>JAHRHZ010000248.1:63158584-63178709 GCA_024137785.1 Ginglymostoma cirratum
TCTAAAGGACATTAGTGAGCTAGTGGGTTTTTCCCAACAATCGGCAATAGATTCACAGTCCTCATTAGGCTCTTAATTCCAGGTATCTACTGAAATCAAATTTCACCGTCTGCTGCGGTGGGATTCGAACCCTAGTCCCCAGAACATCATCTGGTCTCTGGATTAACAGTCCAGCGATAATACCACTAGGCCATTTCCTCCCCTGAGTGTCCATGTGCACCAGTCGCTGTAGGTAAACATGCAGGTGCAGCAGGTGGTAAAGAAGGCAAATGGTATGTTGGCCTTCGTTGCGAGAGGCTTCGAGTACAGGAGCAGGGATGTGTTACTGCAGTTATACAGGGCCTTGGTGAGATCATAGAATAGAATCCCCTACAGTGTGGAAACAGGCTCTTCGGCCCAATAAGTCCACATCGAACCTCAGAGCATCCCACCCAGACCCAACTAACCTACACCTCCCTGAACACTACGGGCAATTTAGCATGGCCAATCCACCTAACCTGCACATCTTTGGACTGTGGGAGGAAACCGGAGCACCCGGAGGAAACCCACACAGACACGGGGAGAATGTGCAAACTCCACACAGACAGACACCCAAGGCTGGAATCAAACCTGGGTGCCTGGCGCTGTGAGGCAGCAGTGCTAACCACTGAACCACCGTGCCGCCCCAAGAATTGTTTGTGCAGTTTTGGTCTCCTTTTCTGAGGAAGGATGCTCTTGCTCTTGGGGGTGGGGGTGGGGGCGGGGAAAAGGAGGAGTGCAGTGAAGGTTTACCAGACTAATTCCGGGGATGGCAGGGCTGATGTTTGAAGAGAGACTGACTAGGTTAGGATTGTTTGTTTTCGCTGGAATTCAGACGAATGAGAGGGGAATCTCAGAGACTTATAAAATTCTACAGGACTGGACAGGGTAGATGCAGGGAGGATGTTCCTGATGGTGGTGTGTCTAGAACCAGGGGTCTCAGTTTGAGGATTCGGGGTAGACGATTTAGGATGGAGATGAGGAGATATTTCTTCACCCAAAGAGTGGTTAGCCTGAGGAATTCATTACCACAGGAAGTAGTTGACGTCAAAACACTGAATGTACTTAAGAGGCAGCTAGATATAGCACTTAGGGCAAATGGGATCAAAGCTTATAGGAGGGGAAGGCTATTGGGTGGGAGAATCGGCCGTGATTATGATGAATGGCACAGCAGGCTTGAAGGGCTGAATGGCCTCCTCCAATCTTCTATTTTTCTTAGTGTATGGAAGGAACTGCCAAAAGGAAGTGGTGGAGACTGGTACAATTACAACATTTTGAAGTTATTTGGATAGGTATATGGATAGGCATATGAATAGGAAGTGTTTAGAGGGATATGGGCCAAATGTTGGCAAATGGGACTGGATTAAATTAGGATATCTGGTCACAATGGACAAATTGGGCCGAAGGGTCTGTTTCCATGCTGTACAGCTCTTTGATTCTACAATAGATGAAAAAAGATCAGGCAAATTAAACTGCAAATGAACAACTGAACAATCCAGAAAAGATGCTTTACCTTTGTGAAAGTGACAGGGATACTAGCATCCAATTGAATGTGATCAGCGAGTTCCGTGAACTGTTGTTGCTGTTTCTGTAATGTTTCCAGCAAATGAGTGATTTCTTGTTTTGCCATCACTACACGGCAGTCATCCTAGCAGGAGAAGTGCCAAGCACATGGACTCAATTGCCAGGGCAAGTACAGCATTTCATTATACTTTTATAAATAAAATGAAGCGTCATGGTGCAACACAGTTTGCTGTATTCAGAGTATTTGATTTAGATTTAACCAATGAGAAAATCAACAATACTAAGAATACAAAAATAGCCCAAAATATCAGAACATTTTTACTTTTTCATCAAACTAAAACATGTAATTTTATGACATTTTGTTTTTAAATCAATGACGTAACTAACTTTTTTGCACATCAATCTGGAGTGAACTTTCATTTTTATAACAGCATATAACAGGATCAGAGCTTCCCAAAGGCAACTTCAAACCAATGGTTTCCATTTGAAATACAGTCAGTCATTATGGGGACATTTTGTACAGCATGATTCCACAAATAGCAAGGGAATGACCAGAAAAAAAATGTTGGTGCTGCTGGCTGATGCAACCAATGGTTGACACAGCCATGAGATCTTTTTACATCTACCACAACAACCTCAATTCAATGTCTCATTCAAAGGATGATGGTTCTGGCCGTGCAACATTTTATCATTACTGCAGTGAACTGACAGCTCAGAATAATACCCAAGTTTATTAGTGGTCTCAAATCCCCAACTTTTTGACTCTCAAACCTCCTGAACTTTATTTTGATAAACTTAAACCATTTGAGGTCTGCCCAGGAAATGAATATTATAGAGCTGAGAATAAGAACAACTAGGTGTTAGTGTTGACCAACAACTGAACTGGACTAACCACGTAATTACTATGACTACAACTGCAGGTCAGATGCTGGGATGTCTGAAGCAAGTAATTCACCTCCTGTCTCCCCAAAGGCCATCTATTATCGATAAGGCACAATTCAGGAGAAAATGGAATATTCCCCATTTGTCTCCAAGTGCAACTCCAACATCACTCCAAAAGCTTGACAACATCCAGGGCAAAGCAGCCTGCTTGATTTGCACCATATTCACGAACAACCACTCCCTTCACTGCTGAGTTGGTACCAGCACTGTGTACCATGTACAAGATAAACTGCAGAATTTCACTAAGGCACCTTAGACAGAACTTTCCAAACTCACAACCACCAACAGAAGGGCAAGGGCAGCAGATAAATTGGAACACCACCATCTGCAGGCTCCCCTCCAAGCCACTCACCACCCTGACTTGGAAATATTATTGCTGTTCCTTCAATGTCACTTGGTGAAAACCACAGAAGCTACACCAAATGGACTGCAGCAGTTCAAGGCAGCAGCTGACCACCACCTTCTCAAGGGCACCTAAAGATGGGCAATAAGCTCTGGCCCATCATCTAGTGACACCCACATCCCATGAAGGAAGATGAAATCTACAAGTCTGCCACCCATACCCCTGGCTACAAATGCTGTGTGGAAGGTGTTACAATTAGGTGGTTTACACAATTTTAAGTTTATAAACAAAGATCCAAAATGTAAGGTAAAAATAATCTTGCTGTATGCTGAAGCAGACCATGAAGTAGTGGACAATTTTGTTCTAATTGATACGGTTAGGCCACAGCTGGAGTTGTGTGTGCAGTTCTGATCACTGCACTGTAGGAGGATGTGACTGCACTCAAGGGGGGTACAGTGGAGATTCACCAGAATATTACCAAGAATGGAGCAGTTTCGCTACAAAGAGAGGCTGGATAAACTCAGGTTATTTTCTTTAGCGTAGACAAGGAGACTAGATTGAGATATACAAGATTATAAGGGGCAAGAACAGGAAAGGACGTAGCTGTTCCCCTTAATTGAAGGATCAATAACATGACATAATTTTAAAGGTGAAAGGCAAGAGGCTTACCAGGGATTTGAGATTTTTTTAAACCCAGGGTGAATCTAGAATGCACCTCCTGGGCAGGTAGTTGAGGTGGGAAACCTCACAACCTTTAAAAATACTAGATGAGCACTTAAAATGTCATTAACATTCAAGGCTAAGGGCCAAGTGCTTGAAAACGAAACTGGTGTAGATTTAGAGTAAAGTTTGTTGGTGCTGACTTAATGTGCCAAAAGACCTCTTCTGAACTGTATGATTTTATAATTCTATGATTGCGTGTTCAACCTGTTCTAAAGTCAGACAGCAGACATGAGTGATTTAATGGTTAGAGACAAAATAAAGTAAAAATCTAATGGTATGCTGTTCCAATAAGCAGAAATCCCACTTATATAAGAATAGAACTTAGTCTCTCGAAATTACAGCCAGGTTACGTGTCTTCCAGAACGTTCTGTGCCTTCTCTGTCAATTCTTCTGTCAGGAGTATTAACTAGTTGTGCCATTGGTTCCATTGTTATTCAGATGGTGCTTTCTCTAAGACATAGAGGAATCTGAGAGAGCTAGCAATTGTTCCCTTGAGAGCAGATGGTAGTTAGTTCCCTGGGGTTTTGTCCAACTGCCCTCTTCTTTTATACCCTTGATGACATATCTCTATTTCATAGAACAGGATTGGTCCTATGGTTGTCAAAACCATCAGATTTAAAGTTAATTGATTTTTTTTGGTATCTAAATGCCTGGTTCAAATCGACTGGTGAAATTCAAAATTTGTCATGGTAAAAACTGCTGCTTGGCCTGCTAACTGTACGGCCTTTCGATACAAATGTTTCAATTCAGGTGCTCTTAGTATAGTTGTTAACATGATCTGATGCTCACAGGCATGAATTACAAATCTCTAAACGTAGAAAAAGGCACATCATCTTTTAAAGGGAACACGCAATGCTCCCCCACCCCAAGCATTTGACAAACACCAAATTCTAACATTCTGCCTCCCAATCCACAAATATTCTACCCAACTTTGCAACAGTCATATTATTTTTATTGCCAATACTTCTTCTGAAAGTTGAGAAATTCAAAGAAGAGCATCTATGTCATGGGGTATAACGTACGATGCATCCTCTATTCCCTTTCAAAGGATGCTTGAGAGCCAATCACAAGTTGTACCTTTTAACAAAAAGGTACGATTCTTCCTACAAGAGAACTGCTAATCTGCAATCTTCAAGCTATTTAAATGTGGGCAGAAATTATAGGTTTTGTCAATCTTGTCATGAAAGTTTTAATTGCATTTTAAAGACAAGGGCAAAATATTGTTTCATGGTCCCAACACCTACCTGTTGCAATGTTTTTTCACAGTGGAGACAAGCTGTTGAAACCTGAGACAGTAGAATTGTCATGTCCTCTTGCTGTTGTCTCAGCCATATCAACTTCTCCCGCACATGAGCATCAACTACACTCAGTGCCATTTCTTCCTGCCTAAAGAGAGTTTCATGCAATTCTGCAAAATATGCACGAACACAGGAACGTGCATTCTCAGCACTGCCTGGAACCTGCCAGAGGCAAATAAGAATTACTATTAACCATACTTACATATTGTAGACTCTAACATTATAAAGCTATCATTTATTAACTTCAAAACTAAGTAAAATATTTTTACCGTGACTAAAACAAATGGCACGTCTCATAGCTGAGCAAGATGAGCTTTCCTTGGTATAGGATGTCTCTTAACATGCTGGGTGACCAGCAACTAATAAAAAAAAACTCATACTGCACTATCATTACATAGGGTAGCAGCAAGCCAATATAAAAGCAGCACCACTTGCGTTCATTTTCTTAATTGTAGACAACAAAATAATATGCAAAATGTTTAATATGTGAGCCAACATGGTTACAGCTATTCTGGATCCAGCAATATCACACAAGTCAGACATGGACATTATCCAGGATCAATGACAAGATTACACCAAGAATTTCATAATGGCCTGTAAAACAAAAATATTGAACTTTAACACAGTCTCTGGAGAATACACGCCAAGTTCTTAAAAAAAAGTTAACCAGACTGAGTAATGACCAAAAGTGCTTCAGTAAAGCAAATTGGGAATTGTTTTTTAAAAATGGCGAGCCTGATCAAAGCAAATCAACATTATATTGAACAATCATTCGAGATCAAGGCTACAAAAATTTCCAAAGGAAAATGTGTTAGTCTTACATGATCTGAGTGAGCCATTCCAATTCTACTTTCTATTATTTGCTCTCCCCCTTCAATCTTCTGAATAATCCCACCAAGTTTTCTAGAATAGTCTGAGATTTCCTCTGTAAAAGTACGGATACAGTGTGCCATATCCAAAATAGATGCACGAATTTGATTTGCTTCAGTTTCCAAGAGTATATTCTGTAATGATAAAAAAACAGTAATATTTAACATGTATATTACATTAACATTGATACAGTTGATTGGCATGCCAGTTAAAGTGTTTTGCAAAAGAAGCAGAGGCAAGGTGAGAACAAACTTTTTCACAATGCGAGTACTGCAACATCTGCCTGAGGGCAGGTTGAATTGAGGCATTCAACAGCCCATTGAATGATTATTTAAATATAAACAATATGCAGGATTACAGGGAAAAGGCAGGAGATTGACACCTAGCCAAAATGCCAAGAGGCAGCACAGACACGATGGGTGAAATGGGTTCCTTCTGCACCAGAACAATTCTGTGACTGAACACAACTTTTGACGAAGAGCTATATTTGAAAAGCTTTCTCCTTTTCAATCCCAATTGTTAAGTGGTTCATGAAGTCCCTTTCAATCAACTATAATTTTTTAGTCGAATAAGAAACTACTTTTTCTGCCATAACATATAGAACCAATTGCAAACAGATGTACGTGATTCACTAGTTCCCAGGGAACTCAGACAGCTGAAATAAAGCTATTCTACCAATGCATCATGTATTGTTCAAATCTATACCTTGGTGGAATATTCAATAAAACACACTGTACTAACTGATCATTCCTGGCTACATAGTTTAGCTTTGTTTGGTTTTCAAGCAAAGGCAAAGTTGCTTTATGGGCATGCGTCATCACAGGTATATTCCTCCAAAAACCTTCACCTTGACTACTGATGACCGCAAAAAAAAAAAAACCTGTCATACTACAGAGTATGGATGTGATGTAGAACCAAAATATGGCCATTGCTTCACATCAACAAACTAAGCTAGATGGTTGTGAACTACTGACGTAATTAATGGAACAATCATAACTGCTTGGAAATCACAGGTTTCACGTTGGTTACAGGTTAGTGTGATTTTGTTGTCTGGAAGAAAATAAAAGCTTGCTGTGCATATGAAGGCAGCATGTGACATTATGGAAGAAAAAGCAAGTTCACAATTCTGTAAAGACTTGGGGGGCTGAAAAAGAAAATGATGTTTCAGTTAAAAAAAAAATTAAACTATCAAAAGATCTAAAGGTATCTTTGTGCACATGGAAACTTTTTGGGTTCGCCACTGGGATGGGCAAATACAGAACCAGAAGGCACAAGAGTTGGAATGGGACATTTAACCCATCAAGTCTGCTCAGGCATTCAATAAAATCATGGTTGATCTGTTAATCCTCAACACCACTTTGCTGCTTTACTCCAATTTCCTAACTTATTAAAAATCTGCTAAACTGAGTCTAGATTATCCATAACGACCCAGTTTAATTAGCCCTCTACAATAAAAAATTTCACAGATTCACTAATCTCCTAGAGAAGACAACCTGAGAAGGAGTTATCTTAAATGGACAACCCAACTTTGATAGTATGCCCTCTGATCCTAGATGATCCCACAAGGGAAAGCAATCTTTCTGCATCTACCCTGACAAGGCTCCTGAGAAATGTGTGTTTCAATAAGGTTGCCTCAAATTCTTTTAAACTCCAATGAGTACAAGCCCAAACTACCCAACTTCTCATAAAGGGTAAAAAAAGCATTCTCGGAACTAACTTAGAGAACCTTTACTAGACTGCCTCAAATACCCATACATTTTTCTTTAGATAAGGGAACCAAAATTGTTCACAGTATTCTAGGTTTGATCTGAGTAGTACATTGTGTAGTTTTACTAAGACTTCCCAATTTTTATGCACAATTTCCTTCAAGATAAAATCCAACAGGCTACTTGCCTCCCATTTCATCACTGAAATTGGATTACAGCTGTGATTCATGTACAGTGATCCCCAAACCCCGCTGTACTGCAGCGTTCTTCCGTTTTTTTCCATTAAAAACAACGTTCAGCTCATCTATTCTGCCTGGCATAGTGCATAACATTCAATTTTCCCATATGAGACCACATCGGTCAAGTTTTTGACCATTCACTTAACCAGTCTGTATCCCTCTGTAGACTGTGTCATCCTCATTACTTGTGCATTTTTATGGCATCCACAAACTTGACAATAGTACATTCACTTCCCTCATCCAGGTCATTAATACTGATCCTTATGGCATCTATTAGTTATAGGATGACGTCCTTAGAATGTCTCCTTTATCTCAATTCTGCCTTCAATTTATGAATCAATCCTCTGACTATACTAATACATTACTCCCAACACTGTGGGCTCTTATCTTGTTAATTACTTACTTAAGTAATGGAGCTGAAGGCAGACAAGCCCCTTGGACCTGATGGGATGTAACCTATGATAATAAAGGAAGTAGCTATACAGACATAAATGCACTGGCAATAATCTTCCAGGAATCCTGTAAGTCCTAGAAGATCAGAAAACTGCCAATGTGATCTCTTTATTTAAAAAAGGAGATCAAAAAAAATTAACTACTGGCAAGATGGCTTAATACCTGTCACTGGGAAAATGTTAGAGTCCATTTTAAAGGACGCAATAGCAAAGCACGTAGAAATGCATAATATGATCAAGGAGATCAATCCTTCTTTCTCACTGGAATATTTCTTTGCCATGAACTATTATTAAATGTCAGCCATTGTCACTCAAATGTCTTTGCTGCTAAACCCCTTTCCTATTCCATGCCAGTTAGCTCTGTCCCTGTTCCCTTATAATTACCTTCATTTAAATATAGCACAGGTTTCTAACCTCAGTTCCTCCCTCTCAAACTTAATACTAAGTTAATCATGTTACAGTCACTGTTTCTGACGGAATCTTTTCCTGACATCTTTTATTAAACTTGCTTTATTATATATTAACAGATCAAAAACAGCACATCCCTGGTTGGGAAACATGCAACCGCAGGAAGTGTTACACCTGGCCCTACACCTCCCCCCTCACCCCCATCCCAGGCCCCAAGAAGACCTTCCATGTCAAACAGATGTTCACCTGCACATCTGCTAATGTGGTATACTGTATCCACTCTTCCCAATGTGGCCTCCTCTACATCGGGGAAACCAAGCGGAGGCTGGGGACCGCTTTGTGGAACACCTAGGCTCAGTTAGCAACGAACAACTGCACCTCCCAGTCGAGAACCATTTCAACTCCCCCTTCCACTCCTTAGACAACACATCCATCCTGGGGCTCGTGCAGTGCCACAACGATGCCACCCAAAGGTTGTAGGAACAGTAACTCATATTTCACTTGGGAACCCTGCAGCCCAATGGTATCAATGTGGACTTCACAAGCTTCAAAATCTCCCCTTCCCCGACCGCATCCCAAAACCAGCCCAGCTTATCCCCGCCTCCCTAACCTGTCCTTCCTCTCACCCATCCCCTCCTCCCACCTCAAGCCCCACCCCCAGCTCCTACCTACCAGCCTCATCCCGCCCCCTTGACCTGTCCATCCTCCCTGGACTGACCTATCCCCCTCTAACTCCCCACCTACATTCACCTTTACTGGCTCCACCCCCGACTTTTTGACCTGTCTGTCTCCTCTCCACCTATCTTCTCCTTTATCCATCTTCTATCCGCCTCCTCCTCTCTCCCGATATATTTCAGAATCCCCTTCCCCTCCCCCATTTCTGAAGAAGGGTCTAGGCCCGAAACGTCAGCCTTCCTGCTCCTCTGATGCTGCTTGGCCTCCTGTGTTCATCCAGCTCTACACCTTGTTATTGCAGATTCTCCAGCATCTGCAGTTCCTACTACCTCCTTTCTCCCTATAAGGAGTTGACTGTGGTATTTGGTATTGGCAAAGAGAAGGGCTGATAGGTCCTTAGCTGATAATCATTCCTGTATTAAACTCCCTTCACCTTCTCTTTTCACTAGTTCAACTAACATTATAAATTCTACTTTACACTAATGTATTTACCCTTACCTATCTTTTGAATCTCTTGAAACTGCTCGACCACATCCTGAAGCAAACCAGGTACTACAGCCACATCACCTTTCTTAATACCTGCCTACAGAACCAGATCATTCCCAATGGACTACAATCCACATTCAGGCCTTCCCAATTTGGCCCCAACCATGACAATGTCTACATTCAGAACCCTGAGACCCTTCAGAAATGTTTCTCTCTGCGACTCCTGAAACACACACTCGCAGCAAAGCGCCGGCATCTCCTGGCACTACAATCAAGACTACCCCAGCTCAGAGCCTCCTTCTCCCAGACCAACAAAGGACCTCTCCTGTTTTTTATTCTTCGTAGGATCTACAACCTGAACTCTCAATTCTACTCAGCTTTATTGGACACAAAAAGACCTAAGTACAGTAAACTTACTGGTGCCTACCACTCAAAACGGGCTTCCTCCACCTCCCAAATCCCCAACCCTACCCAGGGCCTTCCCCACAATGCGCCCGCCCTTATTGGCCATATAGCCACTGTCGGAGCAACCATGGATGACGTCACATCCTCTGCCGCTGGGTACACCACTTCCGGGACAGCGAATGCCATTGACACCGCTGCTGATGCCACTGCCTCCATTTCTGAGGCCAACACCATAGACACTGAGGACACACCTACCGTCACCGATGCTGCCGCCTCCTACCCATCTACGCCCACTGCCGACAGCACTCCGCCCATAGCCGACGCTGACATCTCTCCGCCTACTGCCTCCAGAGCCAGCAGCTCCAGAGGAGACAGCAACACTGAGCCCTGCCGAGTCTTCACCATCCCCCCAGACCTCCCACCCCTTACTGAGGACAGTCAATCCGCAGTAAAGGGCTCACCTTTGTCCCCCTCCACCCACACATCAACGAATACTGGTCGCATTTGGACATCGAGCAGTTTTTCCGCCGCCTCCGCGCTTACTTCTTCAACCGTGACCCTAACCCTCCCTCCACTGACCCCTTCTCCCGCCTCCAACACACCGCCTCCTCCTGGACACCACCCCTCAGCCTCCTTCCCTCCCTCAACCTCTTCATCTCCAACTGCCGTCGAGACATCAATTGCCTCAACCTCTCCACTCCTCTCACCCACTCCAACCTCTCCGCCGCAGAATGTGCAGCCCTCCACTCCAATCCCAACCTCACCATAAAACCCGCAGACAAGGGAGGCGCAGTTGTAGTATGGCACACTGATCTCGACATCGTCGAGGCCAGGCGCCAACTCTCCGACACCTCCTCCTACCGCCTCCTTGATCATGACCCCACCCCCCGACCACCAAAACATCATCTCCCAAACCATCCACAACCTCATCACCTCAGGTGACCTCCCACCCACAGCCTCCAACCTCATTGTTCCCCAGCGCCGCACCGCCCGCTTCTATCTCCTTCCCAGAATCCACAAACCTGACTGCCCTGGTCGACCCATTGTCTCCGCCTGGTCCTGCCCCACCGAACTTACCTCCACCTATCTGGACTCCATTTTCTCCCCCTTGGTCCAGGAACTCCCTACCTACGTCCGTGACACCACCCACACCCTCCACCTCCTCCAGAACTTCCAACTCCCCGGTCCCCAACACATCGTCTTTACCATGGACGTCCAGTCCCTATACACCTGCATTCCCCATACAGATGGCCTAAAGGCCCTCCGCTTCTTCCTGTCCCGCAGGCCCGACTTGTCCCCCTCCATTGACACCCTCATCCGCTTAGCCGAACTCGTCCTCACCCTCAACAACTTCTCTGTCAATTCCTCCCACTTCCTACAGACAAAGGGGGTGGCCATGGGTCAGGCCATGGCTATGCCTGCCTCTTTGTAGGTTACGTGGAACAATCCCTCTTCTGTACCTACACTGGCCCTAAACCCCACCTCTTCCTCCGTTACATTGACGACTGTATCGGCGCTGCCTCGTGCTTCCACGAGGAGCTCAAACAGTTCATCCACTTCACCAACATCATCCACCCCAACCTTAAGTTCACCTGGACCATCTCTATACCTCTCTCCTTCCTGGACCTCTCCGTCTCCATGTCCAGCAACCACCTAGAAACCGATGTTCATTTCAAGCCCACCGACTCCCACAGCTACCTAGAATACACCTCCTCCCACCCACCTTCCTGCAAAAATGCCATCTCTATTCCCAATTCCTTCGCATCCGCCGCATCTGCTCCCAGGATCAGGCATTCCACTCCCGTACATCTCAGATGTCCTCGTTTTTCAAGGACCGCAACTCCCCCCCACCCCCCACCTCAGTGGTCGGGAACGCCCTTGACCGTGTCCCCCACATTTCCTGCAACTCATTGCTCACACCCCATCCCCGCAATAACAACCAGAACAGAATCCCCCTCGTCCTCACGTACCACCCCACGAATCTCCGGATCCAACGCATCATCCTCCGACACTTCCGCCATCTGCAATCCAACCCCACCAACAAAGACATTTTTCCCTCCCCACCCTTATCTACTTTCCGGAGGGACCACTCTCTCCGTGACTCCCTTGTACGCTCCACACTCCCCTCCAGCCCCACCACATCCGACACTTTTCCTGCAACCGCAGGAAGTGCTACACCTGCCCCTACACCTCCCCCCTCACCCCCATCCCAGGCCCCAAGAAGACTTTCCACATCAAGCAGATGTTCACCTGCACATCTGCTAATGTGGTATACCGCATCAGAGGTTCCCGTTGTGACCTCCCCTACATCGGGGAAACCAAGCGGAGGCTTGGGGACCGCTTTGCAGAACACCTACGTTCGGTTCGCACTAAACAACTGCACCTGCTAGTCGTGAACCATTTCAACTCCCCCTCCCATTCCTCAGACGCCATGTCCATCCTGGTCCTCCTGCAGTGCCACAACAATGCTACCTGAAGGTTGAAGGAACACAACTCATATTCCGCTTTGGAACCCTGCAGCCCAATGGTTATCAATGTGGACTTCACAAGCTTCAAAATCTCCCCACCCCCTACAGCATGCCAAAACCAGCCCAGGTCGTCCCCGCCTCCCTCAGCTGTTCTTCCTCCCACCTATCCCCTCCTCCCACCTCAAGCCCCACCCCCAGCTCCTACCTACTAACATCATCCCGCTCCCCTTGACCTGTCCATCCTCCCTGGACTGACCTTTCTCCTCCCTACCTACACTTACCTTTACTGGCTCCATCCCCGCCTCTTTGATCTGTCTGTCTCCTCTCCACCTGTCTTCTCCTCTATCCGCCTCCCCTTCTCTCCCTATTTATTTCAGAAACCCCTTCCTCTCCCCCATTTCTGAAGAAGGGTCCCGGCGCGAAACGTCAGCCTTCCTGCTCCTTTGATGCTGTTTGGCCTGCTGTGCTCATCCAGCTCTACACCTTGTTATCTTATATACGGAGAAAGGAAACAGGTTTTCAAATAATCTCTCTCTTTGAAAAGTAGTCTCTCTGAAATTGTATCTTTCTATGTGAAGTTTAATCTTTCTGAAGATAGGATAGTAAAGTTCAATATAACCAACAGATGGACCCATGTGTTGGTACCTTCCACTTTTAACCTAAATGGTCATTTCCAATGCTTTAAATCCAGCAACAAAATACATCAAATTCAAAGTACTAATGTATCAGTTCACTTTTAATTTCTCTGTTCAGACTATACAAAATCAATTTCGTAAGTTGTATACTTAACATATTAGCCAAAATGATAGGTACCTTGTGACCTTGATGCTTTGCATACTCCTTGCATACACAGCACATTAGGGGACTGGATTGACATCCTTCTTCTAAGCACACAAACTCAATCACGTGCACCTGGTGTTGAGAGCACATGGTTTTCTCATGTGGCTTGTCAGCCAGAGGTACTCGTCGGTGTTTGGCCAAGGTCCGCGTGGAGTGTGTTAGCTGGGAGCAGTCTGCACAAAGATGAGTTGCACAGACGGTACAATACATGGATGCAACGTGGTTTTCATCTTCATCACAGCGGATAATGCGCTTCAGAAATATTCACATTGAAAAGTAGACTGTTAGTTTATATGCTGTTAAGAAACTTTAAAATGTTTTCTGTCCAATTCTTACTAGTTTAAGCATTAAGTACTATACATTAATATTACTGGCTGATAATGTAAAATTACTATAATTTGATCATGGTCTAGACTAAAGAGCTCCAAAATCTTCACTACATCATTGATATAGATGAAACAGAAAATTCTGGAAAAGCTCAGATAGCCTGGCAGCATAAACAGAAAGAAACAATTCTAATGAAAGATCATTGAACGCAAACATTAACTTTATTTCTCTTTCCACAAATGTTACCAAACATGCTGAACTTTTCCAGCATTCACAAGTATTTTCATTTGGTACCCAACAACAGACGTTAGAACACTTTGCACAATACTTAATGGGTGCATCATGAATAAATAATTAATATCATGTATTCACATACCACCCCACCAACCTCCGCACCCAGCGGATCATTCTTTGCCACTTCTGTTACCTACAATCCGACCCCATGGCCAAAGAGATATTTCCCTCCCCAGCCCTTATCTGCCTTTTATAGGGACCGCTCACTCCGCAACTCCCTCGTCCGCTCCACACACTCCACTAACCCCACCACACCCAGCACCTTTCCCTGCAACCGGAGAAAGTGCTACACACCTGCCCCTACACCTCCCCCCTCACCTCCATCCAAGGCCCAAAGCAAAGCTTTCATATCTGACAGGGGTTCACCTGTACATCCGCCAACTTGGTCTACTGTATCCTTTGCTCCCGATGTGGCCACCTCTACATCGGTGAGATCAAACACAGACTCGTGGACCATCCGCGCTCTGCACGTGACAGATGACAACACCTTCCGGTCACCAACCATTTTAACTCCTGCTCCCACTCCCTGGGTGACATGAGTGTCCTGGGCCTCTTCCAGTCCTACAATGACACCACCCGCAAACTGGAGGAGCAGCACCTCACATTCTGCCTCGGGACCCTACAGACCAATGGCCTAAACAGGGAATTAAAATCTCCCCACACCTGGACTCATCCCACATCCAAAAATCCTGCTCATCCCCACCTCCTTGACCTGACACAACCTGTCCATCTTCTCACCCACCTATCCACCTCACCCATCCCAGTGATCAATCCCCTCCACTCCCTGCCTGCATTCACCTATCACCACCCCACCTACTTTTCCCCAGCCTCACCCCTCCTTTCTCTATTTATTTCCCAGCTCCCTTCCACCTCCCCATGTCTGAAGAAGGGTCCCAACCCAAAATGTTAATTTTCCTGCTCCTCTGATGTTGCCTGGCTTGCTGTGTTCCTTCTGCTCCACATGGTGTTATCAATATCATGTTCTGTTGTTTTAACAAAACAAATACTCTCATTTCTTGTGAATCTCTGCTCTATTTAGGAAAAATATCACACGTTTATCTAGGGAACAAAAAGGAACAAAGTTTCCCACCCATCCACAAAGTATAGCAGGTGTGAACTGAAAGCTTACACAAACAAAATAAAAATCATATTGGCACTAACTCCTAAAGGTTCCAAAAATCAGTAGTACAACTGGTGAAAAGTCACTCAATCTGAAACATCAGTTCCGTTTCTCTCCTTGATACTGTCTGACCTGCTGAGTGCTTTCAGCAATTTTTGTTTTCTATTTCAGATTTCCACAACCTGCAGGAACCTGCTTTTATTCTGCGATACATACCTCTCCTGATATTTCAAGAACCTCTTCAGATGCTCCATGGTGATTGGTAGTGCCATTCTGCAAACGTTCGAGGAGCTCCAGCAAAGCAAAATTTTTCTTTAAGCCCCAGACACCTGAATCACCTGACAAATGAATTAATATTCAGCCTTTGTCAAATCTTCTGAGAATAGTGTAGAATAAAACATCCCTTAAGTCATTCAAAGTGTTTTAGGCTGGGAAGAAACACTGCAGTTTTAGTCTAAGTAATGAAATGAAACTAGGTCCATTGAGGTGAAGATGATCTTGAAAATGCTGGGAGAAAGAAAACCTGTACAAGTATTAACAACGGCAAGTTCATCATAACCACAAAAATGGTCTCAACCTGCCAACAAAGACCCATGCAAAGCAGCGAGCAGCTTCTTGTCTCATACAACTTACTTCAATCCTATATGGTAAACTCGCAGTTTTCTAGTGTAACATTTAAAGGAATGAGGCATTTGTATTGTCCCTCTAAGTCTTAGGACACTCCAAAGCATTTTATAGTCAATGAAATACTTTTGAAGTACTGTATAATCACAGTTGTAAATGTAGGAAATGCTGCAGCTGACTTACATACAGCAAACTCCATAAACAGTAATGTAATAATGACCAGTTTATCTGGTGGTGATATTGGTTGTCAGTAAATATTAGCCAGCACAATTGGCCAGACTTCCTTTGTTCCTCCTCAAATAACGTAGTGCGATTAAAAGTCAATAGCTTCCACTGACAAAGGACCAAGTTTTACTGCCAAGACAGAAATACAACTTCTCAGGACATCTCAGTTGACAGTAAGTCATACAATGTCGGTCCCACCATTCTTCTGTAGTTTTGCCTGCCCAATTACTATTCTGCAATGTTTTATTTAGAGCCTAACTAACCATTGCATAATGTCACCATATTAGGAGTATCTGGCAATTGGATATAGCAGAGCTAGGTAATGTTCAATTAAATTTGCAGTACTGATGCAAACTTGACAATCTGTAAAAGGTATATCATAAAAATTTTAAACTGAAGCATGTGGTATGATATCTAAAAATATTCAAAAATAATTAGAAACATAAATTTCTGGACCAACCTAATTCAGTCACTTGTCGGTCAAATGGACAACGTATTGCTCTCCCCTGTAGTGGAAGCCGGGTGAGACAATCGTGGCAGACGGTGTGACCGCAAAGGAGCAAACGAGGTACTTTGTCTCCCTGCAGAGAGAATACATCTTCACAAACTCCGCATTCTAGAACCTAAAAATGAAAAGACTCAAAGGGTAAATGCACTATATGATATACCACAGAAGTAAACCAACCAAAAATAATTCCCAGGTGCTGGATTGCTAGTTTTAGGGGAAGCTGCAGTGAATTCCCCTTCAGGACTCCCATTCAATTTTTATTCAATAATCTATACTGAAAGCTCACACAGAACTGTTGGACAAGGAAAGCAGCTTTTTTATTATTGTCAACATAATCAAAAGGTCAAACAAACAGTTCTATTCTCCCAAGAGCTCTTTGCTGGGGTGTGAATTTCAGCATCATTGGCTGTCCTCCAGTACTGTGACCCAAGTGTTGGCTATTTATTCAAGAGTCTGACGATGAATGTTGAAAGGCTATTCAACCAAACATGCTGGGTACGGAAGGTATAAGTTATAAAGAAAGGCTGGGATTTTTTTTTCCACTGGAGCACAGGCGGTTGAGAGGTGAACTTATAGACGTTATGAGAGGTATATGTAAAGTTAATGGCAGGCGTCTTTTCCCTAGGATGCAGGATTTCAAAACTTGGGGTCATAATTTTAAGGTTAGAACAGAGAGATTTACATAAGACGTGGGGCAAATTTTTTTATACACAGAGGGTGCTTCACGTGTGGAATGAGTTTCCTGCAGAAGTGGTGGATGTCAGCACAGTTATGAAATTTAAAAGACACTTACATAACTACACGAATATGAAAGGTTTGGAGGGATATGGGCCAGGAGCAGGCAGCTGGGACTAGTTTAGTTTGGGATTATGTTCAGCATGGATGGTTGGACCGAAGGGTCCATTTCCGTGCGATATAGCATAACAACATCACAACAAAACTCAATGACATTTTCACTTCACCTCAACCTGGTAAATGAAAGTGTGATTCAGAGTGACAGGAAATTGACTGACATCAATACTTCTGGGTTAGGCAGGGGAAAATTATAATACTACTACTTTCACTCCAACAGAGATCAAACTTCAACTAGCCTTCTCCTGACACTGCATTGTCCCAAAGCCACTCAGTTTTTAACATTCCAAGTAATGTAGCTATCTTTAAACTGCCTTCAAAATATTACTGTCTATGTCCCCAATTTTGTTACAATTTCTCTATAATTTTTTTTATTTCCAAAGAAGTTCTCTATTTCACTTATTATAGAAACACTAAAAATAATCAATGAAGACATGATGCAAATTATATATTGTAAACATATAAAATAACCCAGCAAACCTCAACTACATACAGCTTTTTTAAAAAAATGTAACACACACAGGACTTAATTTTGCTGAATTATGTTGTTGCTTCAGAATGAAAATTACTAATGGAAAATTTTTTCTATTTAAATATTAGGTCTTTCATTAATATAGCTTGTCTAAAACATTTTAAAAAACCTGACTTTTGTCTATTTATGAGATAATACATGCCTGGTCTACGATAGATGATTCCATCAATAACATTAGCTGAAACTTAGTTTTATTCTGCACAAAGCTGGATAAATCATCAACAACAAATGTTGGGTTTAAGAATTTTTAAGTCTTTCTTTTTAAGATACCATAGAAGGAAAGCATTTTTCGGGAGATTACTTATTGGAGTGTCAGCGCTTGGAAAACAGAACATAAATTTATAAATTTGGCATGTCAAATTCCAACTTTATCACGTGCACAAGGCAAAACATTGACATAGTGGTGATGTCACTGGATGACCAAAATGCCTGTGCAACTACAAAGATAAACTTTCCTCTTTATCCATCTTGGTCTTTCACACCCTTTGGTACAGTCGATATCATCATCCTTTTTCACCTTGATGGAGCAATACCGGCATGGTTCCATTCTTGCATATCCACACAAAGCCAGATAGTCAACTACAATGACTTCTATTCCATTCCATTATTTGGGATCCCCAAAGCTCCATCTTTGCCCTCATCTGTTTCACATCTACAAACTCTTCCTTGACGACAACAACAAATGGAAACTTCATGTTTATGCTGATACTACCTGCTCCACCTCTCTTGGTCCCATCTGTGGGTATGTTCAACATGTCAGATGAGCAGCAGTTGAAATATTGGGAAGAGTGCAGCCATCTTCTTTAGCCCCTACACAATCTCCATTGCCTAGCCATCAACTCCATCCTTTTTGTTCATCCAAGATTAAAGCAGATGCTTCACAACCTATTTTACCCAGAGATGATTTTTGAATGCATCCTTACCACCTGTTTCCTCCCCAGTGACAATGCTCAATCTGCCCTTATCTCAGTTCATTTACTGCTGAAATAATCATTAGTGATTTACTATTATTCTACCTATCTCACTATGTAACTAACCAGCCTCTACAATATACTTCATGGAAACATAAGGTTATCTGAGACTATTGCTTGTAACCAGTCTCAATGCCATATTCCCTTCTGCCCATACCTCTTGAACGAGTTGGCAAATATGTACAACTGATCTAAATCACCTCAAAGGCCCTCTGCAATCTCCTTGCTACCCTCAGTCTTGCCCAGTTTGTGTCATCAGTAAACTCAGAGATGTTGCACTTGGTTCTCTCAGCCAAGTCATTTACATACGTCGTAAACAGCTGGTGCCCAAACAAATCATGTCATTTACTTGTTACTTGGAAAAATTGAGGAGACAATAGCCAAATTACTCACTGCAAAATGCCAAGCCTCTGATGTCAGCAATGGCATTACATATCAAGAGGCAATGGTTAAATTCTTTTTTTGTTGGAAATGGTCCTTACCTTGCACTTGTCTCACACCAAACATTATGTATTATTTATCAAGCCAAACCAACACAGACAATAATCAGAGAACATTCCCACCTCTGCCCTCATGACTGAGAGAAGATCATTGATAAAGCAGCTGAAGATGAGTCAATTTATCACATTATCCCAAGGAATTGGAACAGTTCTTGATGCACAGTCGTACTGTCTCAACCTCTAGGCCATAAAGCCTGGGTTCAAGTCCCACCAGGTGCGTGACTGAAAGGTTGGCTGAAAATATTTACCCTAAGGAACTTGGCTCCTGTGGTGCAGTGGTAGTGATCCTATCTCTGAACAGGTTGCTTAGAAAATATCCACCCTGAGGAATAAAACATACGAGCAGGAGTAGACCATTCAACCCCTCAAGACTGCCCCACCATTCAGTAAGACCACTGAACTCAAAATTCTAATCCCTAACCTTTGATCCCATCAGCCACAAGGGCATATTTACCTCCTTCTTCAAAACAAAACGTTTTAGCTTCAACCACTTTCTGTGGTAGTGAATTCCACAGGCTCACCATTCTCTGGGGTGAAGAAATTCCTCATCTCAGTCCTTAAAAGGTTTACCTCTTTTCCATAAACAATGACTCCTGATTCCGGAGTTCATCGGGAATATCTTTCCTGCACCTAACCTGCCTAGTGATGTTCTTGAACTGAGATGACTGGCCTCTAACAACTACAACCACCTTCCTTTATAACAAGCATGGGGCTGGATGAACACAGCAGGTCAAGCAGCATCATAGGAGCAGGAAAACGTCAAGTTTTCCTGCTC
>JAHRHZ010000248.1:63183709-63201829 GCA_024137785.1 Ginglymostoma cirratum
CACAGCAGGCCAAGCAATCCTGCTCCTATGATGCTGCTTGGCCTGCTGTGTTCATCCAGCTCCACACCTTGTTATCCTTAATAGAACTTTATTTGCTTCTGCTATCCATCACATTTATTTTTGGAACAAAGTCAATGTTTGAAAAACCAATTGTGCAGATAAGTACTTACTTTAAAAAAAGCTTTTGTGGGTGAATTGGGTTTGCTTTCCTATATCCTTTCAATGATCTTACTCAAAATAATGAAAACAGATAAGCATTATTTATAGACACATGCAGGATTTCTATTTTTGTACTTAAGTAGGAACTATGGTCTTTAGTTTTAATCATGTAACGAACTTAGATATCACAGAGTGCTGATGTATCTGTTGGACATATTTGATTGTGATAACTAGTTAAATAGATTTATTTCTATCTAATCTGAACAAGTAATAGTGGATTATCTCTTATATAGTGCAGATAAGTGAGATTGACTGTTATAAGTTAATGTCATCTTACTAAGGAATTCCTCAAAACTTCATATCTACAAACCTGCTAGGTATACTGTTACTGAAGATTGGTTGACTTTCTGTTACCAATTTTGTAGTATTGTGATTGATGTGTAATTTGAGACAAATCACAAAGTGAAACCTGGCTTGGTAGACCATGAGTTTTATTTCTCATTTGTTTATCTTGTAGTTCAGTCACTGAACATACCCCCAGAGGTTGAATATATACTTTTAATAGAAAAACATAAACATTTATTAAGCAAAAGAAAAAAAAATTATATTACAGAACACAATAATTATTAAGAACAAAGACAAATGCAGCACAAAAACAGGCCCTTCGGCCCCCCCAAGTCTGCGCTGACACAATTTGCCCTTCCATATTAAAACTGTTTTCTCTGTAGCCCTATATTACCATTCTTTTCATGTATTTGTCCAGGTGCTTCTTGAATGCTGCTATTGTCTCTGCTTACACCACTTTCTCTGGCAGTTCATTCCAGGCACTCACCACCCTTTGTATGAAAAATGTGCCTCGCACATCTCCTTTAAACTCCACCCCCACACCCCCTTTGCACCTTGAACCTGTGTCCCCTAGTAATTGATCCCTGCACCCTGGGGAAAAGCCTCATACTTCCCACTCTATCCATGCCATTCCTAATCTTATAAACTTCTATCAGGTCGCCCCTCAATATCCTGTGTTCCAGTGAAAACAAACCCAGTCTATCCAACCTTTCTTCATAGCTAAACTCTCCCATACCAGGCATCATCCTGGTAAATCTTTTCCGTGCCCTCTCCAAAGCATCCACATCCTTCTGTTAGTGTGGTGACCAGAACTGTATGCAATATTCCAAGTGTGGCCTAACTAAAGTTCTATAAAGCTGCAGCATAAATTGTCTATTCTTACATTCAATGTCCCTTCCAATGAAGGCAAGCATGCCATAAGCCTTTTTTACTATCTTATCTATCTGCGCTGCCATCTTCAGTACCACCTTCAGATCTTTCTAAAATCTGCCTACATAGTCTCTCCTCTATCTCCCACTGGCTGTTGGGAGGCCTGTATTATACCCCCAGCATTGTGATTTCACCTTTGCTATTCCCAAATTCTATCCATTCTGCCTTGCTGCATGAATCCTCTGATGTATCCTCCCTCAGTACAGCTGTGAGATATTCCTTTACCAGTAATGCAACTCTCCCACCCCTTTTACATCCCTTTCTATCACACCTGAAACATCTAAATCCTGTGACATTCAGCTAGTCCTGTCCCTCTTTCAGCCAAGTCTGCATGATCGCAATAGTGTCATAGTCTCACGTACTAACCAATGATCTGAGTTCATCTACCTTGCCAATTGTACTTCCTGCATTGAAACACACACATTTCAGACTACCTTCCCTGTTCTTTTCAACAGCATTTCTCTGCCTGTTCCTCATCGTGTTTGCCCTGGTTACTACCTTTCTGTCAATTTCTGCATCTACTGCCCTACTGGTCTGGTTCCCATCCTCTGCCACACTATTTTAAACCTTCCCCAACCACTCTACCAAGTACCACCTAACACATCAGTTCCGGTCCTGCCCAGGTGTAAGCCATGCAGTTCATACAGGTGCCACCTCCCAAGAACTGGTCCCAATGCCCCACGAATCTGAAACCCACCCCCTCACATCATCTTTTCAGCCATGTGTTCATCCTATATATGCTGCTGTTTCTACTCTGACTAGTTTGTGGCACTGGAAGTAACCCTGAGATAACTACCTTTGAGGTCCTACATTTCAACTTTCTTCCTAGTTTTTTAATTTCTGCTTTTGGGACCTCATCCGTTTTTTTGCCTGTGGTGTTAGTACCAACGTGTACCATGACCACTGGCTGTTCGCCCTCCCCCTCCAGAATTTCCTGCAATCGCTCCAAGGCATCCAGGACCCTAGCACTAGAGAGGCAACACACCATTCTGCATTCTTGTTTGTGGACATAGAAATGCGTATCTATTCCCCTTATGATTGCATCCCCTATAACTATACAATTTATATGCCTATTTCTCCCTCTCTCTGCAGCAGAGCCAACCATGGTGCCATGAATTTGGCTTTTGCTGTTATCCTGTGAGAGGTCATTCTCCTCCACAGCATCCAAAATGGCATATCTGTTTTGCAGGGGAACAAACACGAAACTTGGGCTTCCAGGAGCTACAGCTGGAGAAACGTCTTGCACACATGCAGGTCCCAGGTACTGGAAACATGCCTGGCTTCCCACATTGAGCAAAAGGAGCAGACTACGATTTGGAGCTCTCCTGCCATGTCTTACCCATTTAACTTAATTAATCCTTACAATGTCAAATACTTTCTTTTTGTTTCTGATGTATCCGATAACAATTTCTCAAAACTTACCTGTCACTCATCTGCAACAGTTTCCAGAAGCTGTTTACGCTTGTGCTCCTTTACCCACTGGAACACTCACTGTCAACCTTCCTCTCACAATTTTCTGTCTGTCCTCAGCTGAACCATTGAATAAATTAATTTCAAACATCAGAAAGGAAGATTGCTTTTGCAGTCATTTTAAATAAACTTTATTGTAACTGCATTAAGGAGGGATCCATAAGGGAGACAGCCCAAGGAAGGACATTGCGGAATGTTGATGGCCAGCTCATTGAGAATGGTGGGAACATTGTAGTAGAGAGCTTTGGTTCCTCAGATACTGCTCTATGGCTGCAGACCACCCTCATTCCCATTACTTGTAGTGCTCAACGTAAGCGAGAAACCAGCTTTTTTTTTGATACCAGCAACACCCTTACAGACACCCAAATATTTTTGAAGAATTACCTCAATTTCACTGCTAAGGCTTTTGTTCGCATGGCTGAATTGGTGTCTTTCTTTAAATTCCTGCACTTTTACGAGATGCTGTTCTCTTCCAGTAATATTTCTGCTTGAGACCCTTAAAACAAATTGACAACTTAGCTCAAAATTACTTAAGATGGGTTCCCCAAATTTATGTCTTCAGCAGCTCTGTAGGATATCTTACTTTCTGGCATCCTCACTGCATTCTGCTTCTGGAGCTTCTTCTCCTCACTAACCTCAAAGCTTGTCAGGACTTCTCCCCAGTGCTCTTTGCTCAGAGACTGCATTTCTGCCATTATGGACCTCTTTCCCCTGCATGAGACTGTATCCAGCCTCATCTCTCTCTGATGATTGTACAACATAAATCAGCAAACAAACTCACAATTGTCTGACCAAGTGGCTTGCTGGTCATTTAACATAAATCACATGATTGCTTGTAAATGCTGATTTGAACTCAGTGTCCAAATTGAATTTCTGAATACTAGGCTGTCTTGCAAAACAAAGTCCATTCTAGAGGCGGTATTCAATGAGTGTCTGTACAGAATAATAATAGGGTATCATCTTACACAAACAGTAAAACAACTATGGAAATAATAGCTTAAACTAACTGCACCCTGAAAGAAGGGTAAATGACCTTTCCAGCCCTTAGGCAATTTCTCTTATGACAAAGTTTTGTGTAACTATATAATTTGTTTTCAAACTTAGAATTTTTCTTTGTTTATTTTGCTTTATCATAGTCTCTAAGAAGTTCCGAAAGCTATGTTTTGCCTTCATTCTCCTTTAGAATTAAACTGCTGTATTGAAGTGGACAATGTCTGTTTCATGAAATGCATTTGTATGCATAGTGTTCTGGGTGGCTTAGTGTCATCATGTGATATCATCCTCTTTCATCAGTATCTCTATGTGAATTCTGTGGGAGCCATTAAACACACATCACTTGAAACATGGTGTTAGAGTAGTGCAGCCGAAATGTATGGGTTTTCAGAGCTGTAATAATATCAGCTACTGAAAGAAATAGGTCTGGCAGCACCAACCCAGCTCTGAAGAAGAGTCGTACTAGATTCGAAACTTTAACTCTGTTTCTCTCTTCCAGATACTACCAGACCTGCTGAGTTTCTTCAGGACTTTGTTTCTATTTGCAGCATCCACAGTATTTTGAATTTATTTCAGTGTATAAGTTTGTTGGACTTGTGAACTATTTAGCAATGTTCTTGCCTATTTTGTTAATAGAGAATGAACCTCTACGCACGCTCGCTGCTCACAATATGAAGTGGTACCGGGATACAGAACAAGGGCAGCTTTCACTAGAGTTAAACGTGTTGTCAGTATTGAGGTACAACAATGTCACTGATGAATTCACCTTGCAGTGTGATGTCAGTAAGGCAGGACTTGGAGCAACTCCTCAGCAGCATGGACAACTAGTTGCATATGCGTCCAGGGCGTTAACACAAACTCAATCCTTCTACATTCAGGGATAGAGTGCCTCCATTTCTACTTCAGCTCAATAGCTGCTGAAATGCTTAGTCGTGCCCTTGCTATTTCCGGATTCAGTGATGTCAAAGCTTTACTAGACACTCTGTCCTACTTTCTGCAATCTTCTGCACATCTATAATTTTCCAGATAAAAATTCTTCTCACCCATCAGCTGTTGAATAACATTGACTTCTGGTCTCCCAATGCTTTCCATCTAAAATCCTCACTTGTATTTGTAAACACACCATGCCTTTATACAGAAGATCAAAAAGGGTTACCACAGGCTCACTAAAAAAAACATAATAAGTAGTACCCTATGAGGGGCATAACATGGGAGTTATATGGGATGATCATAGACACAGAAGTCTATGGCACAGTAGAAAGGCCCTTCGGCCAATCGAGTCGTATCAATCAAAACAAACCATCTAACTATTCTAATCATATTTTCCAGCATTTTGCCCATGGCCTTGTGTGTCTTGGCATCACGTATACATCTAAATTCTTCTTCAATGTTATGAGGGTTTCTCCTTCTACCACCTTACGGGCAGTTAGTTCCAGATTCCCACCACTCTCTGGGTGAAAAAATCCTCACATCCACTCAAACTATGGTCCACTCAAACTGTAAGGTGCCAAAATCATCAAAACATACTAAGAAATCAAAAAGTAGTCTTACTATCCAAATTAGATTTTTTTTATTATTGGTCACAACAGGACACTCAATAACCTGTATTGCTCATCAGTCACAAAAAAAATTGAATGAACTTACATGCAGTGCAATTTTCCTTTTCAGTGCCACCCTGGAACAGACAAGCCCAAGAAATTGTATTATGTCTCATGGTCAGTATGTTGGTGTACTGTTAACAGTCATACTCATGATAGGATCTCTGAAACATAGCATGTGACCTGACAGTATAAAGGTCTGATACGCCATCTTAAATGGGAACCAACTGAAGCATAATACACTGCTGGGAGTGTATTCCTTAATGCTACTCTGTTGTAATCTATTGATTTAATATTAGCCCAGGCACTAGGTATCTGAGAAATGTAATGTTTGTATATAAAAGTGAGCTGTAATTCTTCAATACTGTGTATCCAGTTCCTTAGGTTACAATGAAGGTGGGTCACTACCACCTTCTCAAAGGCAATTAGGAATGGGTATTAAATGCTGGCTTTGCCAGTGACACATCCCATGAAAAAAAAGGTCCTGTCTTTCATTTAGCTTCAAGTCATCCCTTAATTGGATCAGAATTCGTGTTACATTTCATCTCAGTGAAACATGTTAAACTAAGGTGTTTGCTCTATTGGGCTAGATGACTAAAGTTGTGGAACAAAATAAAGCCAGCAGGAAAGGTTTAATAAAAACCGAAAGAACTGCAGATGCTGTAAATCAGGAACAAAAACAGACGTTGCTGGAAAAGCTCAGCAGGTCTGGCAGCATCTGTTAAAAAAAGTTAACCTTTTCCAGCAACCATTCCTCAGAACTGGACGGGTTAATGCCTGTTTGTGACAGTTTTGTGGCATCTTGCCTCTTCACTTGCTTGGAATGGTTACCCTCAAGCTATATGTAACCAATTCTCTTACTTTCTATAATGGAGATAGATACGTACGGTGATAACAAGGTGTGGAGCTGGATGAACGCAGCAGGCCAAGCAGCATCATAGGAGCAGGAAAGCTTGACGTTTCAGATGAAGGGTCTAGGCCCGAAACGTCAAGCTTTCCTGCTGCGTTCATCCAGCTCCACACCTTGTTATCTCAGATTCTCCAGCATCTGCAGTACCTATTATCTTAGATACGTACGGTCCTTTGTAAACTATGGCTCCTTACATTATGTTGTAACTAGCACGCAAGTTGTAGCAGCAGGGATTAGATAATTTAAACAAGATGACTTGAATGGATGACGATATATGATTCTCAATTTAATTTCTAAGCTGTTACTACAATGATCCACTAAAAGTAACCACAGTACTATTTTTCCTTTTAAAACCCTGCATTATTGCTGCTTGTAAGTAGTGCATTTTCTTAAGCTTTCCATGGCACGTTAGAAATATTAAAAATAAGAAATTTACTTGCAAAGGAAATCCCTACAATAAAATACACAAAAATATAATTCATACATTTAAGTTAAACTCGGAAGAAGAGTTGTTTTCTCTGTGTTGGTAATGTCATCCCCGCACGGACTAGAAGCCCAGGCCAGGGCGAGTTTCGAAACTATAGACACCGACCATCAGTTTGTTTCATTTCGCGGCCCGTAGGGCGGTTTGCGCATGCGGTCTGGGAGGAGAGCGGTGAAGATGGACGTGAATCAGCCGAAACAGGAGCATTTGCTGGCGCTGAAAGGTAAGGAACGGCTGCCGGCTTGTCCTAGGCCAGGCCTGGGAGTTGTGCCATCTCGGTCTGGATGGAGAGCGGTGGGATCTTTCCGGATATCACCACGGGGCTCAGCTTCCCGAGCGCTGCACCTTTCCTCCTCTAGAGAGTGACTCAGCCCTGACAGTCCAGGGGCAGGGAGAAGCCTTCACCTGCCTGTCAGTGCTTGCGATCTGCTTTCACCACACACTCCTGTTTCCCAGCGGAGCTCTGGCTTGCAAAAAGCCGGCTTTTGCATGTTGCCGACATTGACTGCTGAACGTTTTCTCCAATTCCAGGACTGACGACATTGCTATCAATGAGAACAAGAGAGCACAAACCATAGATCTGGTTTCTCACAATGAAAGAATGGTGATCCTAATTAGTGTGTTCCAAGTTCTCATTGAACACAGGCATGAGGATCACCTTTGCACTGACAGTACAAAGGCTAGTTATTTCGATCCTAAAATCAGACAAAGAACTGCAGACGCTGGAAATCGGAAACAACAAAAAAAGTTGCTGGAGAAACTCAGCAACTGTGCAGAGAAAACAGAGTTAACACTTCGGATTCATAGAACTCGAACCCGAAATGCTGATTCTGCTTTCTCTTCACAGATGCTGCCAGATTTTCTCCAGCAACTTTTGCTTTCGTTTCAGTTGTTTTGCTACTTCAGTGGGATTCCGAATAGGTCAATGCTTCGCTCTCAAAGCCGTTCAATTAAACTTTTTGCTAATCTTTGACACAAAATGTCAATATCTTTATGTGCCATCAGCAACCGTTTAATTTGATGAACTTAACTAGGAACTTAAGAACAACATAATGAAATTGCAAATATTGTCACTGCCCAGAATGTTTTTTTCCAACTGTGTTGTGTGTGAATGTTGCTAGGGTAAAACTTGTTTGTGATGTTACTTCCAAGTCTGCCTAAATTCAATGTAACGTTTGGGGAAGGTACAGTGGAATGCACTTTTTGAATGGGTGTATACATTTTAGATCACCATGTATTTAGATTTGGAGACCACATGCTATTAATACAAAAGTTTTCTGTGTTTGGCCTTTCTTTTATAGAAACATTTCAGTTGGTGTAGATACTACTTCTGAAGTTATATTTCCCCTTTTCATTGCAAAGTTGACAGTTTTGCAGTTTAAGATGAGTCCACAGAAGTGTGTTGCAGTGTAGGTATTTTTGGGCATTTATCAATGTTTCAAAGTTAGGGGAGGGTGTGTTCCCTGTGAAGAAAACTTTCGAAACCCACACTGGCCTGGGCAAGTCCTTGCGGGGGATGACATTACCAACACAGAGAAAACAACTCTTCTTCCGAGTTTAACTTAAATGTATGAGTTATATATTTGTGTATCTTATTATAGGGATTTCCTTTGCAAGTAAATTTCTTATTTTTAATCTTTGTAACATGTGCCACAGAAAGCTTAAGAAAATGCACTACTTACAAGCACTAATAATGCAGGGTTTTAAAAGGAAAAATAGTACTGTGGTTACTTTTAATGAGATCATTATAGTAACAGCTTAGAAATTAAATTGAGAAATCATATATCATCATCCATTCAAGTCATTTTGTTTAAATTATCCAATCCCTGCTGCTACTACTTGCGTACCAATTACAACATAAATGAGGTTTCTGACAAGTGAAGAACTATGACCCTGCGTGAGTCATAAATATGTAGGGAGGGGAAGAAAATATTTTCTCTTCAGATTGAAGTATCCAGATTTTTTAGATGTTCAGTTATGTTAATGTTGCCATATAAATGTAACATGTTGTTAACTAATACACACAAATGTACCCCCATCCCTTATGCTTTGAACTTCTGCAGGAAATCTTTGTGTTTCCTTATAAAATGCCTTTTAGAAATCCAAATACACCACATCTTTGGTTCCTCTTTTGTTTGTTACATTCTTAAGAACCCTAAATCAATCAAATCTATTTCTCTTTTATAAAACCATGTTCAAAATGGGTGCCTACCTGTTGTAGATTCACCTATAAGTGGATATATTCTCTCATTAACCATATCAAGACCCATGAGGATCTTGCATATCTCAATGAGGTTGGCTCTTACTCTTCTAAACTGCAGGTAAAGCCTAATCTGTCCAAACTTTCCTCATAGGACAATGCCAGTTCCAGGTAATAGTCTGGTAAGCTTTCTCTGAACTTCTTCCAATGCATTTACATTGTTTCTGAACAAATGTTCCCACTACATTGTACTCTAGATATGGCCTCACCAGTGTCCTGTATAGTTGAAGCATAACCTCCCCACTTTTGTATTCAATTCCCCTTGCAGTGAAAAATGCATTCTATTCATTTCCTTAATGCTTTGCTTTTTTTAAATGATCTATACTAGCTCCTTAATAATGGATTCCAGCATTTTTGCAGTAGTAGATATTAGGTTTAGAGGTCAAAATATTCCATGTCATCTCCCTCCTCCTTCAATAAGAATGTTAAAGCTTGTGGTTTTCCAAACCATTTGAACATTTTTGTTTGTGTTTATTCAGAATGCAAGACACGTTTCATCTCTATAATCTGTCTACTTTCTTGGGAAAACTTTAAAAATTATGAGCGATCCATCATAGTGAAAATAACATCTTATTAAGGAGCTTTGAAATCGATATCTGTGATTAAACAATGCCATTTTTGCAAATATGCTAAACACTGCATAAACAGACTTTACCATTTGCAAATTACAGTGTTAATTCTACTTGACAGTACTGTTTAATCAGAGGAGCATCAGCTTGGTTGATTCCATAATACCAGGTATCCTCCTGATGCAGTACTTGCTCTGGATTGTACTCAACTGCTGTAGAAACATTTGGCAGAATCCAGGAGAGAGGTTTTTTTCTTACAGTGTGTTCTTCAAACGTGAGCTTTGCTGATAGGGCTAGCATTTGTTGCCCATTCCTAATTTCACTTGCCCTGTTGGCTTGCTAAGCCATTTCAGAGTACAGTTAAGAGTTGACAGTGTTATTGTGAGTCAAACCATACAGTAGCCATTGGCAAAATACTGGCAAATATTTTGTTTGGAAACGCGTAGGCTTGCATGTTGGTAATGTGTCCTTTTAACTGTCTCTGTAGGAACATACAAACAAGAGTAGTCCATTCTGCCTTTTTAGTTCGCTGCTTCCTCATTCTGATAATATAATGTATGATGCATGTCTTAAATCCATTGATCTTCCATATTCTTTACATGTTTATCTAATGAAAATTACAAATGTTGATCATTTTTTAAACATGGCCAGAACATTTTGGGGATCAGTGTACATCACCTTAAATCTTTTTGGGTTGAAACTACTCCCTGCTTTTCATCAGCTTGATTTGGAGCTATCCTTTTTTTGGTTCAGAATGGATGACTGCATAGTTGGGTATTGAAATCCATCTCCTGCAAATTTGTGCCCTCATTTTTGTTGATGTCTGTTCAATTTCCTGTTTCCATCTATACCATGTACTGTGCAATCAACCTTTTTTTGGTAGTTTTATTTGCGTAGGTACAGATCTTAATATTGTGTTAAATCATTTATAGCGAATAGTTCAGGCCAAGCCATAGACCCTTATAAGATACCACTAGTTGTTTCCTTCCAATTTAAGTGCATATTCTTTACCTCCATTCTGTCTTTAGCTGCTTCACCAATCTCTGGACCAGATAAATAATCTAACTTCAACTCCATGAGATTTCAGCTAATATTTTTCGTTATGTTGAATCTTATCAAATGCCTTTCCAATTTCACTTAAACAGCTTGCTTAAATATTTGCCAGTCTACATTAACGAACTATGAAAATGCTATTTTTAGTTAGATGTAGCACCTGTTAGAAATCTGTAATGGCCCTCTGTCATCACCTCAGTACATGCTCCATCATAGTAGCTCTGCCTGTCATGTGAAGACCAGGGTTCAATTCTCTGGGAGCAGCTGATCTCTTTGTGATGGGCTGTGTGTAAATACAGTTTGTTTTAAAAAAGATCTGTAATCGCCTCAGATTTCTGCTTTTAAATGCTTGGTCAGCCTGTCCTGAATTCTAAATTCAAATAATGTCTCCCATACAAATGTTAGACTAACCAATCTACGATTTGCTGGTTTCTCTCCTTCCTACCTCTGTAAATAATGGAATAACAGACATTTGTCAATATTTTATACTGTTATTTTCCATACTGTTTCATGTTAAATTTAGTGAATTATATACCTTAATTTGCGAAGTTTTAGAATATCCGATATGGAATACTGCATTCAGGTCTGGTCTCACTGCTATAAGAAAGATGTTGTGAAATTTGAAAGGGTTCAAAAAAGATTTATGAGGATATTTCCAGTGTTGGAGGATTTGAGCTATGGGGAGAGGCTGAATAGGCTGGGGCCATTTTCCCTGGAGCATTGGAGGCAGAGGGTGATCTTATAGAAGTTTATAAAATCATGAGGGGCATGAATAGGGTGAATAATTAAGGTCTTTTACCCAGGGTAGGAGAGTCCAAAACTAGAGGGGATAGTTTAAGGTGAGAGGGGTAAGAGTTAAAAGGGACCTGAGGGCAACATTTTCACGCAGAGGGTGGTATGTGTATGGAATAAGCTGTTGGAGGAGGTGGTGGAAGCTGAGACAATTCAACATTTAAAAGGCATCTGGATGGGTATATGAATAGGAAGGGTTTAGAGGGATGTGGGCCAAATGCTGGCAAATGGGACTAGATTAATTTAGGATACTTTGGTTGGCATGGACAAGTTGGATCGAAGGTCTGTTTCTATCCCTATAACTCTAAATACCCACTTCTACTCTGCAGTGTAACAGTCATTCAAGTCTTTTCTTAGTTCAATGCGGTATTACCTTTAACTGTTTTAAAAGAGCTCATAAGGATAATGTGATATAACTGTAATAACTGTTTCTGCTGACCTTCATATAATTTTTCTTATCATCTCACCCAATCCCTGGATTTACACTGTTCTTTGCACTTCTGTATGCTCTTTATCACGCCTCTTTTGATCTTCCCTTGCTTAATTTGGTAATTAGAGTTCTTTCTTTCTCTCTCCTTTGGGAATCTATTATGTATGAAGTTAAGTTTCTTTTTGAACACCTCCAATTGTTTGAGTAATTTTATCGAATAAAAGTTCTGATCACTTGCTATTATCTGTCTCCTATAATTAAGTTCAGCTGTACACAAATCTAGTATCCTAGATTGGAATTCTCTAATTTTTAAATTTGACATTGTCTTTGGTCATATTGTAATTGCGGTTAGTTTATAATTAAATGGAAATCATTTTACTCAAATTTAGTTCATTATTCATTGCTAGGTCTAGTATGACATCCATTTTTGTTGATTCTAGAACTCATTGCTGCAAAATATCTATCTGGAAAATATACAAGAAGTTCAGATTTTTTGATTGAACCTCTCTTCCCAGCCTGTATAAACATTGAAGTCTTGCATGTAAATTATCTGCTAAGACAGATTTTACATTTATATTATTTTTATTATACATTTTCTCCTTTTCTTTGCTGCTATCAAAAACTCTGTAATCAGCTGCACTGCAGGTTCTTCCTGACTTCTGTTCAATCCCAACAAAGAAGCCGACACGACGCCCACCGTCGACGCAACTCCGCCCACAGCCGACGCCGACAACGCTCCGCCCACTGCCTCCACAGCCAGCAGCTCCAGAGGAGGCAGCAACACTGAGCCCTGCCGAGTCTTCACCATCCCCCCCAGACCTCCCCCTTACTGAGGACGAACGGTCAGTCCTGAGTAAAGGGCTCACCTTTGTCCCCCTCCACCCACATATCAACGAATACCGCTCATGCTTGGATATTGAGCAGTTTTTCCGCCACCTCCGCCTCCACGCTTACTTCTCCAACCGCGAATCTAACCCTCCCTCTACTGACCCCTTCTCCCGCCTCCAACACAATCCCTCCTCCTGGACACCACCCCAAGGCCTCCTACCCTCCCTCGACCTCTTCATCTCCAACTGCCGTCGAGACATCAATCGCCTCAACCTCTCTACCCCTCTCAAACACTCCAACCTCTCCACCGCAGAATGTGCAGCCCAACGCTCCCTCCACTCCAATCCCAACCTCACCATAAAACCCGCGGACAAGGGAGGGGCAGTCGTAGTATGGCGCACTGACCTCTACATTGCTGAGGCCAGGCGCCAACTCTCTGACACCTCCTCCTACTGCCCCTGGATCATGACCCCACCCCCGAGCACCAAATCATCATCTCCCAAACCATCCACAACTTCATCACCTCAGGTGACCTCCCACCCACCGCCTCCAGCCTCATCGTTCCCCAACCCCAAACCGCCCGCTTCTATCTCCTTCCCAAAATCCACAAACCTGAATGCCCTGGTCGACCCATTGTCTCCACTTGCTCCTGCCCCACCAAACTCATCTCCACCTACCGAGACTCCATTTTCACCCCCTTGGTCCAGGAACTCCCTACCTACGTCTGTGACACCACCCACGCCCTCCACCTCCTCCAGAACTTCCAATTCCCTGGTCCCCAACACCTCATTTTCACTATGGACGTCCAGTCCCTATACACCTGTATTCCTCATGCAGATGGCCTAAAGGCCCTCCGCTTCTTCCTGTCCCGCAGAACTGACCAATCCCCTCCACCGACACCCTCATCCGCTGAGCCGAACTTGTCCTCACCCTCAACAACTTTTCTTTCAATTCCTCCCACTTCCTACAGACAAAGGGGGTGGCCATGGGTACCCGCATGGGCCCAAGCTATGCCTGCCTCTTTGTAGGTTACGTGGAACAATCCCTCTTCCGTACCTACACTGGCCCTAAACCCCACCTCTTCCTCCATTACATTGATGACTGCATCAGCGCCGCCTCGTGCTCCCACGAGGAGCTCGAACAGTTCATCCACTTCAACAACACCTTCCACCCCAACCTGAAGTTCACCTGGACCATCTCCAACACTTCTCTCTCCTCCCTGGACCTCTCTGTCTCCATCTCGGGTAACCACCTAGAAACCGATGTCCATTTCAAGCCCACTGACTCCCACAGCTACCTGGAATACACCTCCTCCCACCCATCTTCCTGCAAAAATGCCATCCCCTATTCCCAATTCCTTCGCCTCCGCCGCATCTGCTCCCAGGATGAGACATTCCACTCCCGTACATCTCAGATGTCCTCATTCTTCAAGGACCGCAACATCCCCCCTACAGTGGTCGAGAACGCCCTCGACCGTGTCTCCCGCATTTCCCGTAATACATCCCTCACGCCCCGTCCCCTCAATAATAACCAAAAAAGAATCCACCTCGTCCTCACGTACCACCCCACCACCCTCCAGATCCAACGCATCATCCTCCGACACTTCTGCCATCTGCAATCAGACCCCACCACCAAAGACATTTTTCCCTCCCCACCCTTATCTGCCTTTCGGAGGGACCACTCCCTCCGCGACTCACTTGTCCGCTCCACACTCCCCTCCAGCCCCACCACACCCGGCACTTTTCCCTGCAACTGCAGGAAGTGCTACACCTGCCCCCACACCTCCTTCCTCACCCCAATCCCAGGCCCCAAGAACACTTTCCACATCAGGCAGATGTTCACCTGCACATCTGCCAATGTGGTATACTGCATCCGCTGTACCCGTTGTGGCTTTCTCTACATCGGGGAAACCAAGCGGAGGCTTGGTGACCGCTTTGCGGAACACCTGTGCTCAGTTCGCAACAAACAACTGCACCTGCCAGTCGTGAACCATTTCAACTCCCCCTCCCATTCCTCAGACGATATGTCCATCCTGGGCCTCCTGCAATGCCACAGTGATGCCACCCGAAGGCTGCAGGAACAGCAAATCATATTCAGCCTGGGAACCCTGCAGCCCAATGGCATCAATGTGGATTTCACAAGCTTCAAAATCTCCCCTCCCCCAACCGCATCCCAAAACCAGCCCAGCTCATCTCCACCTCCCTGACCTGTTTTTCCTCTCACCTATCCCCTCCTCCCACCTCAAGCCCCACCCCCATCTCCTACCTGCTAACATCATCCCGCCCCCTTGACCTGTCCGTCCTCCCTGGACTGACCTATCTCCTCACTACCCCCCCACCTACACTCACCTTTACTGGCTCCATCCCCGCCTCTTCGACTTGTCTGCCTCCTCTCCACCTATCCTCTCCTCTATCCGCCTCCCCCTCTCTCCCTATTTATTTCAGAACCCTCTTCCCCTCCCCCATTTCTGATGAAGGGTCTCGGCCCGAAACGTCAAGTTTTCCTGCTCCTATGCTGCTGCTTGGCCTGCTGTGTTCATCCAGCTCCACACCTTGTTATCTCTAAAAGTCTTTGCTGATTGTTTTCCTTTACTAATACTGTAGCAGCACCTTTAATCAATAAGGCTACCATTCTTCCCCATTTTGCCCTAGTTTTCCAATCCTTTTGGAAGACCCTATAATCTGGAATATATGGCTTCTAATCATGATCACAGTACAGGCATGTCTCTGTGATCACCCCTTCTGTTATTTTTAAATGTCGAAGAGCTTTGCATATAATCAGTTGCTGGAGAGTTTAGTGTATTAGGCTCATAATGGACATGTTTCCTTTGGGATTGAGTTTTGCCATGATTATGGTTTGTTCAAAGAAAACAATGGTAGCAACATAGCAGTGACTGCATCTAAAAACACAGTTTTAAGTTGTTTTATAAAAGAGCAGTTCTGGCAAGTTAACATTCAAATGAGAAAATAGTAAAGCTAGGTTATGTTCCTGACCAGTAATTTTTATGTGAGAAAGCTATTGGCTGACTTCAACCTAAGTGGCCTGAAAGTTCATCAACTAGTCTTAACTCATTCTTTTGACTTCTCTCCCACTGGTTGCTTCATTCTTCAATCAAAGTGAGGTGGTGTGTGTGAGGATCTGAGGGGGGCATGGTGAGTAGAAGGTTCAATGGAAAGAACCACTGGTTTGTTTTTAAAAGGACCAAGCATGTTTAGTAACCACAATAGAACAGAAATCGAGTCAACACTTAAGAGAATGTACCTTATTTACAATCTGTGCTAAAACAAAAAGACAATATTAAAACTTGCTTTAAATAGTGGACCTCTATTGTACTTGAGCCTCTGGAGTGGGACATCAGACTCTACACTTTAGGCTTGGGCAAAAATCTATCACGAGCTGATACTGACAGCATGTGCTCTCTTCTCTTTTCATTTCCTAAAAATTGGGTATGACTTTTGAGACTTTTACACATATGTTGAACTACATGCAAAGTTGCGGAGAATGGAATTAGATTCCTCCTTAGTTTGGATGCTGTTTGTGAGAGGACCCGAAATTATGGACAAATGTCAGTGCTTTTGAAGTAAATTCCATAATAAATTTTTAGAAGCTACACTACTGTTTCTAGTTTAAGTATTGCATATAAGAGAAATATTCAAAGATATTTATCTCTGCAGGGTAGCACTTCCTGAAGGTGATAGACTGCTGCATCTCAATATTGTGCTTCTGCTAAATTTGGTGAAGGAAGCAAGTCAGTGACAAATCACTTCATTCTGAATGACTTATAGATTTGCATTTATGAACGTATAAGGAGAAGGGCTTGCTGATATTCATTGCCCTGTGGTGATTCAAGCTGAGACCATCACTTTGTGCCCAGAGCTGTCATTCAGATGGAGTTAGTGGTACATTATAGGCCTAATCACGACTTTTCTTCTGAAGTACTGAAGATAACAGAGAAATTGTTGGAAGATTTTCCACGAAAAAATTCACCAAGATTCATGCCATGGTTTTCAGATGATATAAAAAGTTTACCAGTAAAACCTAAGAAACGTCCGCCATCTATTTCAAATGAAGAAGCACAAAGAATTGAAAAGTATTTGGTTAAAGTGGAATTCAAAGCAGAAACACAAAATTATGATTGCACAGAGGATCTTCTGGAATTTTCCGTAAATCTGCAGATGGATCATCTTACTGAGGTAGCTGCTGCAGAATTTGTACCTGGAATGACAGATTTACTGTGTGGAGTTACAAATGAAGAATACAAATCAGAAAGGTCATGGAGTATTACAGGATACAGCAGAATGAAGGGGCTAAACATTTTGACAGTTAGCCAAAGACTTCAAATAATTAAGGAAAAGCTCCAACTACATTCTTTTCAAAGGGCAAAGTGGGTTATTGATCAATCCAATTTTAGTGCTGAACAACTGGAAGAGATCTGGGCTAAACTGAGTAGTATTATCAAACATGGTGACCTTCCTGGTTGTAATGCCAAAATACATCGACATCTTGGTGAAATATGGGTTTTCTGTGATCTCGTGTGCTGTGAATATGTTGGTAATTTTATTAAGCAAATATTAAATCTTACAGGTAAAATCAGTTTACTTGTACATCGGCATGGTTTAATTTATAACTTGTAGCTATGTATAATGTTATTTCAGAACTAAAATGTCATTAATATGTATGAATTTCTTACCAGTGTCCGTGGACTTTAAACAATACAAATTTGCATGTCATTTTGATAAATGAGCAGATTGTCTTTAATGAATGCTCGTATAAACTTGTTAGTAAACTCGGGTGTCAGCCTTGGACTCTGGTCATACACTTGTCTGAGACAGAATATTGCCAAGTCCCACTTCGGAGACTTAAATACAAAATTTTGTTTGGTTCTGGGTGCCGTCCTGAGGGTCTGTTGCCCTGGAGAGTGGCTGTTTCTCGGAGGAGATAAACCATCTCCGGAAGATGCCATGGCACTTTGAAGGAAACTGTGGAGTTCAACCTTGTAGTTTTTAAATTATTATTAAAATATTATATTCTTAACGTGTTATTTCAATCAACCTGTTGTTATGTTATGACACAGCTCCAAGACAGGTCAGACTTGAACTCAAACTCTCTGGCCCAGAAGTTCTCCCAACTAGATACTTTCAAATCAGCCTGTTCCGAAATGTTATTACACACCTCCAAAGCAGGTGGGACTTGAACCCAGGTCTCCTGGCTCAAAGCTAGCGACACTACTACTGTTTCAAAGATAGCAGGAACTGCCGGAGAATCTGAGACAACAAGGTGCAGAGCTGGACGAACACAG
>JAHRHZ010000248.1:63201929-63234853 GCA_024137785.1 Ginglymostoma cirratum
AGCTCTGCACCTTGTTGTCTCAGACACTACTACTGTGTTGTGAGAACCTTTAAGTTCTCTCTTGCACCATGGACAGTATTTATCCTCTAATTAACCTTCTTACGATAGATTATTTGGTCATTACCACACTGTTATCACACTGTTGCTGGGTCAAAAACCTGGATCTCCCTTCCTAACTACTTTATGTGTACCTACACTATATTGTCTGCTATAGTTCAAAAAGGCAGCTGATCACTTCTTAAGTGATGGACAGTAAATGCTGGCCAAGCCACATCCCATAAGTAAGTCTATATTTAAAAAAAACTAACTGTCCACAAATTAGTTGCTATATTTTTTGCATGCTGATGTGGAATTGGATTGTCCTGATGTTATGCACGACATTATGTAAATGAATTTTTTTAGTATAAATTCTCTCACCAGAGAATATTTTGTCCTCTTCCCAGTGACTTTAAAATTTCCTTGAATGAGTTTTCTGCATAGAAATACTCATTCATTGATCTCTACTAAAGATGTTTTCTATGGAAGCGTTTTGCAGGGCATTAGTAAAAGGTCAGTACGGCATTGTGTCATTCTGAACTGAGAATTAAGTTTAATGTCCTAGTCACTTGAGTTAACTGCTTTGGTTAGGATGGGATCATGGCATCAGCATTCTTGCATGTCGGAGAAAGAAAGCTAAATCTCCAGTTTCTGGTCTCTATCCAGTGATCTTAGTTGGAAGTATTGTATGTATATAATGGTTGGCTATCATAAGGATAAATCTTGATCATGGCATCTTCCAGATTGATTAAACTGTTCAAGTGAAAGCTTATGTAGCAAGTGTTTTAAGAATTGGTACTTAATGATTTCAAGGGGTGCTGATGCTGTGGTGCTATCTTTCAGCATGAGGAAAGAAAGGCAAATGAAAGTTTAAGATATTCAAAAGATTTTAAATCCTTTTGCAAAAAATAAGTATGAGTGTTTAAGTTAAATAGTCACCTTGGCAGCACAGGATATAATAATGTTATGACAATGTCAGTTGACTAAATTGTCACCAGCCCAACCAGTGAATGTTCTCTTTTAGATAATAACATAATTACAAGTTTGCGTGTATGAAATGGAGGGCGAGGATTTTGATTGGCGATAGCCAAAAATGAACTTTTCTGCTTAAATTGCCATTTATCATTTAATGACAATTTGATTTTCTAAGAAAATTACTTGATTTGGAATTGGAGGCGATCTTAGATTATTTTTCACTGCGATGTTTGATTTTTGTGGCAAACCCAAGGCAAAAATCTTCCACCAAATGTGGCAAACCTAACCAGAAAATCTTTGCTAACCCAGATGATACAAACCTTGAGAAAAGCAATGCCTCCCCATAGTAAATAGTATTTTGCCGCAGCAAAGTACTTTCTTTCTTTACATTTTTAGCAGGGAAGGGGAGGTGAAACAATTTAGAACTGTAATGGCAATGAGTCCATATGAGAACGAAAACTGTCCTGATTTAATTTTGATTGAAATACAGTCTGCATAAACATGTGTAAGTACACTGGAAATAAATATTTTAAAAGTATATTGCATTTGACTTTTATTTACCTGAATTTAGAAGCAATGAGTAACGTTGAATTGTCAAATTTCATGAACTTTCTTCTAGTTTACTTGTAACTGATGGGCACGTATTATCATAGAATTTTTAACGTATTCATTCCCACTTTACACCATACAGCATAACCATTTTTCTGGGTCAGTGGGCTGGTAGTTAACTTGCTAACCTTCAAATTTCTGAGCAGTAGCACGGATCACACCATGCACTTTAAGCATAAATATGCCTGACTTCTTTTAGTTAGTAATTTATGATCTATTGAAGTTGCATTTTCAGGATCTACACATTTCAAAGCTGAATATCTTCCCAGTTTTAACCTTAGCGGATGTTTGCCATGATTAAGAATTTTTGGATCAAAATATTAATAAAGTTATGTAATAACCATACAGTATACCTTATCCATTTTCTCACATTTGGGAAAAATTTTGTACATACATGCAAGCTTATGAAGTCAATGTGGAGATTATATCATTACATTGTTTTGAATTGGAAACTAAAATTGCTACCAGTTGTCTTAATGGCATATTTAACTCCTCATATGACTCTTGAACATACTTCAATTTGGAGTTGCAACAATAATTAAAATTAAAGCATCTTTTCTTCCATGCCTGCTACATACTTCGTATGCATGGGGATTGACCACAAATGTTTTTATATAAATTTGTAAGGAATGGAAATAGGAGCAAGCCGTTTGGTTCCTTGATTGAATACATTACTCTAGGTGCAGCTGTCATAAGACTTTGCTACTTTTATATTCCATTCTCTTTTCAGTAATGGAAACGCTCCACTTTACTTTCTAATTACTTGCCATGCCTGCATGCTAATGGTTTGTTATTCATATGCAAGGGCATACACACCTTTTTGTTCGAGAGCATTCTGCAGGTTGTCCATTTAAACAAGATTCTGCTTTTCTATTCTTCAAATTGGGCTACCCGTCATTTTCTGACATTATACTCCATCTGCCTTTAGTTACTTCACCTATCTAGATTCCTTTTTAGACTTTTTGCATCTTCCTCACCACTTGCTATCCTATCTACTTTTGTATCATCAGCAAACTTAGCTACAGTACAGATGATCTGTCTTCCAACTCATGAGCATAGGTTGTAAATAGGTGAGACCCCAGCACTATTCCTGTAGCAATTCACTCAGCTTGCTAAGCTGAAAACGACCCATTTATCCTGACTTTATGTCCTGTTAGTTAATGAAACCTCTATCCATGCTGATATATTTCCAATAATGCCATGAATCTTTATCTTGTGTAGTAAACCTCTATGTGACACCTTATCAAATACCTTTTTATGAAAATCCAAAGGCACGACATCTACTGGTTCCCTTTTATCAAACCTGCCTGTTAAATTATCGAAGAACTCTAATAAATCTGTGAAACGCTATTTCCCTTTCACAAAACTATGTTGACACTGCCTGATCATAATACATTTTTCTAAATGTCTAACTGCTCCCTCACTGATTCCTGTATTTTCACCATGAAAGATGTTGGGCTGATTGACCTATATTTTCCTGCTTTCTGTCCCTTTCCTTTCTTGAATGGAGTTGAAAGCTCTGCAGTTTTCTAATCTACTGGGACTTTTCTAGAATCTAGAGAATTTTAGAAGATTATAACCACTGCATTCACTATGTCAAACCAAAAGAACTGCGGATGCTCTAAATCAGGAACAAAAAACAAAGTTGCTGGAAAAGCTCAGCAGGTCTGGCAGCATCCGTGAAGGAGAAAACAGAGTTAACGTTTAGGGCCCGGTGACCCTTTTGAAGGGTTAGAGGGATATGGGCTAAATACTGGCAAAGAGGACTAGATTAATTTAGGCTAAGTGGTTGGCATGGACTAGTTGGACCAAAGAGTCTGTTTCTATGTTTTCCGGTGTAGTCCAAACCTCAGTACACAGAAAAGCAGCCCATACAGATCAAATTCTCAACTTCCACAGCGACCACCCCAACGTCCACAAACAAAGCTGCATTAGCACGCTATTTAAACGGGCCAGGGGACACTCCAGAATTACGCCATGAAGAGGAAGAACACTTATACAAGATCCTTGCTTTAAACAGCTATTCCCGCAACTACATCCATTTATGCCTAAAAAAACCGACAACAACAGGAGGACGCAGTATGACCTAACACGTTGACCACACTGCCCTACATCAGGAACATATCGGAACTGACAACTAAGACCACTAGGAATTATGGTGGCCCATGAGCCCATAGCCACTCTATGACAAACACTCGTGAGGATTAAAGACCCCATTCCTGGACATGCAGAATGAACGGGATTTACAAAATACCACGCAACGACTGCCACAAACATTACATCGGACAGACAGGAAGGAAACTAGCCCTCAGAATACACGAACATCAGCTAGCAACAAAACTGCACAATGAACTCTCCTTAATATCGGTACATTTAGACAACGAAGGCCATCAGTTTAACTGGGACAGAGTAACCATTGTAGCCCAAGCCAAACATAGCGCAGGAAATTCCTGGAGGCATGGTTCTCCACTCATGCTTCAATCAACAAACATATAGAATTGGATCCCAAATACGAACCCATACAGATCAAAATTGGAAATGACAGAACTCACCTTAATGGATCAGACAATATAAATTCCAAGCAGAGTAGAATAACATCGGTTCATCGGAGGCTCCAATGATGATGTCACCCAGCATGGTGACGAAACGTCTGAACAAATACAAGCCAGCTCGGCGAGCAAGTCAACAACCTCATAATTGAGACATTTTGACATGGGTGGGCTATGAGTTGTGGGCTGTTGCAAGGATCAGCGTTGGTCCTCTGCTTTTTATAGTCTATATTAATATAATTACTGAAATAACAACTTGTAACTGATGACCAGTGGCATACACGATTATAAGGATGGGGTGGATAAAAGTAAGTGTTCAAACAGCCAATATCCTATTTAATGATAAGGCATACTTGATAGCCTAAATGGCCTTCCCATTTCCTATGTTCCTTTTTTAACTTTGCTGATGATGCTGGGTGGAAATGTAAGCCTGTGTTCTGTACACAACTTAGTAAATAGGCAACAAGATGGCAGAGTGAGCATAATGCTGGGAAACAAGATTATTCACCCACTCCATCCTAAGAAGAGAAAATCAGAATTTTTTTTTCAATGGCATGAAACTTGGAGATTTTGTTCAGAGAAACGTTGTGCTTGTGCAGGGATCTGAAATGTAGCATGTAGGTATAGCAAGCAATTAGGAAGGCAAATAACACGGTGGAACTAAAACAAAGTTGCTGGAAAAGCTCAATAGGTCTGGCAGCATCTGTGACGGAGAAAACAGAGTTAACGTTTCGGGTCCGGTGACCCTTCCTAAGAACTGACGTTGACCTTGATTGCAAAGGGATTAGAGTACAAAAATAAGGAGAAATTGCTATAATTATGCAGTAATTTTGAGGGATCACGCCTGGAATAATGTGTTCAGTTTTTCTCTCCATTTTGAGGAAGGCTACAGTTACATTAGAGACAGTACACCAAAGATTGGACACAAATTAGGTTCATAAGTTAATGGCTGATATGATTGTGGCTTCTACTCCATTTTCCTGTCTATCTCTTATATCTTTTATACCTTTCTAGCAAGAATCTGCCAATGACCCTGCCTCCATCACTTTCTGGGGGAGAGAATTTCACAAACCAATGACCTTCTGAGAGAAATTGTCTCCTCATCTCTGTCTAAAAGAGACACCCTTGTTTTTAAACTCTGCCTCTTAAGTCTAGTCTCCCATAATGGAAATAATCATTAGCACTCACCCTGTAAAGTCCAGTCAGAATCTTTATGTTTCAATTAGATCCCCTTTCATTCTTCTAAACGCCAATGGATACAGGCCCAAAACTATTCAACCTCCCACATGAGATTAATCCCTTCTTCGCAGGAATGAGGTTGAGCGAGCCATTGCTGAACTGTTTCTGATATTATATCCTTTCTCAAGCAAGGAAACCAACATCATGTACAGTACTCCTGATGTACGTAGTCTCACCAAGTTTGGCTTTAATTGTAGAAAACCTCGCCAACATTTATTTAGTCTCCATCCATCTACAGTAAACAACAACATGCCAAATTGATTCCTAATCACTCATTGTATCTGCCTGCTAATATTCGTGATTCATGTACCAGAAGACCCAGATCCCCCTCCACTACAGAATTTTTTGGTATCGTTGCATTTAAAGAACATACTGTACTTCTACTCTTCATGCCAAAGTCAACAAGTTTGCATTTTCCCACCAAATATTCCTCCTGTCATTTTTTGTGCCCACTCACTTAACCTATTTAACTCCCTTTTATGAGGACACAAATAAATTAAACTTACTTTCCAACCTGCCTTGGTGTCATTGCTAAATGTGCCAACTGTGCATTTGGTCTTTTGTTCCAAGTTGTAAATATTGTGTAAATAGTTGAGGTGGCAGCACTGATGTCTGTGGCACTATGTTGTTTATGGCTCGCAAACCTGACAATGACCTATCCATTGTTTTATTTTCTCTATCTATTTGTGGGATGTGGGCGTTGCTGGCTGGCCAGCATTTCTTGCCCATCCCTAGTTGCCCTTGGAAAGGTGGTGGTGAGCTGTCTTCTTGAACCACTTCAGTCCACCTGCTTTGGGTTGACACACAATGCCATTTGGGAGGGAATTCTAGGATTTTGCCCCAGCGACAGTGAATGAATAATGATGTATTTCTAAGTCAGGATTGTGAGTGGCTTGGAGGGGTACTTGAAGGTGGTGGTGTTCCTACATGTCTTCTGCCCTTGTCCTTTTAGATGGAAGTGGTTGTGGGTTTGGAAGGTGCTGTCTAAGGATCTTTGAATTTCTGCAGTGCATCTTGTAGGTAGTAGCAGCAGTGTATACTGAGCGTAGGTGGTGGATGGTGTTGAAGTAGTGCCAATCAAGCAGGCTGCTTTGTCCTGGATGGTGTCAAGCTTCTTGAGTGTTTTGGGCTGCACTCATCCAGGCAAGTGGGGAGTATTCCATCACACTTCTGACTCGTGCCTTGTAAATGGTGGACAGGGTTTGAGGAATCAGGAGGCGAGTTACTCGACACAGTATTTCTAGCTTCTGACCCACTCTTGTAGCCACTGTATTTATGTGAAGAGTCCAGTTGAGTTTCTGGTCAATGGTAACCCCTAGGATGTTGATAGTGGGGTATTCAGTGATGGTAGCACTATTGAATGTCAAGGGACAGTTGTTAGATTGTCTCTTATTGGTCATGGCCGTAGCCTGGTATTTGTATGATGTGAATGTCACTTGCCACTTGTCAGCCCAAGTCTGGATATTGTCCAGATCTTGTTGCATGTGAACATGGACTGCTTCGGTATCTGAGGAGTCATGAATGATGCTGAACATTGTGCAATCATTGGCGAATATCCCCACTTCTGACCTAATGATAGAGGGAAGGTCACTGATGAAGCAGCTGAAGATGGTTGGGCTGAGGACACGACCTTGAGGAACTCTTGCAGAGATGTCCTGGAGCTGAGATGATTGACCTCCAACAATCACGACCATCTTCCTAAGTGTTAGGAGTGATTCCAACCACTGGAGAATTTTCCCCTGAATACCCATTGATTCCAGTTTTGTTAGGGCTCCTTGAGGCCACACTTGGCTGAATACAGCCTTGGTGTCAAGGGCTATCACTGTCGCTTCACCTCTGGAATTCAGGTCTTCTGTCCATGTTCAAACCAACACTGTAATGAGGTCAGGATCTGAGTGGCCCTGGTGGAACTCAAACTGGGTGTCGCTGAGCAGGTTATTGCTGAGAAGGTGCTGCTTGACAGCACTGTTGATGACACCTTCCATCGCTTTACTGATGATGGAGAGTAGACTGATGGGGTGGTAACTGACCAGGTTGGATTTGCCCTGCTTTTTGTGTACAGGACATACTTGGACAATTTCCCACATTGTCAAGTAGATACCTACGTGGTAACTGTGCTGGAACAGCTTGGCTAGGGGAATGGCAAGTTCTGGAGCACAAGTCTTCAGTACTATTGCCGGGATGTTGTCAGGGCCCATAGCCTTTGCAGTATCCAGTGTCTCCAACTGTTTTTTGATATCACGTGGAGTGAATTGAATTGGCTGAAGACTGATATCTTTAATGCTCAGGACCACTGGAGGAGGCCGAGATGGATCATCCACTCGGCACTTCTGGCTGAAGATTGCTGCAAATGCTTCAACCTTATCTTTTGCAATGATATGCTGGGCTCTTCCATCTTTGAGGATGAGGATATTTGCGGAGCTGCCTCCTCCAGTGAGTTGTTTAATTGTCCACCGTCCTTCATGACTGGATGTGGCAGGACTGCAGAGCTTAGATCTGATCTGTTGGTTGTGGGTTTGCTTAGCTCTGTCTATCACTTACTGCTTTTGCTGTTTGGTATGCAAGTAGTCCTGTTTGGTGGTTTCACCAGGTTGACACCATCTCTTCAGGTATGCCTGGTGCTGCTCCTGGAATGCCCTCCTGTAATCTCCATTGAACCAGGTTTGAACCCCAGGCTTGATGGTAATGGTTGAGTGGAGGTTACAGATTGTGCTGGAGTAAAGCTCGGCTCCTGTTGGTGGCTCCTATTGGTGGCCCACAGTGCCTCATGGATGCCCCGTCTTGAGTTGCTAGATCTGTGCGAAGTCTGTCCCATTTAGCCTGGTGATTGTGCCACACAACACACTGGAGGCTATTTTCAATGTGAAGGCAGGACTTTGTCTCCACAAGGACTGTGAAGTGGTTGCTGTTACCGATACTGTCATGGACAGGTGCAACTGCAGATTGGTAAGGATGAGGTCAAGTATGTTTTTCCTCTTGGTTCCCTCTTCTAGGACCTCACCAGCTCGATCATTATTACTGCTGCTGAGCTACTCTTGGTGGTGGACATTGAAATCCGCCCCCACCCCCACCCTGAGTACATTTTGTGCCCTTGCCATCCTCAGTGCTTCCTCCAAGTGTTGTTCAACTTGGAGGAATATCAATTCATCAGCTGAGGGAGGACGGCATGTGGTGATCAGCAGGAGGTTTCCTTGCCCTTGTTTACCTGAAGTTATGAGATTTCTTGAGGTCTGGAATCAATGTTGAGGATTCCTAGAGCAACACCTTCCCAACTGTATACCACTGTGCCACCACCTCTGCTGGGCCTGTTCTGTCAGTGAGACAGGACATATCCAAGGATGGTGATGGTGGTGTCTGGGACATTGTCTGTAAGGTATGATTCTGTGAGTATGACTATATCAGGCTTGACTAGTCTGTGAGACAGCTGTCCCAACTTTGGCACTAGTACCCAGATGTTAGTGAGGAGGACTTTGCAGGGTCGACAGAGCTGTTTCTGCTGTTGTCTTTTCTGGTGCCTAGGTCAGTGCCAGGTGATCCGTCCAGTTTCGTTTCTTTGTGACTTTGGAGCGATTGGTACAACTGAATGGCTACCTTAGAGGGCAATTGAGAGTCAACGACATTGCTGTGGATCTGGAGTCATATGTAGGCCAGACCAGGTGAGGATGGTAGATTTTCCTTCACTGAAGGATATTAGTGAACCAGGTGGGTTTTTCCGACAATCAGCAATGATTTCATGGTGATCAGTAGATTTTTAATTCCAGACTCTTTTTTTTTTAAATTGAATTCAGATTAGGTATCGCAGAGACGTGGCTGCTGTGGTGGGTTTCGAACCCAGGTCCCCCGAATAGGTTTCTGGATTAATAGTCTAGTCATAATACCACTAGGCCATCGCCTACCCTAATTTTCTGCATGTTAGCTAACCAATCCACTGTCCATGATTATATCATACTCCTTACACCACTGACTCTTGTGTGTAGTAACCCTCAATGTGACACCTTATTAGATGCTTTTGGAAGTCACAAGTACCACATCTGTAAGTTCCCTTTCATCTACGTTGCTTATTACTTCCTCAAAGAACTGTAACACAATAGTCACGAATGAAAGATGATCTTATAGAAACTTTCAAGATTCTGAAGGGGCTCGATGCGGTGGGTTTTCCAGAATGCTTGTCTCAGTGTCATTCAGGTAAAGGCTATTTCAGTTGTACAACTCCATCTTTCCCCAGTACACAACCACGTTCATTCTAAATAAGTGAAATTTCATGGCCTGCTTTTGGAGTAATGGTTGTCTGTGATTGCTACCATTTCTGCTCCAAAACCTTTGGCAGCTCCTAGAATCCACATATGCTGAGTAAATTCAAGAATCTGCATGGGATGTGCTGCTGAAGTTACCAACTCTCAAGTCCAGTCAGCCATCAAGAAATTTACTGAACAAAGCAAGGCTTGCCTTTTTAAAGCTTTAAACTCATTCCTCATGTCTAACATTGTACTAAGTTTATAATTACCAAGGAAACTAGGAACAGGAGCAAGCCATTCAGCCTTTTCAACCTGCTCCACCATTCTAGGATCTTTTCCTATCTTTACTATCCAGAAATCTTATCAATCTCTATCTTGGACAGACTCTCTGACTGATCATCCATAGCCCTCTGGGTAGAGAATTCCAAGCTTCACAATCCTGTGAACAAGCTCCTCCTCATCTCAGTCCTAAATTAAAATTATTTTGAAACTATGTCCCCTGACTGTAGACTACCCCAAGCTAGGGGAAACATCCTTCCTGCATCTACTCTGTAGTCCTTTAAGAATTTCCAGAGTTTCAATTGTGTCACATCTCATTCTTCTTAACTCTGTATGAAATATAGTCCTAGCCGACTTAATCTTTCCTCATAGCATAATCCCCTTTTCCTAACTGAGTCTCGATAAAGCTTTGTTGCGCTCCAGTGTTTGTGTATGACAGCCAAATCATGACATACAAGGTGTTTCAAAATTTTAGTTTATTCAAAAGTGACAAAAATAGTGCTGTCCACACTATCTTCAAATGAATTGTATTGTGAAGCTTTGTCTCACTTGTTCTTTAAGATAATTGTTCTAAAGAGTTTAATTTTCATGTTACTTTTTTAAAATCATTATCGGGATGAAGGCATTGCTGGCCAGGCAGCAATTATTGCCCACCCCTAATTGCCCAGAGGGCAGTTAAGAGTCAACCACTGTGGGTCTGGAGTCACATGTAGGCCAGACCAGGTAAGGATGGCAGTTTCCTTCCCGAAAGGACATTAGTGAACCAGATGGGTTTTTCCTGACAGCTAACAATGGATTCATGGTCATCATTAGATTCTTAATTCCAGATATTTATTGAATTCAAATTCCACCATCTGCCGTGATAGGAGTCAAACCCTGGTCCCCAGTTTCTGGATTAACAGTCCAGCAATAATACCACTAGGCCATCACCTCCCCACAGGGTCCACCTCGTCTATTGATGTAAGACAGTCTGTGACCGGAGGCAAAGAGGTCTGTTCACAAATTTGGAGCGATCATGTACCAGCTCCTGAAGATTCTAGTAACCATGCCTAACTGAATGATGTACACATACTATCCTGTACTAAGAGATAGTAGGAACTGCACATGCTGGAGAATCTGAGATAACAAGGTGTAGAGCTGGATGAACACAGCAGGCCAAGCAGCATCATAGGAGCAGGAAAGCTGACGTTTCGGGCCTAGAACCTTCTTCAGAAAAAATCGGCCTCGGCCCGAAACGTCAGCTTTCCTGCTCCTATGATGCTGCTTGGTCTGCTGTGTCTATCCTGTAATAAATTTTGTTTCGTTAAAGAACAGTGTCTCTTCTGTGGATACTCTATGATGCTGTAGCTTCTATCACTAATCACTAGATAGGCTCAAGAGAAGGGAGGACTATGGTGGCAACACACTACTTCAAATAATCCTTACTTCTTCCAGTTTCTGATACTCAAGTGACTGTTCCTGATGATATTTGCCATTAGGAAGGTACCACATCTTCAGCTTTACTATCCCTCCATGAGCTCAGCTGACACCTCTGACCAGAACCCTCATTTCATGTATCCAGAAAGTTTACAACAATCCCCAGCATTAATACAATTCTGAATCAGATATTACATGCTGTATTGCCATTCCCCAGTACTTCCTTGAGCATTTTTCTATACTTGGTGTTCACAAACAAATCCAAGTGTTGCTGCAAAACTGCCTGTTCCTAAGCCAGCCAAGGTCATTGTAGTTACCTTCCAGCCAAAAAGGCTGTTTGTACTTTAAGCCCGATCTTCACATATTTTCTTTCAATTGCTTTTTTTTCCCCATATCCAATCAACCCTTAATGATTTGGTTTTGAGATATAACTTCTGCACAAACAGAACAGGTGTGTAATAACAGCTCTGAACAGGTAGGTTAGTGATTATTTAAAAAGAACCAACCATGTTCTGTGGGACTGGACACATACATCAGTTTGTGAAGACACATTTCCTACTCTGAAGGACAGTAGTATTCTAATTGGATTTTGCTGTCAGCTTTCAACATTTTCCCTTTTCTAAAAAAAATTTCATATTCAGATTGCTGGCTGCATTTGAACTTGCGTGGTCTTCTGGACTATGAGTTCAGGAGCAAAACTGTTACAGTGTACCCATGTGGCGTGTATCAGCAGCTCAAATCAACAAAATCACAGAACTTAATTTCCAAAACATTAGTTAAAAATCCTGGGATCTTGTGTGACTTAAAACAAAATCTTATTTTTATCATCAGAAACCGCTGTGTTGCTTTATTTTCAGGGATGAGTTCTGGCTTAATAGAAATGAGAAAAGAATTTAGACTACTCTCTACTTTATCATTGTTCGTATGATTATCAGAATTCAGGAGTGGCAAACAATAATCACTGGGAAGAAAATCACTTCACTTTCTACCACATATTCTCTGTGCTACAAAAGCAAATGCTAGCAAGATGACTAACTGCTACAGCTTATGCATAGTGACCCGTCTTTGGTATTATGAGAAAACATCACAAATAACTTGTCGATTCTCAATGGTAGCAATTTGTAGTTAACTTTTGCATTGACACCACAATTGTAAAACACTGCTGTGAATTTGTTGTTTCTGATAAATATGTTTGAACTTTCTGAAATTCAATTTTATAAACAAACATTAATTATTTCTAAAAGTTTTGTAACACTAGCTTTTTGTTGGATAAACCTTTGAGATATGGCGGAAAGCTGGTAGTTGGAGTTGAACTATTGACTATCCAAAATTTGATTCAATGGCAGAATAGATTTAAGGGCCTAACTGGTCTGATCTTGTTCCAATATTCAATAATACTGTACCTTTAATACTTTAACAGCAGTTAATGCCTGATTAAATGGTCTAATGATATAAAATTTGTGTCCAGTGCTGTTTGATGTTGACAGACTTTTTAACCTGTTCGGTTTGACTTTCTGCTATATTTCTTTCTTTATTTCATGTTATAGTGATGAGGTTAACCAAGCCAACATTGTTTACGAACCTGCCAGTGACCTGTGAAGAAAGAGATCTGCCTGGTGAGTCTGGATAGTCTTTCAGCATTAGAAAACTATCACGAACACTTATCACTTTAGATAGTCAAGAGTATCAACATACTCAACATTCACTTCATCTGACGCAGCCTAATTTTAATCTGAGTGTTGGCTATTTGTTTGTTTTTCAAAGGCAACCTTTTGATAATCTGAGAATTTTTAAACATCCATTTCTATGTTATATGCAAGTTTTCTGTATACTTAGTTTTCTGTTTCCTCCTTGTACTGGAATCTCAGTCAGTGACAGTTTAATCCAAATATGTCAGACATGGATCACTTCATGTGAAGTCTATTATATTTGTTTTGCAAAACTCCCATTTTGGTATATAAAAATCACCTTGCATAGGCACATTACTGAGAAAGCATCCTGCAAAAAGAGAATGATGTCCATAATGCCATCTTGTGGTGCATTTTGGAGTCATCCAATGTGATGCCAAAACAGCTTGTGTAAAACAACCAGGGCAAACATTTGCCTGTCGTTTAGGCTGCTAGTTTTACGTGCAGACATTCTAGAGATACTGGACTGAACCCATACCAACCAGTCATAGGTTTTCCACTGAATGTCAATTCAAAACCAAAACTGCAGCCTCTGTGTGCTAGGACTGTTTGGAATGGAATCTGAACAAAGGCAGGAATGCTTCCATTAAGCCAAAAGTTCATTTTGCCTAACTATTTTTGCGTCAGGAATGTGACAGCCACAATATTCCTCAATACATTTCTAAGAACTCCAAAATCCATTCATGACCATATGTGCTGTTCTTGAAGTGTGTTAAACTTGTTTGTTACACCATCTGTGACTTGCACCATCAGTGACTATGGAATGAAATGCATGTGTTAATTTTAACCTCTCCGCGGTTTGACATTCTATGTCAGCACACCTTGATGATTACCTCATCTGTCTAATATATGTATGATTCAGATTGACCTAAAATCTCAAGCCCACTTTTCATTAATTGTCTCTAAAATAACCCATATCTAAAAGTCCCCTTTGTAGCTTGGAAATAGACACTCCAAGTCCTAATTACTGGTCAACTGTACTATTCTTTTACTTCCTCTGATCAGTTTACTGCTCAATCTGTGTAATGACCACACAACTATCTGACCTATTACTTGTTGTTCAACATTTGTCTGTTTTTACAACTATGTCCTTTCCAAAGCCTACTTTTCTGCGCAGTCCCCTCAACCTTCAATAATTGTGTGGAAAAGCACATTTCCTACCTAAGATCTCCTCTACCATGTCTCCAAGGAGGACAGTCCCACTTGTCTGGTATACCGTCATAGCTGAAATTTCTCGTACCTGGAATTATTCTTGTAAATCTTTCTGCATTTCTCCAATGCATTCGCATTCATCCTACAACGTGGTATCCAAAATTATACACAAAGCACTGAGGTCAAGTAAGTGTCTTATATATGTTTAGCATAAAATGCTTGCTCTGGAACTCTTGCCACTACTAATAAATCCCAGGATGCTTTCTAATTTTATAATGAGTCCTTGTGAATCACATAACTAGGGCTGTGGATAGGGCTTTAAACTAAATAGTTGGGTGGGGTGGGGAGGGGGGTGGATGTTGAGTTCAGTTGTAAGGAAAATTATGGAAAAGGTTAAGTCAGGGGAGGGCTTGGGGGAGGTTCATTTCTGAAACAAGTTATACAAAGAGAGTATGGAACGGACCAGGAATTTAACTTCAGGCAGAGCGGATAAAGGCACAACTATGAGAAGGGGAGCAGTCAACGCACGACTGAGTGTGTTGTACGTAAATGCATGCAGTATATGTAACAAGGTGAATGATTTTATAGTGCAGATAGGAAATGGCAGGTATGATGTGTGTTATGGGTATCGCAGAGTCATGGCTGCAAGGGGATTAGGGCTGGGAACAAAATGTCCAAGGATACATATCCTATCAAATGGACAGGCAGATGAGCAGAGGACAGGGTTGTCTTCTTTGTAAGAAATTAAATCAATAGCAAGAGTTGGAAAGCATAGAATCTGCGTGGATAGAGTTGAGGAGCTCCAAAGGATAAAAGACCCTGATGGGAGTTGTGTACAGGCCTCCTAGCAATAGTCAGGATTTGGAGAAGAAAATAAATCAGGACATAGATAGGCGTGTATGAAAGGCATTATTACAATAATCGTGGGGGACTTCAATATGCTGGTGGACTGAGAAAATCAAGTTGCCAGCAGATCTCAAGAATAGTAATTGGCGGAATGTCTACAAAATGGTTTTTTGGAACAATTTGTGGTAGAGCCCACTAGAAAACAGGCATTTCTGGATTTAGTGATGTGTACTGAGGAAGACTTGACTAGGAAGCTTAAGGTGAAGGAACTCCGAGCAGGCAGTGACCATAACATGTTGGAATTCACCCTGCAGCTTGAGAGGAAGAAGATTGAATCAGATGTAACAGTATCATATTTGAGTAAAGGTAACTGCAAAGACATGAGGGAGGAACTGGCTAGAGTTGATTGGAAGGTGACCCTAGCAGGGAAGACAATGGAGGAACAGTGGCAGAAGTTTCCCAAAGTAGTTCAGGAGTCACAGCAAAATTCATCCCAAGGAAGAAGAAACACACTAAGGGGAGGATGAGGCTGATGGGAACTCAGGAACAGCATAAAAGCAAATGAAAAACCATACAATACGGTAAAGATTAGTGGGAAGCCAGAGGGATTGGGAAGCCTTTAAAAACCAGCAGACAATAACAAGAAAAGCAATAAGTGGGGAGAAGATGAAATATGAGTAGCTAGCTTGTAACATAAAAGAAGATTGCAAGAGTTTTTTTAGACATCTACAAGGCAAGAGAGGACTGTGGACCGCTGGAAAATCAGGTTGGCAGGCTGATACAAAATTGGCTATCTCCAGTTTACTTTCCTTAACTATCTACGAGGCAACAGAGAGGCAAGAGTGGACAGTGGGCTACTGGAAAATGGCTGAGATAGATCCTCGATTAGTAAGGGGATCAATGGTTATGGGGGCAAGGCAGGAGAATGGGGTTGAGAAACATTTCAGTTATGATCGAATGATGGAGCGGACATGAAAGCCTAAATGGCCTAATTCTGCTCCTATATCTTATGCTCTTGTGGACTTATGCCAAATTACATGTTATTTCCTTAGGAGATCTTTTCAGTCAACTTATGAAGGATGATCCCTCTACAGTTAAAGGAGCAGAGAACTTTATGTTGGGGGAAATGCTGACTCTTCCTCAGAACTTTGGGTAAGAATTTTCAATCATTCAGGCATACATTTGTCTTTCTTTTTTGCTCTCCTCACTCCTCTTTTCTACCCCACCAAGTACCAAAGACACCAGTGAAGAACTCAAAACAAGGAATTAGGAGCACTAAAAGGGTTCATTAAATGTCTTTGGCCAACAGGATTGAGAAAAATCTCAAGGCTTTTTACAAACAGAAAGGGTGCAAGGAGGTAACCAGGGAAAGGGTAGGTCCACTCAAGGACAAAGGAGGGAATTTACACGTGGAACTCAAAGAATTGGGTGAGATCCTTTATGATTATTTTGCATCAATATTTACAGAGGAGAAGGAGATGGTGAATCTTGGGAAGGCAACGTTGATATTCTGGAGCATGTCAATATAAAAATGGAAATGGTGTTGGGCCTTTTGAAAAGGGTTGAGGTACACACGTCCTCAGGGCATGATAAGGGAGACAGTGAGGAAATTGCTGGGGCCTTGTATGAAATCTTTGTATCCTCTTTAGTCACGGGGAGGTCCCAGATGACTGCAGAATAGTCAACATTATTCCTTTGTTTAGGAAGGGCAACAGGGGTAATCTGGGAAATTACAGGCTGTCAAGCCTTGCGTCAGCAGTAGGGAAACAATTGGAGAAGCTTCTCAGGGATAGGATTTTTCTTTTCATTCACTCATGGGATGAGGGAATCACTGGCTGGCCAGCATTTATTGCCTGTTTCTAGTTGCCCGGAGAAAGTGGTGAGCTACCTTCTTGAACTGCTGCAGTCCACATGCTGTACGTTGACCTACAGTGTCCTTGGGGAGAGAATTCCCGGATTTTGACCCAATGACAGTGAAGGAACAGCAATTATATTTCCAAATGAGGATGGTGAGCAGCTTGACAGGAAAGTTGTTGGTGGTGGTGTTCCCGTGCATCTGCTGCCCTTGTCCTTCTACATGGAAGTGGTCATGGGTTTGGAAGGTGCTGTCTAAGGATCTTTGAATTTCTGCAGTGCTTCTTGTACGTGGTACACACTGCTGCGACTGAGCGTCAGTGGAGGAGGGAGTGAACGCTTGTGGATGTAGTGCCAATCAAGCGGGCTGCTTTGTCCTGGATGGTGTAAAAGCTTCTTCAGTGCTGTTGGAGCTGCATTCATTCAGGCATTCTAGACCTTGTTGCATTACCTAGAAACCAATGTCCATTTCAAGCCCACTGACTCCCACAGCTACCTGGAATACACCTCCTCCCACCCACCTTCCTGCAAAAATGCCATCCCCTATTCCCAATTCCTTCACCTCCGCCGCATCTGCTCCCAAGACGACACATTCCACTCCTGTACATCTCAGATGTCCTCATTCTTCAAGGACCACAACTTCCCCCTCACAGTGGTCGAGAACACCCTCGACTGTGTCTCCCGCATTTCCCGTAACTCATCCCTCACGCCCCGTCCCCGCAATAATAACCAAAAAAGAATCCCCCTCGTCCTCATGTACCACCCACCAACCTCCGGATCCAACGCATCATCCTCCGACACTTCTGCCATCAGCAATCAGACCCCACCACCAAAGACATTTTTCCCTCCCCACCCTTATCTGCCTTCCAGAGGGACCACTCCCTCCGCGACTCCCTTGTCTGCTCCACACTCCCCTCCAGCCCCACCACACCTGGCACTTTTCCCTGCAACTGCAGGAAGTGCTACACCTGCCCCCACACCACCTCCCTCACCCCAATCCCAGGCCCCAAGACGACTTTCCACATCAGGCAGATGTTCACCTGCACATCTGCCAATGTGGTATACTGCATCCGCTGTACCCGTTGTGGCTTCCGCTACATCGGGGAAACCAAGCGGAGGCTTGGGGACCGCTTTGCAGAACACGTGCGCTCAGTTCGCAACAAACAACTGCACCTGCCAGTCGTGAACCATTTCAACTCCCCCTCCCATTCCTCAGACGACATGTCCATCCTGGGCCTCCTGCAATGCCACAGTGATGCCACCCGAAGGCTGCAGGAACAGCAAATCATATTCAGCCTGGGAACCCTGCAGCCCAATGGTATCAATGTGGATTTCACAAGCTTCAAAATCTCCCCTCCCCCAATCGCATCCCAAAACCAGCCCAGCTCATCTCCACTTCCCTAACCTGTTTTTCCTCTCACCTATCCCCTCCTCCCACCTCAAGCCCCACCTCCATCTCCTATCTACTAACATCATCCCGCCCCCTTGACCTGTCCGTCCTCCCTGGACTGACCTATCTCCTCCCTACCCCCATACCTACACTCACCTTTACTGGCTCCATCCCCGCCTCTTCGACTTGTCTGCCTCCTCTCCACCTATCCTCTCCTCTATCCATCCTCTATCCGCCTCCCCCTCTCTCCCTATTTATTTCAGAACCCTCTTCCCCTCCCCCATTTCTGATGAAGGGTCTAGGCCCGAAACGTCAAGCTTTCCTGCTCCTATGATGCTGCTTGGCCTGCTGTGTTCATCCAGCCCCACAGCTTGTTATCTCGGATTCTCCAGCATCTGCAGTACCTTTTATCTCTGCATTTGAACATGGACTGCTTCAGTATCTAAGGAGTTGCAAATGGTTCTAAAGTTTGTGCAATTAATTTACTCACTTTGGAAAAATATGGACTTATTACTAATAGGCAGCATAGCATTTTGTGGGCAGGTTGTGTCTCATGAATATAATTGAGTTTTTTGAGGAAGTGATTGACAAGGTTCCTCATGGCAGGTTTATACGAAAGATAAATTGACAAGGCATCCGAGAAGAGTTGTAAGTTGGATATAGAACAGGATTAGTCATAAAAGATAGAAAGTAGCAATGGAAGAATATTTTTCAGACTGAAGATCTATGACCAGATGTCTTCCGCAGGGATCAGTGCTGGGACGCTTATTATTTGTAATATATATAAATCATTTGGAGGAGCATGTAGGTGGCATGATTAGTAAGTTTGTGGATGACACAAAGATTGGGGGAGCTGCAGTTAATGTGGAAGGTTGCCAGAGGTTACAGCAGGGTATGGACAGGCTGGAAACATGTGCAGAGAAATGGCAGATGGAGTTTAATCTGGACGAATGTGAGGTAGCATCAACTTACAATTGAATCTATGTGTACAGGTTCGCAGTTCCTTGAAAGTGTCAACACTAGTTGGTAAGATGGTCAAGAAGGCATATGACATGCTTGCCTTCAGTTGGACATAGAATATAAAAATTGGCAAATTGCGTTACAGTTGTATTGAACGTTAGGTTACATTTAAAATATTGTATACATTTCTGGTTGCCACACTACCAGAAGGATGTAGAGGCTTTGGAGAGAGTACAGAAATGGTTCACCAGGATGTTGCCTAGTTTCGAGGATATTAGCTATGAGGGGAGATTGGACAAACTTGGTTGTTGTAAAATGAGAAGTGACTCGATATATGTGAGCAGGCAGAGAATAGAGGGTTACAGGGAATGTTTAAAGCAAAAGGTTTTTCTTTTAGAAGGGCATCATACGTTGGCGCAGTCTTGGTAGGCCGAATGATCTGTTCAGTACTGTACAGTACTGTTCTTTGTTCTTCAAACAAAAAATGGCCAAGAACTGGGGGGAGCAATATTGGGAAATTATCTTTCTGGGAATGGTGGAAACAGAATTATGAAAGACTATGCAGGTTCAGAAAAATCACTAGTCCTTCAATCCTTAAAACATATGAAGTTTATTTTCTCTTTGATACCCCATCAAGAAGTCTATTCAATTGTTAGACTCATATAGAGTCATAGAATCATACAGCATGGAAACTGACCCTTCAGTCCAACCAGTACATGCTGACCAAGTTCCCCAGTCTAAACCAGTCCCACTTGCCTGCATTTGGCCCATATCCCTCCAAACCTTTCCTATTCATATACCTATCCAAATGTCTCTTAAATGTTGTAACTACATCTGCAACTACCACTTCCTCTGGTAGTTTATTCTACATACAAACTGCCCTCTGTGTGAAAAAGTTGCCCTCAGGTCCCTTTTAAATCTTTCTCCTCTTGCGTTGAACTTATGCCCCCTTCCCTGAGGTGTGAAGAACTATCAGCCCTAAATGTGACTTTAGTCAATTTGAACAAGTGTACCTTTTCTTCTTAATTTCGTTTTCTAGTCTTCCTCCCTTGCCACCCCTAGCCGCCATGCTTCCTTTCAAGATTGGGAAGTCTGTTTCACTTTGTTCTAGAGTATGTTGTCTCATACAAGTATTCAGTCTTGTAGCTTGGTTTTGATGACGGGCAGCTAATATCTCTCCTGTTGCTTGGTTAGAAGAATACGATGCATTCTAAATTATGGTTGTCACTATGATTTTGGAGTGCATTTGAAAAAAAATTGTTGGAAGGACTGGATGTGATGTTCTGGGGGAGAAATGGGTATTTTTAAATAACAGGAGTGGTGCCAGAGGATTGGAGAATTGCAAAGATTTCACTGTTGGAGGGAAAAGTGGATAATCTTAGTAAATATAAGCCACTGACTTAACTTTAGTTATGGGCAAATTATTGAATTCAGTTTTGAGGGACGGTAAAACCATCATTTATAAAGGTATAGATTAATTGAGGAAACTCAGTGTGAATTCGTTCAAGGAAGGTCATATCTGAATAACTTCTTTTGTGAGAAAGTGACTTGTATGGTTGATGAAGCCAGTGTGGTGGATGTGTTTTATGTAGATTTTAACAAAGGCTTTTCACAATGTCCTACGTGGCAGGCCGGTCAAAAAGTATAAGACTTGGGATTAATTGATTTTAATTGTTTTTATTGGCAAGTGTGCTGAAATACAGTGAAAAACTTTGTTGCAAGCGGTACAGGCAGATCACAGCAAGCAAAGGATGTACAGATCAAAAAGACTTCGAGGCATATCAGTTACATTTTTTGAGGCTAGACTCCATTCAACAGTCTGATAACGGCTGGAAAGAAGCTGTTCCTGAACCTGCTTGTGCGTGTGTCCAGGCTTTTGTATCTTCTGCCTGATGGAAGAGGTTGTAAGAGGTCATTATCAGAGTGCAATGGGTCTTTGATGATGTTGACCGCCTTTCTATGGCAGCAAGCCGTATAAATAGAGTCCACGAATGGAAGATTAGCTTCTGTGATGGTCTGGGTTGTGCACACCACTTTCTGTAGTTTCTTACGGTCCTGGGGAGAGCAGTTGCCATACCAGGCAGTCAGGCACCTGGACAGTATGCTTTCAATGGTGTATTTTAGAAGTTAGTGAAGGACCTTATGGACATGTCAAATTTCCTGAGCCGCCTGAGGAAGAAGAGACATTGTTGTGCCTTCTTGACTGTCACATTTACATAGAGTCATAGAGTCTTGCAGCACAGAGATAGGCCCTTTGGCCCAAGATAGTCCATCCTGACCAAAATGCCCATCCATGCTAAGCCCGTTTCCCTGCACTTGGCTCATATCCTTCTAAACCTTTCCTATCCATGTATTTGTCCAAATGCCTTTTAATTGTTGTTAATGTAGCCGCCTCAACCACTTCTGCTGGCTGCTCATTCCATATGCGTACCACCCTCTGTGTAAAAAAGTTGCCCCTCAGCTTCCCATGTATTCTTTTCACTCTTATCTTAAACTGATGCCCTCTGTCCTCGATTCCCCACCCCTGGGAAAAAGACTGAGTGCATTCACCCTATCCATTTCTCTCATGATCTTATACACTACTGTAAGATCCCCCTCAGTCTTCTATACTCTAAAGAAAAAAAAGTTGTAGCTTGTCCAACCTCTCCGTATAACTCAGACCCTTGAGTCCTGGCAACATCCTTGTAAATTTCTTCTGTACTCTTTCCAGTTTAATAATATTTTTCCTATAGCAAGGTGACCAAAACTGAGCACAATACTCCAGGGTGCAACCTCACCAATGTAATGTTCAACTGCATCGTAACTTTCAGTCATTCTATACTCAATACCCTGACTGATCAAGGCCAGTGTGCCAAAAGCCGACTCCACTTTCACAGAACCGTGCACCTGAACTCCAAGGTCCCTCTCTTCCACGACACTCCTCAAGGCCCTACCACTCACCATGAAACTCCTACCCGGATTTGACTTTCCAAAATGCAACGCCTCACACTTATCTATATTAAACTCTATTTGCCATTTCTCAGCCCACTTCCCCAGCTGATCAAGATCCTGCTGCAGTTTCTGATCACCTTCCTCACTGCCCACGAAACCGCCTATTTTAGTGTCTCCCGAAAACTTACTAATCATGCCTTGTACATTCTCATCCAAATCATTGGTATAGATAACAAACAGCAATGGGCCCAGCACCGACTCCTGAGGCACACCACTAGTCATAGGCTTTAGTCAGACAAGCATCCTTCCAGTATTACCCTCTATTTGGTACCATCAAGCCAATTGTATATCCAATTTGCCAGCTCTCCCTGGATTCCGCGTGATCTAACCTTCCAGAGCAGCCTACCACGTGGAACCTTGTCAAGGACCTCCCTGAAATCCATATAGACTACATCTACTACCCTGTCCTTATCAACCTTCCTGGCCACTTCATCAAAGAACTCTAACAAATCTGTGAGGTATTGGAAGTCCACGAGAGGTCATCAGTTATCGTCATTCTGAGGAACTTGATGCTTGATCTCACAGAGAATGACAATTTGGATTAAATATTAGCTTAATGACAAGAAGCAAAGGGTTATCATCGACGGGTGTTTTGTAAATATAAAGCTGTTACCAGTATGGTTCTGCAGGCATCAGAATTTAACCCTTATCTTTTTCCAGTTTCTATCAATGATTCAAATGGCAAGATGCAGAAAGTTGTCTGTGTGGTGGACAGTGTAAGATGGCAGGATGATGCAGGTAGTTTGTTCAGTTGACCAGAAGTGGAAAATTTAATTTAGTCTTTAGAAGTGAGGAGCTTTGTATTTTTGGAGTTGTAATAAGGCAAGGAAATATGGCATGTTTTTCCAATAGTTAAGGCATGGAACATGAGTAGGGACGTTTACGCTAGAACTGATTGGAATGAAGATGAGTAAACACATTTTTCCATTAAAAGGAGTAGTAGAGACTCTGCCTGATAGGGTGAGAGAGTCAGAAGCGCTTAGTATATTTAAAAAATACGCTTCAGTTGCTACTTAAAGACTTCCAACTTGCAGTTCTTCAGACCCAGTGCAAGAAGGTGTTTTTTGTCAATTCTTTGTCAATTGAACAGTTCTTTGTCAATTGGCACAAACATTATGGGCTAAATGGCCTACTATGTTGTAAATTTTCTGTGATTCTATGAAGAAGTTAGCCAGGATATTGGACTGGCTTTTTGCTTTGAAGAATTGAGATGTTCAACACGCACACGCACACGCACACGCACACGCACTCACACGTGCACTCTGACACACACGCGCACTCTGACACACACGCGCACTCTGACACACACACGCACTCTGACACACACATGCACTCTCTCACGCACTCTCACACGCACACACACACACACACTCCCACATGCACGCACGCACACCTCCCGCACGCGCACACACCTCCCACACGCACACACCTCCCATAGCACATTTCCTACAGTATAAAGTGTGTGGTTCTGTGATTTTTTTTTCAGAGTGAGTACTTTGCATTGCGTCTCCTGTTGCTTTGATTGTATCTTTCGCATTCAAATATTTTGCATTTGGACTGTAATGAATGCAATTCCTGATTTCATGTGTACCTGTCAAACTTTCTTGCTGTCGAGTCAATGGACATTCTAGGGAGCTCTGCAGTGATTTTATCTGTCATGTCCTCAAAGAAGAGTTTGCACATTCCATGTGGACCATGGAATTGCACGCTTGGTGAATGTGACAAACATCTTCAGGAATGCTCTGCACTTTATTCACCCCATTCAGTTGTTTCTTGCTTGAGTTGTTGATGCATGAATACACCTTTGGTCTGCTTCCCTTTGGATGCCATTATTCTAATTTATCAATATTAAATTAATAACCGTAGAATTATCTTGATCAGTTTATTGCCCTTGCAGTAGCGTTAATTATTACATTTATCTGGTATTCCAAGAAACCATCGTACAGCTTTGTGATCATTCTGTAGATAGTAACCTAAAATTCACTGGGTTAGCTGAAATTAAATGAAATGAGAAGAAATGAAGCATGAAGTTTGCCTTTTTGATAAAGTCAAGCAACCCTGGTGATGACCTAATGATTATTTAGGCACTGCTTTTAATGTGTTTCTGTGTTTTGCTGAAGGAATATGTGTATGTCTATATTAAGCGTTGTGACTCAGTGATAATGAAAGGAACTGTCACAGCACTTCTGGAAAAGCTGGAGCCTTGGTTTGAAAGCCAACCAGGTTATTAGCTGCGATAATGCAAATTATTTATCAGCTAAATTTGTGATTGTGCAGTGTAAATATCATACAGTTGATTAGATGACACGAAAGTTGTAAGGAAATGGCTTATTTGCGTAGCCTGAACAAGCTGGCTTGAAGTTAGATGTCGGTAAGTCCCAGAGGTAAGTCTTTTTCCAGGGAGACGCAAACAAGTCTTGATGAGCAATTAATCAAACTGGCCATGCTATACATTGAATTATAATAGTGAGAACTTATAAGTTAGTTAGTACATTTGAGTAAATAAAACCTAGATTTTTGCTTATGGAAAAACTCGGGTATTTTCAGTGTTTACAATTGCAAACAGGAATTAACTTTATTCCGACTGAATTGGCTCATAAGAATGTGCTTAAATTGTGTCTGAGATTGATTATGAACCTCAAACTTCCTTTTTTTCTCAGCTGCCCTAAAAGTTGTTAATGCCTTGTCAGGTAACTTTCCCATTTATCCCATTCAGTTTAGTGGCTGCTATTCATATGTAAACCACAGGTGGTTATTTCACTGGGGTGAAAATTGATATTACTGTCTAAAATCAGTACAGATAAGGATTTTAGTTTTTTTTGCCCTTTCAGTTGGTTAAAGCAGAACTCATTGCTTTAACCAACCGGCCAAGGTGGGCATTAACATAAAGTGCTGTGGCCACCTGACGGCTGAGCATTGCTTTCACATTGGAGTAGAATATAAATATGAAAAGGAAGCTAAAAGTAGTAAACATATTAAAGAAGTCCTTTCCTACTTTTTGTTGTGAAAAATGTCAATATCCAAATGTTATATGTTGCTTTGAACTCTGCACTATTTGTCTTTATACTATTTTGGAGTGTGTACCATTTTCATACTGTGCAGAAATATTAATTGTAATTTCACATTTGAATTTCTCATCTTGGGCAGCAATATTTTTTTGGGTGAAACCTTCTCAAGCTACATCAGTGTACACAATGACAGCGTGCAAGTTGTTAAAGATATTTTGGTTAAGGTAAGACAATGATATTATGCATCTGATTTACTTACAGGAAAAAAAACATCTTTAAGCGCGTTCCATTTTCTTCTACCTGGCATAAGCAAGATTTTTGTGACAATAATAAGCAAATTTCTTGGATTTCAGTACCATGTGATTGTTGGTGGGTGACATTTTTGTACTGTTTCCATTAGTGCCAACAACATTTGGAAGTGCAGTTCTAGTTTAGCTTTGCAAGCTTGGGCTATGTTTGGAGAAAGCATTTTAAGCAGTATATTTTTATGATAAATTACCCCTTTGTTCAACGTTTCATCGGTATCTGACATATTGATCAAGTTTATTGATTGACTTATAATGAACTTGAGGATTACTACTAACTAATTGCTACAGTTATTTTATGCAAAAATGCTTTTGCAATGTTAGTTACTAACGTGATCAGATTCAGTCACACCATGTAGCCAGAGATGTCAGTCATGCACCTTGCCCTAAAGTCTTGCATGTTGATATTTGGTTTCTCTAGGACAGAAGAAGTTTGGACCAAATGACCTTTTTCTGTCCTTTGTGATCATAGAGCAGTTTTTGTTGGAACATTTAGCGATATAGAACATAGAACATAGAACAATACAGCGCAGAACAGGCCCTTTGGCCCTCGATGTTGCGCCGCCCTGTGAACTAATCTAAGCCCATCCCCCTACACTATCCCATCATCATCCATATGCTTATCCAAGGAGTATCATAGAAGTAGTGTTCGTAATTACAAATATGTCTAAATTTCAGATATGTGATTACTTCTGTCTGTACACCCCCCTACCCCTACCCCCAATACTCTCCCCACTATGGGTTTCAGAAGTTTTTCTCTTTTCTTTTTATTTCCTTTTCCTCACCTCAACTATTAGCTGTTTGGCCAAAGTACTTCCTTAAACTAAATTGGCAGGAAACCATTGAGAGGATAGGAGTTGGGACATCATGTTGCAACATTGGTGAGCCCACTTTTGGAATCGTGCATACAATTCTAAGTGACCTTCAATAGAAATGATGATGTTAAACTTGAGAGGATGCAGTAAAGATTTACATGGATGTTGCCCGGACTGAAGAGTTTGAGCTAAAGGGAGAGGCTGAATAGGATGGGGCTTTTATCCTTGGAGTGTCGGAGACTGAGGTGTGACATGATAGAGGTTTATAAGATCATGAGGGGTATCGATAGCGTGAATAGCCAAAGTATTAATCCCAGGGTGGGGGAGTCAGAACTAGAGGGCATAGGTTTAAGGTGAGAGAGGAAAGATTTAAAAGGACCTAAAGGGTAACTTTTTCACGCACAGGGTGGTGTGTGTATGGAACAAGCTGCCGGAGGAAGTGGTGGAGGCCTGGTACAATTATATTTAAAAGGCATCTGAATGGGTACCTGAATAGGAAGGGTTTAGAGGGATATGGGTCAAATACTGGCAAATGGGACCAGGTCACATTGGGAAGGCTGGTCAGTGCAGATAAGTTGGACTGAATGGTCTGTTTCTGTCCTGTATGACCCTAGTTGCTTGAGTTTACTTACAACCTTGTCTGTCTTTGGGTTGGTTGAAATTAATTTGTGGTGTAAGGGAACTTTCAGCTGCAAACCTGTACCTGGCATTTGCTATATCCACTGAATTACTTAATTCATCATCTGTTTTTGTAACAGCTTTTCATCTGTTAAGTGGAAGAGAGTTTTTAAAAGCAAAAGTTATGGATAATTTAAGGAACTTTTGTTTACCTGTCTATCCTTTTAAACAAGGCTGATCTTCAAACCAGCTCTCAACGTTTAAATCTATCAGCTTCAAATGCTGCAGTGGCTGATCTTAAACCTGACCGTTGCATCGATGATGTGATTCACCATGAAGTGAAAGAAATTGGAACGCACATGTAAGTTCTATATTTCTATTAAAAAAAGACTGAAAATAAACATGTATTAAAAGATCTACCTAATGACCATAGCACTGGTGTGTTCTTTTGAGTGTAAAAGGATCATAATTCAGGGTATGAGTGTGAAGCTACAAGAACATTTTGTAAGAGTGCTCAGGCAGATCATTATATTTTGGAAAAGATGACCTTTTGCATCTCGCACGGTTGCAGAATTTTGTAAACTGCGCCCAACAGTTAAATGACAATTCAACGACTGTGACGTTTTTCAGATTGATGAGATGTTTATGTTGCTGATTTGATACGTTTTGTAATTTTAATCTTTTGATTTATCATTGATCACCATAAGTGTTATACAAGTATTATATTGAGCCCATCAAATATGTTTTAACTAGTATTTTAAATAGCAAATTATTTCAACAACTTATTACCCTTTGAGGCAAAACAAACCTTATCCCTATTGTTTCATGTTCATCATTAAGTTAATTGTCAGGCATGGCTCAGTTGGTAGCCTCTGAACCATAAAATTCTGGGTTCACGTCCCACTTCAGGATTTGTGCACATGTATCAAGGCACTTTAGTATTGAGGGAGTGTGCAGTGTTGGAGGTGCTGTCTTTTGGATGTTAAACCAAGGGTCAGCCTGGCCTTTACCAGGTTGCCATTTAATGTAGCACACTATGTTCAGGTTTACTGATACATTGTACAGTACAACACTTTAAAAGTACTTAATGGAATCAAAAACCTTATATAAATGCAAGTTTCTTTTTCTAATTTCTATTTGGCCCCAGTGGACTGGGTAGAAAGACTAAAAGGTAGGACACTTGAACAGTGGCAGACATTTTAGGAGATATTCAATTCCTCCCAACTAAAATATATTCTAGAGAGGAAGAAAGATTGTAAGAGAGAGGAAAGAAACATCCATGACTAAGCAAGGAAGTCCAAGACAACACATAGGGAAAAACTAAGGCGTACCATGTTGTAAATGTCTGTAGCAGGCTGCTGGATTGGGAAACTTTAAAAGTCCAACAAAGGGTTGCTTAAAAAAAGTAATAAAAAGAGGAAATGTTAATTATGCAAAGCCTAGCACAAAACAGAATGAAGTTAGCAAAAACTTTTACATGTATTTAAAAGGAAGAGAGTAGCTAAAGTGAATGTTGGTTCTTTAGGAGACTAGACTGGGAAGTCAGTATTGGGGAATACAAATGGCACAGACTTTAAATCAATATTTTTGCTCCATTTTCAGGGTGGAGGACAATGAAACCATCCTAGTAATAGTAACAGGTAATGCAGATGTTATAGGAAAGGAGGAACTAAAAGCAATCACCACCATTAGGGAAAAAGAACTGAGCAAATTATCGGGATTAAAGACAGACATGTTCCTAGTGCTTAATGGCCGACTTCTAGGGTTTTAAAGGAAGAGGCAGTGGAGGTAGTGGATTTAAAGTTTTTGCGAAGATTTGTAGCTTGGGTTGTGGATGAGGTTGAAGACTTGCTCGCTGAGCCAGCGTGCTTGGTTGCAGATGTTTCATAATATTGTCAGTGCACCTCCGGTGAAGTGTTGGTGTTCTGCCCCTCTTGTTACTTATATGCCTCGGTTTGCTGACATGGTTGGCACTACTTCCAGTTCTGTTTTTCAGTGGTTTGTATATCCGGTTCAGTTCAATGTGTTTGTTGTTGCTTCGAATGCCAGGCCTCCAGGAATTCCCTGGCATGTCTCTGTTTGGCTCATGCTATTATCGATGTGTTGTCCCAGTCGAATTCCTGTCATTTTTTGTGTATTGAGACTGGTGAGAATTGGTCATGTCAGTTGGTGGCTAGTTGGTTTTCACGTATCCTTATTGTCAGTTTTCTACCAATTTAGCCAATGTAATGTTTTTCACAGTTCTTGCATGGTATTTTGTATAATTATGTTAGTTTTATTGGATGTGCGTATGGGATCCTTTATGTTCGTCAGTAGCTGTCGCAGGTTGGTTGTTGGTTTGTGGGCTACTCTGATGTAGTCTTGTGGTTATCTCTGATATGTCTCTGATGTACGGTAGGGTGACTCGTGTCTCTGGCCATGTTGTGCCTTCTTGTTGTGGTCTGTCGTAGGGGTAATGGCGGATTGTGTTTTTTGGGTATCCACTCCTTTTAAAAGCTCCATATAAGTGCTCCTGTTCTGCTTTGCAGAATTCCGGATTGCTGTAGTGTGTTGTGGCTCATTTGAATAATGTCCTGATGTAGTCCTGTTTATGGGTGTTGGGACGGTTGCTAGAGTAATTTAAGTATCTGGTCTGTATGTGTGGTCTTTTGGTATACGCTAGTCTGGAGTTCCCTGTTGTTCTTATGTTCTACCATTTTGTCCAGGAAGGGTAGTCGTTTATTGTTCTATTCTTCTTTTGTGAAGTTTATTCCGGTGAGGACTTTCTTTGTGTTGGTGGGTTTCTTCTAGTCTTGTGCGTTTAATAATCATGAACGTGTCATCTACATAGCGGACCCAGAGTTTGAGCTTTATAGTGGGGAGCGCTGTTCATTCAAACCTTTGCACTACCGCTTCTGCAATCAGTCCTGATGTTTTGGATTGCATTTGTGTTTTGTTGATTTGTTTGAATATATGTTCGTTGAAGGTGAAGTGGGATTCGTAGGGTGTCTGCCTTGCTGATTCGTCCAGCAGTGTGGCAATTGTCTCTTTAGCTAGGTCAATGTTTATAGATGCAAATAGTGCTTTTATGTCAAAGGATATCATTATCTCATCCTCTTCTATTCTGGTGTCCTTGATGATGTTGAGGAATTCTTTGGAGGAGTAGATGGAATGGATAGTGTTGTCAACTAAGTACTTCAGTTTCTGTTATGGTTCTTTGGTTAGTCTATATGTTGGCGTGCCTGGCAGTGAGACAGTGGGTCTAAGGGGAATGCCTGGCTTGTGTACCTTGGAGAGTCCACAGAAGCGGAGTGTGTTGGATCCCTCTAGCTTCATTTTTTGGTAGTCTGTCTTGCTGATATCTCCTGAGTTGTTGTGGGGTGCCTGCCTTCCTGATTTGTCCAGCAGTGTGGCAATTGTTCCAAAATTCCTTGGATTCTGGAAAGGATTCAGTGGATTGGAAAAGTGCTAACGTAACACACTCATTCATAAAGTCGAGGAATGGGGGGAGTCAGTGACAGAAAGTGGGAATCCATAGACCAATGTAGGCCCAAAACGTCAAGCTTTCCTGCTCCTATGATGCTGCTTGGCCTGCTGTGTTCATCCAGCTCCACACCTTGTTATCACCAATTATTTTAATGTCTGTTGCTGGGAAATTGTTGGAATCCATTATTATAGAAGTAGCAATTGGATATTTGGAAAGTCAAAACACAATCCATCAAAGTCAGCATTGTTTTATGAAGTGTAAGTTGTGCTTGACTAACTTACTAGAATTCTTTGAAGATGTAACAAACAAAGTGGATAATGGTATATCTACATTTCAGAAGGTATCTGATAATGTGCCACACAAGAGGTTAATATACAAGTTAAGATCACATGGGGTTAGGGGCGATATATTAGCTTTAATAGAGGATTGTCTAACTAAGGGAAAGCACAGTTGGGATAAATGGGACTTTGGTTGGCAAGTTGTAACTGGGATGATGCCACAGTGTTTGGTCCTTGGGGCTCTGACTATTTGCAATCTATATAATGACTTGGACGTAGTGATAGAGTGTATGATGTAATATAACCAGATTTTCAGGTGGTACGAAGATAGTTGGTAAAGTAAGTTACAGTTAAGAAATAGAAAATTTATAAATAGAATGAATAGATTAGGTGGATGGATCAAAATTTGACAGATGGAGTTAAAAGTAAATAAGTATGAGGTTATCCATTTTGTTTGGAAGAATAAAAAGTCAACTTATTATCTATACGGAGAGGAACATCAAAATGCTTTCTTGCAAATTGATTTGGATAGAAAGAAAGCTAGACTGCAGCTTCACCGAGTAATATGTAGGACAAATGGAATTTTGGAATTTATTGCCAAAGGAATAGAGTTGAAAAGTAAGGAAGTGTTGTTGTAAGTGTATAAGAATCATTAGAATCCCTACAGTGTGGAAACGGGCCGTTTGACTCAACAAGTCCACACCAACTGTCCGAAGAGCCTCCCACCCAGACTCACCCCCTACCCTATTACCTGATGAATTCCCATGGCTAATCCACCTAACCTACTCATACCTGGACACTATAGACAATTTAGCATGGCAAATCCACCTAACCAGCACATTTTGGACTGTGAGAGGAAACTGGAGCACCCAGAGGAAACCCACGCAGACATGGGGAGAATGTGTAAACTCCACGCAGACAGACGCCTGAGGCTGAAATTGAACTCTGGGTCCCTGGTGCTGTGAGGCAGCAGTGCTAACCACAGAGCCACGATGTAATTACATTGGAGAGAGTTCAGAAAACGTTCATTTGATTAATTCCAGAAATCGTAATTAGGTACTTCTGACAAGATGCAAAAATTCACCAAAGGTCCTGACGTAGCGTCTTCCAAACTCATGACCACTTCCACCTAGAAGGACAAGGGCAGCGGGTTCATGGAAACATCACTACCTGCACATTCCCTCTAAGCCATTCACCATCCTGATTGGAAATAAATCACTGTTCTTTCACTGTTGCTGGGTCAAAATCCTGCAGTTCCCTCTCTAAGAGCATTGTGTGCCAACTTACATCATGTGGACTGCAGTGGTTCAAGAAGGCAGCTTGCCACTACCTTCACAAGGGCAACTAGGGATAGGCAATAAATGTTGGCCATCAAGCAATGCCTCTCTCCCATGAATGAATAAAAAAAAAATGAAAGGCTTGCCTTATGAGGAGAGATTGAGCAGTCCAGGTTCAGTCAATTGAGTTTAAAAGAATGAAAGGACATCAAATTGACATATGTAAGATGCTAAAGGGGATAGATAAGGTAGACATGGAGTGAATGTTAACCATTGTGGAGCTACATAGAATGTGAAATCATAGTTGTAGGCTGAGATGTAGCAGATTTAAAACAGAATTAGGAGGAATTTCTTCTCTCAAAGGGTCACGAGTCTGTGGGACTCATTACCTCAGAGCTGGAGCACTGAATAAGTCTAAGGAGGAGATAGATTGATCTTCAATTAGTAATGGGTTGAAGGGTTATGTGGTGTGGGCAGGAAAGTGGAGTTGAGGCTGAGATGAGATCAACCATGATTGTATTAAATGGCAGAGTGAGCTTGAGGGACTGATTTCCCTATTTTGGCTCCTAGTTCTTATGTTCTTACATTTACACCCTCTGATCTTACTTTTCTTATTTATTATTGAAATAATATGGGTTAAAACATTATTTTTCATAAGATACCCCCTTATCTTAAACTCTTGCAACTCTCAAGATAAATCATTCAATGTTTCTAATTTTCTTCCTGCTTATCCTTGTCATAGCAAGAATCAGGCTTCTGGCTCTTTGATCCACCCTATTTGATATGGAGATTCTTTCTTTGCAATATGGTGACTACTGGGAAACAAATTGTATATTTAAATCGAGGCACACGTGACTTTTTAAAATATGTGAATCAAACACCTTTCTGTTGAATCCGCGTGGGTTGGTACCAGAGATAAAAGGTACTGCAGATGCTGG
>JAHRHZ010000248.1:63235253-63262840 GCA_024137785.1 Ginglymostoma cirratum
CAGCCCCACGCCTTGTTATCTTGGGTTGGTACCATGCAGGTTGCTGGATCTGGTACTTAAACTTGACAAGCAAGATTTGATTATGATGAACACATCATTTGTTATGTATGAGAAAGCTTATTCTATTTATTGATTTATTTTTCCACTTGTCTTTGTTTTTGCAGCTTAGTTTGTGCAGTCAGCTATACCACACAAGCTGGAGAAAAGATGTACTTTAGAAAGTTCTTCAAATTTCAGGTAGTACTTGTAAATTTTGTACTGAACTCTTTTTAAAATGTACAGAAACGAAAGAATTGTGGCCAATTTGTTATTTTTCATGTAACAATTTATTTCCATATCTTTTTCTTTCAAATGAATTTTTAAATTGACCCATTTTTAAATTGAAGATTTGGTCAACTGTTCTGATTACTTTGCTTGCAATGTGCACAAAATTGAGCAATGAAACATGTTACACAAAACATTCAAATTACTATTCTCGATGCAAGTTGAACAAATATACTTTTTCACAAAAATCCTTGGTGTTTTCTGGGTTTCCAGATTGAAGTAAAATATAATATTCAAGCTGAATGGAAATTGTCAGGCAAAACAATGTTTTCCTTCCTGAACTAAAAATACATGCTTTTAGTTTAAAATCAATTAAAATATATTTGCATAGAAATTAGTTGTTGACAGGATCACAGGATGTTAGAGTTATGGATAATTCAGATCATCTTAATCCACTACACAGAACAATACTGCGCCTTCTGCTCTGTCCTCCTCCATCATGTTCTTAAATGGATTCAGGATTTTCACCTCCACTAGTCTTCCTGGAAGCTTATTGAAAGCCTTTGCCCTCAAAGTACAGCTTCCTTTATACTAATTCTAAAGTTAGAATTTGTGGTTCTCCAAAAGTAAAAGTTCACACTTGTATAGAAGCTTTACCTTTGTATAATATCTTGAGTTGCTTTACAGAAGTGTTATGAATATAACTTAATTCCAAGCCATTTAAAGAAATATTAGGTAGCTGACGAAAAACCAAATTGTAGAGAGAGCTCTTAAGAAGCTTTTTAAATTGAACAGATTTAGCAGCTCCAGTGTAGGCATCCATGAGATACTGTTAACATTAGCAACAGCAGAAATGTGTTTCCCCCAGCTCTCAGATCTCGTGGAGTAGCATAAGCTACACACTTCCATTACAATTCAGCCAGGGGTCCAACACGGATTCAGTGAGGAGGCTGTGCTAACATGCCAGTACCAGCATTACGTGCGTCTTAAAAACAAGTGAAACCACTTAACGGCTATACGCATGCCAAACTGCAAAAGCACCATGCTGTAGATAAAGCTAAATGATCCCATAGCTAGAAAATCAGATCAAACTCTGCAGTTCCTTTTCAGACCAGTGTGAATGTTGGTGGCAGTGGCTTCATGAGTATTCACATCCTCAACAATGTTGAGATCCCCCAAACACCTCCCCCATCCCAAGCCCCTCCAAAACCCGACATCACCACAAAAAGACTGAAGAGTTTGCAATCACCTTAAATTAGAAATGCGGAAAGGGTAAACATACTCAGCTTCCTCCTAAGGACCCGTAGAAGCTAATTCATTCAAACTGGTGTCAAGCTCAGGCTGTCAACACAAACACCTATCCTGAATATCACGTAAACCTCAGCTACTTTTGGCATGTTCAGTATCAAAGTGAAATATATCATTCTCTCATTCTAATCCTTCTTCCAGCATTATTCATACCATTATTTTCTGCTTTGCATTAATTGTTCCTATTTGTAAGTGAATCAGGAGAAGATTCACTTGAAATACAGAAATGTTTAAAAGTAGAGGAAAAGTAAGAATTTATAGGCACAGGAAAGTGAGCTGGTTTGTGATAAGGGTGAGGAATTTCTATTTTGCACAGTATCAAGTGGACAGCTGGCACTTGTACAAGCCAGATGATTTGCAACTGAACAGAGCCAAAACGGAGTTCGTTGCAGATATTGTGCTGATGCTTTTGGGGAGGGTTTAAACTAACTCAACAGGATAGTAGGAACCAAGAGAGAAAATAATACTACAGTGCACAAAATAAAGGGAGAGACAGAACTAGAGTTGAGACTATTAAGTTAATAGATGAAGCCAGAGTGAAAGAAAATAATGAAGTCCAAATCATTACTCTGTATGTTTGTGAATGCAAGGAGTATAGTTAATAAGGAACAAAAATAGAAGTTGCTGGAAAAGCTCAGCAGATCTGATAGCATCAGTGAAGAAAATTCAGAGTTAACGTTTTGGGTCCGGTGACCCTCAGAACTGAGATAACAAGGTGTAGAGCTGGATGAACACAGCAGGCCGAGCAGCACCAGAAGAGCAGGAAAGCTAAGGAAAGCTGCTTGGCCTGCTGTGTTCATCCAACTCTACACCTTGTTATCTCAGATTCTCCAGCATCTGCAGTTCCTACTATCTCTTCCTCAGAACTGTTTTGGTTTGTTCCTAGATGTATATCAATGTAACAATCAAGAATAAATTATTATGGTTGAAGTTTAAAAATGTATGCAGATCTCGGGTGTCTGTAAAAACATCATGAAAATCATTACTGTATTATATTTGTTATCAACATTTTTTTTTAAACTAATGGAATGTGGGCATTCCTGGCTGGGCCAGTATTATTGCCCATGCCTAGTTGCCCTTGATAAGGTGATGGTGAGCTGCCTTCTTGAACTGCTGCAATCGAGGTGCTGCAGGTACGTCCATAATGCCATTAGGGAGGGAATGTGGTGAAAATGCAGGAGATTGACATTAGATAATACAGACATTGCAGGCACGATGGGCCAAATGGCCTCCTTATGCACTATAAACTGCAATAATTCCATGAATGAAAATGATGGCACCAATGGAGCAATCGCAGATATAGCTCTGAGGAAAGGTCACTGGACCCGAAACGTTAACTCTGATTTATTTTCACAGATGCTGCCAGACCCGCTGAGCTTTTCAAGCAACTTCTGTTTTTGTTGCTGATTTACAGCATCCACAGTTCTTTCGGTTTTTATTTTAAGTTAATAAGCTTGGGGAGTAACAGACACATTGCCATTGGGGATTATGATGTTGTGACAATGCTGATGTATTATATGTAGATATTAAATGTGCTTGGCTGCAAGGAGAGGTAAGGAAACGAAGGCATTTTTGGTTCAGGAGAGCACTGCTAAATTGGAGAAAGAGGATGTCCCAGAGCATTTAAGGACAGAATCAAAGTCGCTAGAGCTAAGGAGCCAAAAGGGTGCAGTTACATTGCTAGGTATCATCTATAGACCACCCATCTGTGGGAAAGACATAGATGAACAAATCTGCGAGAAAATTCTATTTAAGTGCAAACATCATAGTGCATTTATAATGTGAGACTTTACTGATCAAATATAGACTAGGATAGTGGTAATGTAAAGAGCAGTAAGGGCAACCATTCTTGCATTGTGTTCAGGAGAATATCTGACAACATTGTGTGACCTGTCCAACAAGAAAGGACCATGAAAGAACAAGGTTGGACTGGGTTCTTTGGATTGAGATGGATCAAGTGAGAGTGGGGGAATCTTTTAGGTGACAGTGATTTTTTGTGTCATAAAGTTGGGGGTGTTGGTGGTGAATGATAATAAGGAATGTAGAGTAACAGTAATTAACTGGTAGAGAGCTGACTTCAGTGGGGCAACAATGAAGTTTGGTTGCATAGATCGGAACCAAAGGTTGTTAGGGAAAGCATTAACTGAATTAATGGGACACCATCAAAGAAGAGATGGCTTGGATACAGGCAACGTATATTCCCTCAAAAGAGAAAATTAGGGCAAACAAATCCAGAGCTTCCTCAGTGAGAAGGGAGATATAAATTTAAGAGTGAGAAAGTGTGTTATGTCAAGTGTCGCATGGAAGATATGATTAAGAACCAAGCTAAATACAGAATGTTCAAAAGGGAACAAATAAAAGAAGGGAAGATGGACTACAAAAAAATTATTGGTCAGTAACATAAAGTGAAATCCAAAGTCTTTGCTATGCGCGTTAATAGTAAAGGGGTCATAAAAAGAGGGGTCGGACTGATTAGGGAATAAAAACATGATTTGAAGGAATAAAGAAGGCATGGTTGAGGTGTCAAATGAATTAGTTGTATCTGTCATTATTTATGGGGCAGATGCTGCTGAGGCCACAGTGACAGAGGAGGAAATTCCTTCATGAGATGTGTTTAAAATTGATAAGAATGGGATTTTTGCATAAACCATCAGGACCAGATGAGTTGAATCCAAGGATATTGAAGGAAGTGAGAGTAGAAATTGCAGAGACACTAATAGAAACCTTCAATCTTCATGTGATTAGAGAGTGGTGGCAGAGGATTGGAGGATGATAAATGTTAGGCCCTTGTTTATAAAATTTATAAAAGATAAGCCCAGCAATTACAGACCAATCAGTTTAACTTCAGTGTTGGGGAGACTTCTAGAAACAATTATTCAGGATAGGGTTAATAGTAAAATGAAAAAATGAGTTCAGAAAAGCCATCATGGACTTGTTGAAAGAAAATTGTGGCTGAACTTGCTGAAGTTTTTTTAAAGTCATAACAGAGAGGGCCAATGAGGGCAATAGTGTTAATGTGGTGTACATAGACTTCCACACGGCATCTGATACAGTGCTACATAATAGACTTGTAGGGAAAGTGTGAACTCAATAACGGGGATAGTAATATGTTGTGGTTACAAAATTGTCTGAGTGATAAGAAACAGAGTAATGGTTAATGGATATTTTTTGATTTCGAGAAAGGTGTGTAGCGGAGTTGTCAGATTTGGAAACTTTGCTTTTTCTGAGATATATAAATGTTTTAGTTCTTTTTGTGTAGGGGACACTTTCAAGTTTGTAGTTGTTACAAATCTTGAGAGCATTATAAACTGAGGAGGTCAGTGCAAAATCTCAAAAGGGCCATTGGTAAATTGGTGGAGAGGGTGGATATGTGACCAGTGACATTCAATGTGGAGAAGTGTGAGGTAATGCATTTTTGTTACTAAGAACATGGAATGACAGTACAAAATAAATTCAATGATTCTAAAGGATGTGAAGGAGCACAGAGACCTGAGTGTATATGTACCGAAATCATTCAAAGTAGGAAGGCAGGTAGAGTAATGCATTCAGTATTCTGGATACAGTTCTAAAGACATTTTGGACTCCGTGTTAACACTTTCTCTCTCTGCATTTGCTGCCACACCTGTTGAGTTTTTCCAGCATTATCTATGTTTGTTACAATATTCCAGGTTTTATTAACAAGGGTCTAGAGTACAAGAATATTGAGGCTATACTAAGCCTAGATGGGACACAAGTTAGTCTTGGAGTATTGTGTACAGTCCTGGGTGTAATACTTAGAAAAGATATAAATGCGTAGGAAAGAATGTAGAAGGGGTTTACAAGAATGATTCCAGGTGTGATTTATGTATTTTTAAATATCATTTATTTTTGAGTTTGGATTTTTAATAGTTGAACTAGTGGTATATCGATTTTCTGCCTGTCTGAAGGGGCTTAATGATTAACTTAGGTAAGTATTCTGTAGCCATTGCAATTTCTTTTAAAGCTGTTTGAGAGTGATAGCTTCCAAGAGCTAGTGGACCTTCTGTTTTTGTTGGAGAGTTTTTATGACCGATCAAAGTAAGCAAGTTTCAGTTAGTATGTGCTGGATATTGTGTTTTTTAAGCTTGGAGGAGAACCCATGGCTTGAAAATCTGTTTAGTTTCATTTAGGCAGTTCTGCAGCATTCTTAGTTGAATGTATAAAGCAGTTGCTCCTGAGAAAGGGAGAAGAGAGTTTAGCATTTTTCTAAAAAAAATTATCTCAGTAAAAAGTTTAGTAACAGTTCCAAACCAGAATTGTTTGGTTAAAACCCTGAAGGAAGATTTGAAGCTGAGAAAATTTATGCTTTGTTGTGTGAAGACTCATAGAAGAGGCTTTTAAATTCTCAAAATGTTGAGTTGAAGTCATGGTTAAATTATGCCCTGTTGATGTAATAGGGGAGGGCACTGTCTGGTATGAGTACTATAAAAGGGTGCTTTTCGAACAAATAGGATTATATTTTTACTACGTGTTTTAAAATCTTTAAACATGTGTAATGTATAAATAGTTTGGCTGATTCTATTATATCTTAATTTCTTTTGTATGGTAAGTTGTTTATTGTTTTTATTTAATTGTTAAAACCATCTGCAATATTGCATACTTATGAGCAATTAGGATAGCAGGAAGTATGGGGTGATAGAATGCCAGACAGGTAGGGTTGCAGATTGGTAGGCTGGCAGTTGGAGGGTTAGAGTACCAGATAAGTGGGTGAGATGGATGATTTGGCGGGGACTGTCAGAGTGGGCCCAATTGGAGAGGTTAGTTTTGTGTACTGGGCTGTTTGGAGTGGATTGGGTCTGGCTATGGTTAGTCCGGTAAGATCGTGCCCTAGGCAATGGGGTCTGAAGTTCCATCTTCCTTGGCAATTACCACTTAGTGTGTCAGGGCATCTGCATGAATCAATTTTCCTTCTAAGCTGTGTGGCTGGATCCACCTTTCAGCTGCTCGAAGCATCCATGTGCAGCGATCAGGTGTGCAGACACCTTTCACTGTATTGACTTCCAGTTCCTGAAGTCAGTGCCACTCGTAGGTCTCAGAGGTTTGTGCAGAAGAAAAGAATATTAGCTGGAACACTGGTACCAGTGCACATATTCCATGGCACTCTGGTCTCCAACCATTCGGATACCTGAAGGTCTGGCCCGTTATCATAAACAACTGCTATAGACACAATTTGAAAGTAAGAAAGTTAAAACGGACTTATGAACCTCTGTAGACTCCATAGTAACGACTAACCAATGCAGTGTAATAATTAACAAAACTAGTCTAAGTTGAACCACAATCCTGAAAACAATGTAAAAGTCTCAGGAAGTTCTGAACAAACTGTATATAATGCATTACTCAGAATGCATCTTGAATATTGCATCCGTGCGTAACCAAAGAGAACCATGCAGCAGTCAAGTACACTGGGCAGTACAGAAGAGACTCCTTAGTGTTTGGATTCCTACTGATTTAATAATGCCTGTTAATCTTGCAGTAATATGTAAGTAACTCAAATACTGTTCTTCACTGAACTAGTATATTGGAAACGACAATTAATTTTGTTTTTTTAAGCCAGCAGAGGCTCCCAAGTTATGGTAAATGGAAAATTACGGACCATATTTTCCAGGATTTTGCCATTGGTCTTAGTCAAAGAAGTGTTGTGCTGTTGAAACTGGTTAGAAGAGAACCATGGTTTTCCAGGTGTTCAGTGAAAAGGTTATTTTCTCATATGCTTTGGAGAAGGAGTTGACAATGACTGGAGCCCACTTTCTGGATGAACATACACATAAATGTTATTTGCATGATGAAGCTCTGTGACAGATGTTAAAGAGTGTTTAGATTGAAGGCAGCATTATTTTCTCTGTTCTGTAGGTTTTCTTGACATTTGTGAGTAGTTTGAAGGTGAATATTGCAGTGAGGAAAATGGAGAAAAGTGTTGCAGCAGTGGTACAGCATTGATGACCCAGTCTTCACTGAGAAAGTTTGTAGTGACTCCATTGGTGAGGATCACCATGTCATTGTGGAGCAGATTGAAAATGGTGCCAATTTTCTGAGGGCAGCCAAATTTGAATAGGATACTCCATAGGACTTCACAGTTCAGAGAATCAAAGGCTTTCTTCGGATCAGAAAAAAACATGCAGTAGTTAGTGCTATTTCCCTGTATATTTCTTGAATTTGCTTTGCAGTGATGATTACTGAAAATCTGCTCTGCTGGATTGGCATATAGCTTGTCGGTCTGACACCAGAATCAAGTTGTAACTCAGTTACAACAGGAAACTCCCAAGAACAATGGAATAACTTTGAGGACGTTCTCATCGTATCCCTGAAGAGCTCAACCATACTCAACAATCTGAAGGAGTCTCTGTGTGACAAAAATGGAGAAGTCTTATTCAGGAAGGCACTGAATGCATCAAGAGGCTTCGTTGGCAATATGCAGAGTTGAGGCATTAAAGGGAGTGCACAAACCTTGAAACAATGCATCTACTCAACCCTTTAGGCACCACCTGCCGCACATGTAGCAGCCCACAAATCTCACATTGGATTTAATAGTAGTATCAGAATCCATCAGACCGGGGTGAGAGCAAGTCATCCTTTACTTTGAGGGATTGGCTTGGAAAAGGAGGGCTTAGCTACCACTTGTGGGTACACAGTTAAATTTAATGAGTAATTTTAAAATGCCCATTTACTTGTTGAATTAGAATGTAACATAATTATATAGCAATGACATTGCACCCATAAGCTTTCAGAAAAGTTCAAGAATTCATTTGGGTGTATTTGTCTGCACTACGGCTAGTTCTGATATACATGATGGAGGTGCTTTGAATTTCATAAACCTTGTTTAAAATTACAACTTTTTAAAACTGCTTTGGGTGTATTCTAATTTTTTTAATGTTGATTGATGTGAACTTTTGAAGCTTTTGTAAAGACTTAAAATTGAAAAGAATTGGTGTTGTTACAGGATTTGACATAATAAAGCACTGATTTCCAACATTTATTACTCACAGTGTCCAAAAACAAATGGCAGACTGCCACAACTGAGGCTGTACAGATTGGGGATTATGTTGTGTTAATCTATTAGAGGGTAATACCGTTACAGTTTGATTTGCATACTCGTTCTGTGCTTCAGTCTGAATCCTAAATCGTTGAACAACACCTACAATGAACACTAGTCTAATGAGAAAGGTATTTGACATCTTCTGGTCAGAAACTGTTGTCAAATTAGCAGATTGGTTCAAAATTTTAACACAGAAAGCTGAAAGCTAACTTGGTATGCTTGGTATTAAACTTTTAAATCTGTAAGACTTTCTTTGACAAGAGATTTTGATTTTGAAGTCTTCAAAGACATATGACTCTGAACATTTTACAAAATGAACAGGCTTTCATTTATGGAAATGAACACTTTGTATTTTATCCGAAATTTTTGTACATTTCTACATTCTTTACAGTTGTTCAGTTCTACACAGGCTTTACATTCAACAAATTAGTGGTAACGGACTCTTTACTCCTTAGACAGCATCCTACTTTAACAGGCTCGATGGATGATCTAGCTGAGAAAACAGTCTTCAGCTTGCATTCTCTGTTCACACAGGTCCTTAAACCACTCGATGTAAAGACCAAGTTCTACAATGCTGAAGTAAGTATATGATTAAATTGCCACATTGTACCAGAATTCCAAATTGAGTTCAGTTCCTTCCATACCTTTGCTTTATTTTATAGATATATTGAGATCTGTTTATTATGCTGTTGTTGGTAACTTGCATAACCATACAAGGTGGTTGTGTATTTTCTTCTGCAATTTGCTGTTTAGTTTAGACAATTTTTTTGCATTGTTTATGCGTTTTTTTTAAAAGGTCCTTTCTTTTGTAAGTTTCTTTTTGAGTAGTTGGTTACGTAGGCTCTGAACCTTCTATAACTGGAAGAGCTGAGTTCACAGTACGTTGAATAACCTAGCTATTTTTGCTTGCACAAAAATCTGCTCTTTCAGTATTTGTTACTTGTTTCCTACAGTAAATTGGCATCCACTAATTAATTGCATTACATAGATTAAATGACTGGCACTTTGAGGACTCAAAGCAATGGCTGTTGGTTTTGATGCAGAACACCACCTTTAGTATTAAGTGCTACGTGCTAATCTTTATAAGCTGCCATTTAAAATTTGTGCAAACAATTAAGGAGAAAATTGGTTGTGCTTCACTTTATAAGATCAAACTTAATTTTGAATTCATCTAATATAATTTGAGAAATAAATATTGTGCATCCTGCCAGAATAAGTTTAACTCTTAATTTTTCTCAAACTTCTTTGTTGACTGAAGCTTGCCTGTTTTTCTTCAGCTTCACAAATCTATTTGTAGCTGAAGTCCCTCATGCCTGGAACCATTCTTTTATACCTGCATTCATCTCCTCCCACATCTTAAAGACAGACAGTGCTATTTTTAACTGCCCAACTGACCCTTGTTTTATGCCTCTCACCCAACACTTCTTCCCGCTGCATCTTTCATCTCACTCCTTTCATCACTCCCATTTCAACACTTTGAAATGTTTTAAGTGAGAGGGAAAAGATTTAAAAGGGACCCGAAGGGCAACTTTTTCCACACAGGGGGTGGTGCATATATGGAATGAGCTGCCAGAGGAAGTGGTGGAGAATGGTACAATTATAACATTTAAAAGTCATCTGGATGAGTATATGAATAGGAAAGGTTGAGGGAGATATAGGCCAAATGCTGGCAAATGGGACTCAATTAATTTCAGATATCTGGTCGGCATGGATGAGTTAAACTGAAGGGTCTGTTTCCATGCTGTACAGTTCTGACTCTATGACCTATAGTTCCATCTTGCTACCTACTCATTTCTCTTTCTCTAGGTATGATGTGGAGGTGCCAGTGTTGGAGTGGGGTGACAAGGTCAGAAGTCACACGACACCAGATTATAGTCCAACAAGTTTATCTGAAATCACAAGCCTTTGGAACGCTGCTCCTTCGTCAGGTGAAGTCACCTCATGATGGAGCAGTGCTCAGAAAGCTTGTGATTTAAAATAAGTGTTTAGGACTTTGGCCTGGTGTCTTGTGACTTCTGATTTTCTCCAGATAAAAGACCTACACTGTAATTTAGTAATCCCATTGTCAATATTATCTTCAAAAAAAAGCTTCTCTTTAGTGTTCTTGATCATGACCTTGGAATTGCCTTTCAAGTCTTCAAAGCAATTGCGTTTTCCAAATACTACCACCACTTCCCCCTTTTTCCAACATCCAAGTTCCAGGTGCTACAGCCACCCCAGGTCTTTCCAGGCCACAACATCCTTTCCAAATTTGAATAATTGTCTTTCTGTACCTTTAGTGCATCTGCCAGTCTTTTGAATGTGATACACTAAGGTAAAGCAACCTGTAAATATGTAGTTTGTGAATTTGAAACTGGTTGTTAAGTTCTTTTATTCTTTTAGAACTGCAATAGTCTTTGAGATCAGATTATTAGAAATTTGAAAACCAAAGTTATGATGTAGAAGGATGGAATAGTCATTGGGTTGTTGGATTGCTCACCAGGGCTTCATCTTTGCTATGTGGTGACTGTGGGTTATAACGAATTACAGGCTTGTGGCAAGCATCACAAACTAAGCTTTAGAGTAGATTTGTAGCTAGGGTTGTGGATGTTATGGTTGGTTGGCTCGCCGAGCTGGTTCGTTATTCCGCCGATGTTTCATTACCCTGCTGGGTAACATCATCAGTGCAGCCTCCGATGAAGCACCGTGCATTCTAAACCCTTCATGTCTTTCTTTATTGTGTGGTGCCTACAGTTAGCCAGGTTAAACTTGAAATACTGTTTTATTCTTAACATTCTTGTACTTGTACACTGAGTCTATTTTTAAAACCCATAACACTGCAAACCTTTTATCTATATTGATAACAAATGTCAACTTTGAAGATGACATATCTTTGTGTTAAATTATGTCTGCCATCTGACTACATGTCCCACCACCCTTTCTATGCCTCTTGCAGTCTATCACTATCAGCTCATAATACTTTCTAAATTTTGTCATCTGCAAATTGTTTTGTATAGCCAAGTCCAGGGCATTAATATAAATGATTGGCAGAGGAATATACAGTTTGGCCCTTCCATTATACTTTTCTTGAAAACCACAAAGCATTGAGTAGACTTCATATTTTTTAAGGTCATGCCTGTTTAGTATTCAAATAAAGCTTGGCAGTTAACTTTCAATTATCATTAACTAGTGCATTCTTTATGGCAACACTTCTACCAATCAGAGTTCACTTGCCAACCAATCAGCACTGTCTCTCAAAATATGTGAATGTTGTTTTCCCTTTACTTTTCTATTTCTTGTGAATTGTCCCGGTGAGTATAATGTGAAATATTTCAACAAAGGTGTCCCTTTCCAGCAATACTCAAGTCCTATCTATATGACCAGACAACTGCTAGTAATGAAAATGTTCACTCCCTTATAGTGCTCTGAATGCTGGGTAAGCTAGGAATATCCTATCAAGGGATGAGAGGCTGAATGGAATACTTACTGTATTCATTTGTAACTCAGCAGTATTGAAATCAAATCAGTGGTTCCTTACTCTAGATATTTTTGCACACAATATGTAATCAAGCAAAAGGTTTATATGCAACCATTTTCAATGTAAACTTTTCCTTATTTTGACTAAGTCTTTGTGAGAAGCAGTAACACTTATTTGATAGCATATTTATGCAAATCTTCTTCCTTATACTTTCCAGGGGTAGAAATAATCCAGGGGTACATGCTCTCCTTCATGACATATAATAGAAAGTACTCACCCAAATTCTTTCTTTCTATTTCTAGACTTATTTAAACTGTATTGCATAAATTTTATAAATAATTTTGAAACTAGTTTTTTAAAATGTATTATAATTGGCTTCATGTCCCCTAGAATGGTTGGTCTTTGGTTGGACTATTTTGAAAAGGCTAGCCTGATGAATGTACATTTATTTAGTTTATCTCACTCGTGGGTGATTGCTTTGACACTTTTTTTCCATACTGCTAGTATATTGGGAACATAATGAAGAAGATGATTAAGCTTTTCATGAAATATTTAGGTAAAGTGGATTATCTTTTCTTTAACATTTAACCCTTATTTCTCTAATAATGTTTGCTTTTTTTAATTTTTTCCCCCTATTAGAGTGACCTCAGTTCTGTGGTAATTTTTTATTTATTGCTACTTTGTGTTTTGATTTAATTACAATATAATCATGATTGCTGTAATTAACACTGGCTAAATATGCAGAAAGATAATGGAGAAGCATTGGTCAAAATTGAAATTACTATGAAAGGGATTGTCTCTCAAATGACAACTTTGAAAATTTGACTGCAGATTATATTTTGTTCATTTAATGTCTATTTTACTGAATTGTCTTCAATTTAACTTCTGTAAACAACTATTTGAAATCCAAAAAGTTAATTTTTAAGAGGCTTGACTGTATTGTAACAAATCTATGCTTTTCCATTATGTCACTAATCCTATCATCCAAGCTTGCTTAAAAAGAATCTGCTGAGTAAAAAGGTAAACAACATAAAAGTAAAGGGTTTTGAGCAATGGATTTGTTGGAGAGTGTTTTGTCGAAGTGACAGTTTAAAAATCTTTTAACATTCATGTCAGGTTTGGGACATGAACATGTTAAAAAATTAGGTATAACCAATATCAAAACATTCATGGTTTTGAATAGAAATCAAAAATGGAACACCGTAAGCTGTGAAATTTTGTCAGCAATACCATTGACATCTTGCATATGTTCTAGTGTTTGAATAGAACTGACTAAAATCAACAAGGGTTCCCTTTTCATTCCCCATAACAAATTATAGATGAATGTGCTGGAAACAGCCAGTCAGGCAGCATATAGAGTCATAGAATCATACAGCATTGAAACAGACCCTTTGGTCCAACCAGTCCATTGCTGACCATGATCCCAAACTAAACTAGTTGGCCCATATCCCTCCGATGTGCAGGGTGACTCATGGTTTGCATTTCAAGTGAATGACCTTTCATTAGAACCAGTCTCTGGATGGTATAATTTAGCAAATTGTTGCGTATGTGAAGTGATTACGTTTGATATACAAATACATCTAGCCATTGTTGAACACTAACGTGATTTAAATTGCAAAAGTAATGATTAAATTTGTTAGAATTATGGAAACTTGAAGTGTAAAAGAGGGCTAATATCTATGGTGACTGGAAGATGAAGTGAACTTTGTCCCAAATCTCTTTGTGTCCATAACCCATTAATAGGTTCCTCATCCTCCAATCTCTGTCCAACTCATTGAAAGGTATTAATGGAATCAGCTTCCAGCATCTTTCACTACACCAACTTCCAATAGTGCAATATAAATTTTTTTTTCCATTTTCTCTGCTGCTACGTAAAGATATTGCTTTGGGACCATAGCAGGCCCAGTTTTTCTTCCTGAGATAACCTCTTGGATTTTTTATATATGTTGGTGTGCTAATCTTTGCTTGTAGCATTTCGATCCCTTCCATATTAACTTTTTAATCCCCACTTGTACTTTCCATGCTCTTCCTGATTATTAATTGTATCTTCTTCCAGATAATTGTTGACACTTGGGAGGCTGTTTAGGCCATTTATGACTGCCCAATTTAAATATACTTTCCACCTAGATTCACTAAGTGCACAGTAAAGTTTGCATTTATTTTGCCTAACCTCCAAAGTCCCAGTTACAGAATAGTGTCCCTCATGCCCATTTACTTAGTTTTTTACTTCACGTATTCTTTTGCTTACATTGACAACTTTATGCAAATCCCGTCTAAGCTTTTACTTTCGAATTACAGATTTGCTTGCAGCAAGAGGATAGGATGTCAACTAGAATGCTAACCAGTTCTGTAGATAAGAAATTTAATAATTTTTTGTTGCATAATATGTGTGTTTTATAAACTCCTTTAAATAACCAATCCACATTATCGAACAGTGGAATGCAAAACCCTTTCATTTCTTTGTTTTTAATTAATCAACGTGTCATTTGTGTAAAGAATAAAGAATAATCACTGAATAACTTTTACTCCTCCTTGCTCACTGTACCCCCTTCTGATGCCTGTTAAAAAAGTAAACATTTTCTGTATGCTAGTAATGTGAAGCAAATATTAAAAGGTTAATTTCATAATTTTCTTAAAGTCGTCCATTGTAATAAAAGAACTTTGCAAAATTTTGAGTCTTAGGTCTAGATTAAATAAAATGAGTTGTTTGTTCTGATTTAGCTAACCTGTGCCATAATCTAAACTAACAGATTCTAAATGTGAAGGAAATCAATGGTTAAGTCGTTAATAAAACAAAAAAAAATTCACTGCAACTTTATTTTTCTCCCTTTTCTCCCCAAATTAAGAAAGAAAACTTGGCTGGTTAATAAATCATTATACGTTCAGAAGTGTATCTCAGTAAAAATACTGCCAGCTGCTATTGTCAAAGCAAATAGAATTGACCTTTGTTAGCATAAATGCCACCTCATATACTTCACCTATTGTTTCCTTGTTTACTGTAACTTAGTATATTATTTCACACATTGAGTAGTTTGCATCCACCGTATTTTATCTAGTATTTTGATTTGTTTATGTTAAAAGGGGGAGAGTAAGTGATGTGCATTATTCAACCACTAAGTGTCCTTTTTTTCAAAAAAGATTCTTCATGGTCAGTTCCAATTAATGTTTAATACCCTAATTATTCGTAATATATAAAAAAAAGTTTATCCCAAATCCATTGCAATAATTACATTAATAAACTAATATAGATATGAGTAAGATATTTCTTGGAATAATGCTTCTGCTTTCCTTTATTGATTACCTGCCCTATGATTCTGAGGCATGAACTAATTGTAATATTTGGGTTAAATCTTATGATCTGGTATGATTTTGTTTACAAGATATTTTTCTCCCCCTATTCAGACAGATGAAGTCTTTCTTGAAGCTCAGATACAGAATATCACAACTACACCAATGTACATGGAAAAGGTTTCTCTCGAGCCATCCATAATGTATAATGTAACCGAACTGAACACTGTCAATACAAGAGGGAGCAGGTAAGAATGAATTATTAAGTTTATAGTTATGATCGATCAGGTTCCTTTTTTATGTTATCTTGCTATTTGTGTAACTTTTACTGTCTATGTTAAATGATGATTTAAAATTGTGTATACAACTCCACTTTTCTTCAATGTTTAATAAATCACGGATGCTGTAATTCAGAAACAAAAACAGAAATTGCTGGAAAAGCTCAGCAGGTCTGGCAAAGTTCTGAGAAAGGGTCACTTGACCTGAAACATTAACTCTGATTTCTCTCCACAGATGCTGCCAGACCTGCTGAGCCTTCCCAGTAATTTCTGTTTTTGTTTCTTTAATGTCTGCCTGTATAACTTTTTTTGACAGCTGTTCCCTTTTTCTAAAAGCTCTGTGGCATTTACCAGTTTTTCTGTTCAGCTAATTAGAAGGCGATTTCTGTGCAGCAAATTTAAAAATTAGTGAAACATGGTGTTTTAACTTGGAGTTGTGTAAGAATTCTTGACACAACTTAAAGTTCATGTTCCTCTTTTTGGAACTTGTAGCCATAAGACTATGAAGTGGAGTATCTTGATGTCACATGATTGAAGGTAATGTTTTAGTTCCAGCATTCTTAGTTCTTCTGAGTAGCAGTGATGGGAGAAAGGAATTTTCAGATACTTGTTATAACTCCTCAAAATATTTCAATAAAATTGACTTGATTTGATGATTCTCAGTTATGGTACTTGACACTTTTTAAAATCAGAGCTTTTTAAAATATTGAAAATCTGATTCAATTTTTAATTGAATATCCACTAAAACAGTTTTGATCTTAGCTGATATTCTCTCTTGATGGACTGTTCACTCTGGAGATTGGTGTTGTCGAGTTCCAATGCTGTGATACACCTGGAAAAAATAGTACCTTTAAAGCCCAAGTGTAAGAACTTGCAAGTTATGTTTGAATGACTGATAAAGGTAGAAAAAAAACCCTTGTCAACGTGGTCCTGTGCATTTAATTATAAATTCACTTTCCTTGGCAACATGAGTTACTTTTGCTTTTGTACCACTATTCACTACAAATCCTAATTCTGTGATGTCACTTTACACCAGAATATAGTAGAGTTTCTGCAGCTACAATAGCTGCGATGTTATGCCGAACATAATGTCAAATTAAACTAATCTCTTGTGCCTGCATTTGGTCCATATCCCTGCATTCCTTGCACATTCATGAGCTCATCTAAAAGTCCCTTAAATGCTCCTAACGTATCTGCTTCCACCACCACCCCGGCTAGTGCATTGCAGACTCCTATCACACTCTGTGTTAAAAAAAACTTGCCCCTTACATTTCTTTTGAACACCTCCCCACCACCTTAAATGCATGTTCCCTAGTATTAGACATAAACGTAAACCCTATCTATGCATCTCATAATTTTATAGACTTGTATCAAATCTCCCCTCAGCCTCTGCCATTCCAGAGAACCTGAGTTTTTCCAGCCCCTCCTTTATAGCTTGTACCCTCTAACCCAGGCAACATCCTGGTAAACTTCTTCTGTACCCTGTTCAAAGTCTCCACATCCTTCATGTAATGTGGCGACCAGAGTTGAGTAGCTTCAAGTCCTTTGAAATTTGATGAGCAGCTGCACATATTCCTGTTTGTAATGGTTGGTTTCTGATGCTAAGACTTCCACTCACTTTTGCATATTGCAATGCATCTATCATATTTGTACAGTTAGTAAATGCATTAAGTAATGGGCAATAAATGCTGGCCTAGCCAGTGACACCCAGATTTCAAAAATGAATAAAAAGTAACTATGAAGCATAACTTTCTCAAGACAGTTATGTCCAGACCGTTCTTTGAAACCACAGTTACATATTGTCATGGTGTATATTTATGTCTTATACGGAGGCACACTGTTCCTTATCATCACCACTAAGATGTTTCAACTAATCACTATTCACAGCAATGACAACTATTCTTGAGGTTCATCATCTATTCGTGACTGATTCAATCTCAAATTATTGATCTCATAAATGATAGCATTTGTCAAACTGAAATGACGTTCAATAGAATGTTGACATGACTGTGCTTTGTTTAAATCCTGAATTGGTTCAAGAAGTGTAGTCTCATTCTGGAACAAAACTGTTAAATCTAACTGCTTTCTGTTTGATACTTATTAGTTCACATTCTTGGACTGCAGCTTTTAATTTCATACTGTTTTATGTAGTTATACCTTGTCATACATGTGGCTCAGTGCACATCCTGGTTTATCTAAGCATAACTCTGAAAGTGGAGACATTTCAAACAGGGATAAGTACCTGAAGTGCAGACTTCTCAGCATGCTCTATAGACAATTTTGACCTGAATCGTTTCTCTTCATATGAAGGGAGAAGGAAATAGACATGTATTGTGTTTAAAATAGCACATGCCATCCTATTTGGGCTTGCAGTTTTTAAAATTGAGCATATAATTTAAATTAATTTGTTTAGTTTTATATCCAGAGTTTAGGAGGTGGTAGGGCTTTAAACAATTATGTACAGGAATGAAATTAGCTTAAAGTAAAAGAAACATGAAAGGAGAACATTGGAAACCAAACTTGAGTGAGCACAAAGATGTTCAGGGGTTGAACACGTGTGTAAAGGATACTTTAATTAAAATGCTATAACTGCATTTCAAATAAAGAGGTTAAATAGTATATAAATTAATCAAACTTGAGGATAAAGCCCATTGTCCAGGTAAATTGCTTCTGTACAGGTTAAAAGAACTTGGGAAGAGATAGCAGCAACATTGTAACGTATTTTTGAATTTGTCAGCATAAGGTATAGTGTCAGAGGACTAGCAGATAGCTAACATTATACTGTTGTACCTATATTCAAGAGTGCAGATTGAACATTTCCAGGGAAGTCTCCATAAGACCGTAAGAAGTAGGAGCAGAATTAGCCTATTTGGCCCATCAAGTCTGTTCTGCCGTTTGATGAAAGCTGATATATTTCTCAATTCCATTCCCCTGCCTTCTCCCTGTAACCCTGTTAACAATGTAGACTTTGGAATCAAAAATGCAACTTCAAAATTTTCAAATAACATGAGAGTGCTGGGTGGGAGCTAGTATTCCAAAATGAAGTAGGCTGCGATGCCTTGGAAGAAGGTATTAACAAACTTGCAGAATGGGTGAATATTTCATAAAATAATTTCAACATAGACAGATACAAGGTCTTGTTCATTGGAAGAACTTTTAACGATTGCATTAAATATTTGTTTGTTCTGTATATGTCGATAACTATCTACTTGGTGAGAAATAATACTCCAAATGGGATAGACGACACCAATTCTTTAAATATTGTAAAATGTGATGTGCTATTGTCATATTGTAAATCCTGTTAAGACATGGGCTAGGAATCATACAAGTACGTAAGGGAGAAAAGAATAGGTGAACGTGGTGCTAGGATAGGATGAAATAAGATGGGAAGACACTTGTATGGAAAATAAACAATGGTATATGCCTCTTGCGCTGAATAGACTGTTTTTCTGCTATAAAATGACTTCAGCTTCTTTTTGAAGATAAATTACACCACATTTTGTCATTGACATGCTTCTGTTCTTTTCAGCTGCTCCACGTTTGGGAAGATGACCTACTTGCAACCTATGGACACACGACAATATCTATACTGTCTCAAACCTAAGCCTGAATTTGCAGAGAAGGCTGGGGTCATCAAGGGCGTCACAGTAATTGGAAAATTGGACATAGTGTGGAAAACAAACTTGGGTGAAAGAGGACGGTTGCAAACAAGTCAGTTGCAACGAATGGTTCGTAAATGTGCACAATTTAGTTTTCTTCAGAATAATCCATTTAGTCAAAATTCTATTGTATGAAAGGCTGTGGTTATTAATTTCTATGAAGTTAGTGCTGGCTCAGGCTCTGTGTTCACTAAAGGAAAAAAAATTAACGTCTAATCCATTGTAGTAAGTGTTGACTTTTAGTAATAGTGTATTCATATTAAAAGTGTCATTTTCCTTCAATTATAATTCCCCTTTTAAGGAAATGGCTAGAACAGCTAGGAGTATGGCAAGTTCTAGAGCGCAAGTCTTCAGAACTATCGCCAGAATATTGTCAGGGCCCCATAGCCTTTGCAGTATCCTGCCTGGAGTTTATTGACATCATGTGGAGTAAGGGGAGATAATGATCTTGTGGTATTATTGCTGGACTGTTAACCCAGAGACTCAGGTAATGTTCTGGAGACTTTTCCTCACTGTGCAGGCAGCATTTTATCTCCACAAGGATTGTGGTAGTCCGGCTTACTGATACCTTCCTGTTCGGGCACACCTGTGACATATAGATTGGTGAGGACGAGATCAAGTGGCTTTTTCCCTCTTGTCTCTCTCTTCCATCATCATTTCCTGCACACACAGTCTAGCAGCTGTGTCCTTTAGGATTCAACCAGTTTTGGTCAGTAGTGGTGCAACTGAGCCATAATGTATGGTATTCAATATGGTCTGATTGTTCAGCCAAGGAAGTGGGGCAGGGGAGTGTTGTACATAGTACATGTTACTCGGCAGGAGGTTTCCTTGCCTGTGTTTGACCTGATATTATGAGATTCCATAGCTTTTTGGAGTCAATGTTGAGAACTTCCAGGCCAACTCTTTTCCAGCAGTATTTCATTGTGTCACTACGTCTGGTGGGCAGGTGGGACAAGGCATGCCCAGATATGATGGTTGAGGTGTCTGTGGCATAGCGATAATCTCTCAAACAGACAATGTTGGACCATGTTTGATTGGACTGTGGGACAGTTCTCTCAATTTTGGTACAAGCCGTCAGGTGTTGGTAAGGATGTCATTTCGTGGCTGGCAGGACTGTATTTGCCATTTTTGTTTAAGATGCCTGGGTGGATGCCAGGTTGCCTCGCCAGTTACAATCCTTTGTTTAGAATTTGTAACAGTTTGGTCCAACTGAATGGCTCTTATACCATCAGAAAGCAGTTAATTAGCAACCACATCACTGTGGGTTTAGAGTAACATGCCAGGTAAGGATGGCAGATTATTTGACCTAAACTAGCACATGGGTTTCTTTTTCTGATTATTACCAACAATTACATGGTACCATTAGGTTAACTATTAACTCCAGATTTTATTGAATTCAAATTTCACTATCTGCTCTGGTGGGATTCTAACTCATGTCCTCAAAATATTAGTTCCTGCCATTCTTGTCCTCCCCAACAGTTCCAAAAAAGCATCATTGTATTCAGAATGTTAACCCTGCTCTCTCTTCACCAATGCTGGCAGATCTGCTGAGTTTCTCCAGCACTTTCTGGTTTTATCCTGAAAATATTAGCCCGGGCTTCCACGTTACCAGTCCAGTGGTGTGACAACTACATTATGGCCTTCCTTGGTCTTGATTGTATTGGTGAAATACCTGCAATGTGTTGTTCTACATTTATATCTTCTTTTTGGTCTGCCTCTTGAAAATGGTGATTTGTGTTGAGAAAAAATTCTGTGGCTGCAGACCAGCCTCCGGTATCTTAGCTGTGTTTTATATCTCACAGCAAGCAGCGTGTTGGGTTTTTCAGATGCACCGGACCCAGCCACATTTGGTGACTTTCAGTCAGGTTAACTGGAGAACCATTCAAAGTTTCTCCTTCATCACATCTTGTCTATGTTTAGTTGACACCAAAACAATGTCCAATACTTCTACTTTATACTTCACCTGAGAATTCATTGGTCATGAACCTTCACAACTATGGGATGTTAAAGAATATGTATCTGAGGGATGTTCTGTTCTGAAGATTTGGAATTCTTGTTACAGATGCTGTGTGTTTAAGTTTTTTTCTGATCTTTTGTTCAGAAGGATAATGAAACAGATTTTAATTTTTCCTCTTCAAAGACCCATGCTTCTCATGGTTTTATTTCAGGCCCCTGGATATGGTGACGTAAGACTTTCTTTGGAGATGATTCCAGATACTGTGAACCTTGAAGAACCTTTTGAAGTTACGTGTAAAATAACTAATTGCAGGTAATAGTAAGATGGCTAATGCATGTGGAATGTGACTTTGCATGGAATTTTGCTAATTAAAGGGAGAATATTTCTATTAGGAAATGTTGAGGTCTGCTCCTCCACCGAAGTCTAAAGTTAAAGATGAAAATTCTTACAAGATTATGCTCGAACTTTTTTTTTCCTGTTCCTGCAGAGTTATCACCTATTTGGTGTTTGTATCCTTCAGTAAGCATATAAGTAATAAATTAACGGTTTAAAAAGGACTAGTCTGATTAGAAACCAAAAAGGGGATTTACATGTGGAGCCAGGGGACATAGCAGACATCTTAAATGAACATATTAAATCTGTCTTTACAGAAGAGGAGGAAATGCTGTCACTAGAAGGGTTCAGAATTGATCAGGAAGAAGTTTTGGATAGACTATTGGTACTTAGAGATAACAAGGGACTGGGGCCAGATGAGATGCAAGGAAAGGCTTTTGAGGGAAGTGAGGGTAGAAGTTGCAGGGACGTGGCTATCGTCTTTCAATCTTCCCGGGACTTTTGGGGGTGGGGGGTGCAGAAGACTGGAGAATTGTAAACATTGCGGCCTTCATTCAAGGAAGGTTGTAAAAATAATGCCAGCAATTATACACCGATCAGTTTAACTTCTGCGGTGTGGAAGCTTTAGAAACAATTATTCAGGATAGAATTAGTAGTCACATGAGAAAAGATGGATTGATTAGGAAGTCACAGCATGAATTTCTAAAGAGCAAGTTATGTTTAATGAACTTACTGAAGTTTTTTTGAAATGGTAACAGAAATTTTCAGATCCCCTCGTCTTATTGGGAATGTAAATAGTACCTCTACATATTTAGAAAATGCAGTTTTGTTGCGACTGAGGAATGTCAAAATCCCACTGTATTTTCTGCAAAGTCTGGACTGAGCTTTTTTTGTCATTTGTACATATCCACAGATAACTTACGAATTTATGATGAATAAAGTATATTTTCGCAAAAATAAACAACCTCAAATAGGGTACTGGTGTTGGTATTGTTTACATGGATTTCCAGAAGGTTTTTGATAGTGTCACACAACAGACTTGAGGAAAGTTATAGGTTATTTTTTAAAAGGGACAGCAGCAATGTGGATACAAAATTGGCTAAGGGATAGGAAAGGGAGTAACGGTCAATGAATGTTTTTTGTACTGGAGGAAGATTTGTAGTGGAAATACCCAGGGTTTGAGACTGGGGGTTTTGCTTTTCTGAACATATTCTGATGATTTATTTATTTGATTGATCTGGATTTTGGTGTGAAGGTAACAATTTCAAAGTTTGCAGTTGACACACTAAAAAAGGAGAATTGTAAACTGTGAGGCTGACAGTGTGTAATCTCAAAAGAACATTCACAAGTTTGTGGAATGAGCAGATAGGTATCAGATGAAGTTTTATGTCGAAAAGTGTGAAGTGATGCATGTTGGTAGGAAGAAGGTTGAAATACAGTTTAAAATAAAGGATACATTTCTACAGGTGGTGCAGGAGCTGAGATACTTGTGTGCATAGCTAAACAGATCATTGAAGGTGGCGGGAGAAGTGGAGAGCGCAGTTTATAAAGCATGCAGCGTCCTGAGCTTTTTTTGACGGGGGCACAGTACAAGAGCAAGGAGGTGATGTTGAACTTGTAGATAAGACATTTGTTTGACCTCAGTTGAAGTACTGTGTGCAGTTGTGGGTGCCATGTTATAGAAAAGAGATGAATACATCTGAGAGAGTGACAAAGAAAATAAAAGAATCGGTCCTGAAATGGAAGTAGGTATAGATTGAAGTTGGGAATGTCCTGCTTAGAGAGAAGAAAGCTGAGGCGAGATTTGATAGACGTTTTCAAAATCATTAGCAGCAGGACAAAGTAGATAGGCAGATATTGTTCTGCTCATAAAAGGAACAAGAGGAGCAGATTTATAACTATGTGCAAAAGAAGCAGGGTGATGTGAGAAAAAACATTTTTGCTCAGTGAGTAGTTATGGTGTGGAATGCACTGCCTGGAAATGTGGTGGAGGGAGGTTCAGTTGACGCATTCAAGAGGGTAGTGGAGGATTGTTTGAATGGAAAACAATATACAAGGTTAGGAGAGAAAGCAGACAAATGACATTGTAATGCTACTCATTTGAGAGCTGGGGCGAGCGTGATGGGCCAAATGGCCACCACCTCACCATAATAATTCTGTGATTCTGAGCCATCCACACTCAATGAAAAGTGATTTCCTATGGAGGCTCTGTAGCTGACATCAGCCAAGTGACCTTTCACGGAGTGTGGAGACCTTGAATAATCTGCTCTGTGCAAGAAAGTGAAATTTTACAATATCCTAAATACAGGGTTATCCTTAATTTTACCTCATTTCCAAAATACTAAATGGAGAGTCCAGAGCCAAGAAAATAGTCACCCATATAACTTAAAAATAATTATCTTCTGGTAAATAAAATTGCTTTCATCATTAGTCATAGTTCCTGTGGATATCTATCATCCGAGTCTCATGTTATTAATTTTCATATTGAGGTGTTCTTGTTGCATACATATTATGGGTGCAGTTTTGTAAACTAATAAAGGCATTGGCATCCTGGATCAATCTGGATGCTGATCTGAAGATATCAAGGTATGTGTGCTCATTCAATAAGTTGGCACACTGGTTCCTGTTCCTTTAGATAGGTATTCAGGCTAATTCAGACAGATGTTCAAGGAGATCTGTAGATTTCCTCCCAATGTGTTAGCATTTCTAATGTTGCATGAATGTGTCTGGAAGGAAGAAATCTGAAATGATTGGCCTCAGTAAGATGCATATTAATGACTTAAAAACAATGTCTCCTGAAAGATGGAATAAATATTTTTCAACTTTTGATGTTGCATAGGTTCAGCCCATCGTGTCCATGCCAACAAGCAACCGGCAAATTACACAATTCCCATTTATTGGTCAATAGCCTACTATGCCTTGGCATTTTAAGTATTTGTTCAGATGCCTGTTAAATATTGCAAAAGTACCTGCCTCCACCACCCTCTCAAGCAGTGTGTTCCATATTTCTAAACAAAAACCGAAAGAACTGTGGATGCTGTAAATCAGGAACAAAAACAGAAGTTGCTGGAAAAGCTCAGCAGGTCTGGCAGCATCTGAGGAAGGGTCACCAGACCCGAAAGGTTAACTCTGATTTATCTTCACAGATGCTGCTGTTCCATATTCCTACCATTTTCTGGGGATGTTTAATGACAGAGACTTGATTAGGGTTCTGAAGGTGAAGGAATCCCTTTCAGGAATCGCTGGAGTCAGGGAGGATCTCAGAGGACTGGAAAATGGTTAATGTAACACCCTTGTTTGAGAAGGGAAGGAGACAAAAGATAAGAAACTACAGGCCTGTTAGCCATAACCTTGGTGATTTGTAAGATTTTCGGGTCCTTTATTAAGGATGAGGTTGCAGAGTGCATGGAAGTGCATGGGAAAATAGGATAGCTTCGTGAAGGGGAGGTCATGCCTGACAAATTGTTAGAATTCTTTGAGGAGGTAATCAGCAAGCTGCTAAATAAGATAGGAGTCCATGATGTTAGGGGCAAGGTACTAGCATGGATAGAGGATTGGCTGACTGGCAGAAGGCAGAGAGTAGCGATAAAGAGGTCTTTCTCAGGATGGCAGCTGGCGACTAGTGGAGTTTCATAGGGGTCAGTGTTAGGACCAAAAATAATCATTTTAATGATGTGGACTAAGGAACTGAGAGCATTGTTGCTAAGTTTGCAGATGACGCAAGGATTTGTGGAGGACAAGTAGTGTTGAGGAAGCGGGGAAACTACAGAAATAAAAACCAAAAGAACTGCAGATGCTATAAATCAGGAACAAAAACAAAGTCGCTGGAAAAGCCCAGCAGGTTTGGCTGCATCCGTAAAGGAAAAAACAGAGTTAACGTTTCGGGTCCGGTGACCCTTCCATATGTTCTGAGGAAGGGTCACCAGTGCCGAAATGTTAACTCTGTTTTTTCCCTTCACAGATGCTGCCAGACCTGCTGGGCTTTTCCAGCAACTTTGTGTGTTGAAGCTACAGAAAGACTTGGGCATGATAGATGAGTGGGTAAAGAAGTGGCAGATGGAATACAGTGTGAGAAAGTGTAAGATTCTTCATTTTGATAGGAAGTATAGAGGTGTAAACTATTTTCTAAATGGGGAAAGGCTTCAGAAGAGTCCTAGTTTCTCTTAACATTAACATGCTGGTTCAATTGGTGGTTAGGAATGCAAATGCAATGTTAGCATTCATTTCAAGAGGGCTAGAATACAACAGCAGAAATGTACTGCTGAGGCTGTATAAGGCTCTGGCCAGACCACATTTGGAATATTATGAGCCATTTTGGGCCCAGTATCTGAGATGGTGTTGGAGGGAGTCCAGAGGAATGGTCCCAGATATGAAGAGCTTGTCAAATGAGGAGTGGTTAAGGACTCTGGATCTGTACTTGAAGTTTAGAAGGATGATGGGAGATCTGATTGAAATGTACAGGATACTGAGAAGTCTGGATGTAGTGGATGTGGAGAAGATGTTTCCACGAGTAGGAGAGACTAGGACCTGAGGGTACAGCCTCAGGGTGAAGGGAAAACTCTTTAAAACTGAGGTGAGGAATTTCTTCAGCCATAGGGTGGTGACTCTGTGAAGGACAAATCATTAAGTGTATTTAAGACAGACGGATAGATTCTTGATTGGTAAGGAGATCAAGGGTTAAATGGAGAAGTGGCAGATGGAATACAATGGGGGAAAGTGTGAGATTATGCACTTTGGTCGGAAGAATAGAGGCAGAGACTATTTTCTCAGTGGGGAAAAGCTTCGGAAATCTGAAGCACATAGGGACGTAGGACCCCTAGTTCAGGATTGTCCTCTGGTTAACATGCGAGTTCACTTGACAGTTAGGAACGCAAATGCAATGTTAGCATCAATTTCAAGAGGGTTAAAATAGAAGAGCAGAGATGTAGTGCTGAGGCTGTATAAGGTTCTGGTCAGACAGCATTTGGAATACTGTGAGCAGTCTTGGGTCCTGTATCTAAAGAAGGATATGATGTTATTCAAACCTTTGTTTTTATATAGTCAAATATGTGCAATATTGTACTGAGCTATCTCAATCAGTTTTCATTTTACTAGTAGCGAGAGGACAATGGATCTGGTGCTTGAAATGTGCAATACAAATGCAATCCACTGGTGTGGCATTTCGGGAAGACAGCTAGGAAAGTTGAGTCCAAATTCTTCTCTTCATCTTACACTCAAGCTATTGGCCTCCATGCAAGGTTTACAGGTAAGACTTAAAAAGGACTGTCAGAGAAAGGAAATTTAGTAAGTGAAACAAATTTGCTTTCTATTTTGCTCCAAACCTAGATACCAACTTTACCCAGCAACCCAGCAACAGTCTGAGAATAAACCAGTCTCTTTGCAGCCTTTTGACATTCTATTTGTGCCATCATAAAGACGACATGTATCAACTTTTGTAAATTAGCCAACTTTGCCTGCCTCAGTATATCTGCTGATGAAACTCTCTGTTGAGCCTTTATTATCAGTAGACTGCATATTCGTGGCTACAGTGACTATTTTACTGTCCCTAAATTTGAGCTCATCCACAATTCTGCCTGTCTCTTAAAATGCCAGTCATTCTTCGAGTCACTGACCTTCTTTACCTCCTGGTCAAACAAGGCCCTTAAAATTCCTCATTCTTGTTTTAAAATCCCCTTGTGCCCTCCCTATATCTGTAATCTCGTCCAGCCCCCATGTCTACAAAATACCTACCCTGTAATCGTAGACTCTATACATTGCAAATTGCTCCACCATTAATAACAGTGTTTCCAGTTGCCTCAATCCGCCTTCTGGAATATTTTCCCTATACACCTCTGCTTTACTGTCCCTCATTAAAACTCCCATTAAAACAACCTCTGTAACCAAGCTAACAAGGTGTGGGGCTGGATGAACACAGCAGGCCAAGCAGCATCATAGGAGCAGGAAAGCTTGACGTTTCGGGCCTAGACCCTTCATCAGGGTCTAGGCCCGAAAC
>JAHRHZ010000248.1:63263240-63303342 GCA_024137785.1 Ginglymostoma cirratum
AGAGATAAAAGGTACTGCAGATGCTGGAGAATCCGAGATAACAAGGTGTGGGGCTGGATGAACACAGCATCTGCAGTACCTTTTATCTCTGTAACCAAGCTTTTGACCATCTGACCAAATATCTCCTTATGTAACTTAAAATCACACTTTATTATATAATGCTTTTGTATAGTGCCTTGGGATATTTCATTATGTTAAAGATATATATTAGTTGCATTTTGGTTGTTAAAACAAGAGTTTGCTCAAAAATTGCCAACTGTCATGAAAATTTATACCTGTGGTCTGCTCAACAGGCCACAATATCACTCTTTCGATTTTATTGAAAATGGTGGGCTAGTGAATACATCTGAGATAGCCACAGTGTTTAAGAGCTGAGGATTATTTGGTCTTCACAAACCGCTTGATTCTTCAGTAACAACTTTTATTCATGTATTCACGGCTTCTTGGATACATTTCACTATTCGATGTCAACAGTGCAATTACTGAATCAAAATCATTAGCCTATATTAAATGAAGAGTTCATTTAAGGTTGATGATCATTATACACAATCTACGAAACTGTTTGCAAGATTTGTTGTTATTACCATTTTATACAGAATGTTATTTCCAGCACAGAATACGCATATAACATTGTAATGTTCTTTTAATCTTGAAATTATTTCTTTTACTGATATTGATGAATGTTAGCTTAAGTAAGGAAAGCAGTGTTCTCATGGTAAGGAACACTTGTAATTATATAGCATCTTTTACAATGTCAGGACATTCCAGAGTGCTTCCTGGAAATAAGGTACCTTAGAAAACGTAGTCAGTGCTGTAATATTAAAATGGTTTGCACAAAAAAAACTCCTGCAAACAGCAATTTGAAAATACTGGATAACCTGTTTTAGTGATTGAGGGATAAATTTTCGACAAGACACCAGGGATAACTATCTCAGAGATACGAAGAACTGCCAATGCTGGAGTCAGAGATAACACAGTGTGGAGCTGGAGGAACACACCAGACCAGGCAGCATCAAAGGAGCAGGAAAGCTGACATTTCAGGTCAGGACCCTTCTTCAGAAAATCCTGAGTCCAGAAAATCAGAAATTTCTGAAGGGTCCCAACCTGAAACATCAGCTTTCCTGTTTCTCTGATGCTGCCTGGCCTGCTGTGTTCCTCCAGCTCTACACTGTGTTATAGGGATAACTACCTCGTTCTTTGAAATAGTTCCATGGTGTCTTTCATGTCCACCTGAGTGCAAACAGAGGCTTGTTTAAATGATGAGTGGCATCTCAAACAGGGCTGTGTGTTCAACTCTGGAATGTTTGCCTATTTTTGTGCTCAAGTCTGTGGTATGGACTTGAACTGATTTATGTCCTCTCTGAGCCTTGGCTGAGAGCAGAAACAAGTACTTTTTGTATTCGTAAAACTGTGTGATTCTGCTTTGCAGCTGGTCCAATGTGATAACTGCCCCTCAGTTTGACTTTTGCATCCTGTTTAATTGCGCATGAGCATCGTCGTTGAAAAAGAACAACTTTTCTTTAATGAAAAATACACATTTTGTTTGAGGAGCCAGGATAGTTATGTATTACTTTTATCTGCCACATGCAACCAATGCTGGACATTTCAAAACAATTTCTGTTATGTTTGCAACCAAATAAAAACACTGCCTCTAAATTTTGCAGTAACTTTATAATTACCATTTGAGATGTTCTGTTTACTTTAAACTTCCTACAATGTATAATTTTGTTCAATTCTCTTTTCAGAGTATTTCAGGATTGCGATTGATGGACACATTTTTAAAAAGAACTTATGAGTATGATGACATTGCACAAGTATGTGTGGTCTTTTCACACCTGAAACCAGAAAGCTAGAAGTACCTTCTCATAGTGGTGTTCCCTTCCTGTGGACCAATGGTTTTGTTTTAACGATGTGACCTGCTTTTTCATTAATGAAAGACTACCACCATACTCATATGAACCAAAATGTATGAAGATTTTATAATTTTAAGAAGTCTGCCGATACTACCGTGGAAAATGTGAACGCTGGAAATTGAGTGGATTGATGCACTGCCCTTTGCACCTCTGGAACATGCATTGTAATCCAATATATTGATGAGATGGTGGTTTTCTCTTGTTTACTGGCTGTAGAGTTCTTGCATGAATTAAATTTGCATGGGCAGTCTCAATTTACTTTGTATTGGGTGTGAATCCATCATACATTGCACTACATTGTGGTGATCTTATTGAGCAAGACCAACTGTGTGAGAAATGGAACACTCACACACAAGTGCAGAAATTGTGCATTAATGAAGTATAGTGTGGAGGTACAGTACAGGGAGCTTTACTTTGCATCTAATCATGCAAAACCTGGCAGTGCTTCATGTTGCCTGAGGTGGGAAACAGTCCATTCCCTTGCCCTTAGTGAGCTTCACACCGATGAATGTAAAATCAACAAGGCAGTTTTTTAAAAATAAATCTGTTCAAAGTTGCTTTCAATTTCATGTGCATGTAATAAAGCTTTAAATGTATTTACAAAAATAGTCTCCAGTGTACATAGCTTCATGGAGAAATTGTGTTTCTCAGTTAAAATAGTGACACCTTTTATGGTGGTAGCTGGAAACAAAATATGAAATGTTCATTGGATGGGGGGGTTAAAATTTTTGAAAAGTTGTGCAATTGTTCACAAAGTTCCAGCCTTGTTACAATGCTGTACCGGCTGTCTGAGCATTTTAACCTGGTGCAAATCTCCTGTCTTTTCTGTGTAGCCCTGCCCATTTTCTTTTTCCTGCTGGGTTCCTTTTTCATCACAAGTATCCCTCACCAGAAAATAGTGACAGGAGTGTTCTGGGGAATGTTTTAACTTCACTTCTAGTTTTAAAAACATAGTTATTGAAATCTGTAATTAAGGATAGAGGGACTCAACATTGAATTGACTGGAGAGAAGCAATATTGGATTTGTAAAGGATTGTGTATATGTAAATATGGTAGACTCTCACTTTAATTAAGAGTCCAATCACTTGAAAATGATATCATTGGCCATTTTGTGGGGAAACAGCTTAGTCTAATCTTGCTGCCTACAGCATGAACATCTGTTTAATGAAGTTCCTACTGTTAACACATCAATCTCTTGATCCTTGGAAAAGTTAGCATCATTTAAGTAGTCTCCAAACTTGCAAAAATCTGCTATCAGAAACAAATTGGTTTACAAATTATGTATGTAGACGGATTCCCTGCTCTTTTCCCTTTAATCCCGTAGTATTACATTTTTTAAAAGAAAAACAATGGTGACCTAAACGTATAAATGAGTACCTTACTTTTACTCTAGAAACTACAAATAGTTGCCTATCCTACTCATCAATCAATTGCTTTCCCTGCACCTTTTCCTGCTGTAATTTGTAATGCCACCCTGCTCGTACTCTCGATCTATACCCTTACTTCTCTGAAGTTTACTTCTTGCAGTAAACCTTAGTTAACACACAGTATTCTCGTTCGGCCTTCACGTCACTCACTGAAGTCTCCTCCACACTGATCGTCTTCCTTACTGACTACTCCCACAATCCATCAAATCTCAAGTCTTTCAAACAATATTAATTATGAGCATCTTCATAACAATAAAAATTGTAAATGTCTTGTAGAAAGTGACTGTCACGTGAGATCTGATACCTTAGGTGGGAACACTTTGTATGACTGGCAGCATTTTATGGCCACTCTTCAGCTACTTTTCCCAATCAGGGCCGAGGCCTATATAAGCAGCTCTGTTTTGATTCCTTCTGTTGTTACCAAGTATTAACAAGGCACTTAACTGGTCAGAAATTAGCCAACAATACTTCACCACATACATCTTATTGACAATGCAAGCAACCCACATATTGGCTATACTAACCCGAGTATTTGCATTTGTACCAGAGGTTTGTTAATTATGTAAATACGATTGGTCAACATAGCAGACCTATGCAATCTCAACTGAAAAGATTTCCTTCAGCAGGTTCCTGAGGAACAGAGCAGTATTTGCTTGCATCAGAAGCAATAAATGGATTACGGAATGACATGCTTTAATATAGATGATGGTAAGATTAGTGGTTAAATATTGAACCTTTTACAAAACTACATCAGCAAAAAGAAAGTAATGAATTGGACATGTAATTACTGATGACTACATTAAATACTTTCAATTTATCTCAAGGGTATTGAATTAAAAGTAATTGATTACACTATGGCAGAAACAGAGCCAGAATAGCAGAAATAATTAACATGCTAATCAAATAACAATTGATTCAGGTTTTTCTTCCCAGTTTCTAGGGAGTGGGGGTAGGGGCAAACAGTCCTGGGATATTGTATGTTTTCCTTGACTAATTAGGGAGAGGCTCTACAATTGCCAATTTCTACATACATTCTTAGACATTGTTAACTTACATAAAATACAGATTTTGGACTAATTTATTTATTTAGCTTTTGTTCAGTATACTACTGCTGGTTAGTTGTATTGTTGCCGTATAAAATTTCTCATGAGAAACTTAACTCTCTATTTTAGTCTAAACACACTCAGAGTAAGTCATAGAGTAATTCAGCAGGGAAACAGGCCCTTCAGCTGACCTTGGTGCCCACTCAGCTAGTTCCAATTGCTCACATTTGGTCCATATCCCTCTAAACCCTTCTCATCCATGTATCTATCCAAATGTTGCTAGTGTACCTGCCTCAACCACTTTTCCTGGCAGCCCATTCCATATACGCACCCACTCACTGCATGAAGTGGTTGCACCTTAGGTCCTCCTTAAACCTATGCACTATAGTTTTCAATTCCCCATCCCTGGGAAAAAGACTACATACGTTCATCCTTTCTATGCCCCTTGTGATTTTATACACCTCAATAAAAGTCACCCCTCATTCTCCTACCTTCCAAGGAATAAAGTCCTACCTTGGCCAACCGCTCCCTATAACTCAGGCCTACTAGTCTTGGCAACATCCTGGTAAATCTTCTTTGCACACTTTCCAGTTTAACTATGTCTTTCCTATAACAAGGTGACAAAAACTGTACAGAATACTCCAACTGCTGCCTCACCAATGACTTATATAGTTGTAGCACAACATCCCAACTCCTATACTCAATGCCTCAATCATTGAAGGCCAGTATGCTAAATATCTTCTTCACCACCCCATCCACCTGTGACACCATTTTCAAAGAACTATGTACTTGTACTCCTAGGTCCCTCTGTTCCACAACACTCCTCAGGACCTTCGCATTTACTGTACAAGTCCTACCTTTGCTTCACTTTCCAAAATGCAACACCTCACATTTATCTCTATTGAATTGCATCTGCCAATCCTCAGCCCACTACCTCGTCTGATCAAGATCCCTCTGTAATTCTTGATAACCTTCTTTGCTATCAACGATACCTCCTAATTTTGTATAATCCACAAACTTACAAATCACAACATTCACATCCAGAGCATTTATGTAAATAGCAAAAAGGTCTCAGCACCAACCCTTGTGGCACACCACTAGTCTCAGGGCTCCAGTCCAAGAAACAACCTTCAACCATCACCCTCTACATTCTACCAATGAGCCAATTTTGAATCCAATTAGCCAGTTCTCCCTGGATCCCATACCACATAACCTTCATGACTAGCCTGCCATGTAGGACCTTATCAAAGGCCTTACTAAAGTCCATATAGACAACATCCACTGCCCTATCCTCATCCATCCTCTTGCTTACCTCTTTGAAAAATTCAAAGATTTATCAGACATGACTCATTATAGTGTTTCCTATTTAACAGTATACAGGAGCATATTATGGATATGTTCGATAGATTTTTGCTGCTTAGTGCTGTATTGTGATAAAATGCTAATTGTTAGACTTGTACTATGCTCATCTACTCTCACATTATAAGATTGTGAATTTCAGATCACAGATGTGGGTCTGCTAATATCAATTGCCTTTGTTCAGCAAAGCCAAAATCCAAGTTGTAAGAGTAGTTTTGCAAGGATCTTTAGAAGGCCTGTTTGAAAAACCTATTTACTTTTTCTATGTTCTTTCATGGAATGTGGGTATCACTGTGAAGGCCAGCAACTGGTATCCATCCCTGATTGGTCCTTGGTCTGAACACTTGCTCAGCCAACCATGTTGTTTTGTGGTTCTGGAGTCACATGTAGGCCAGACCAGTTAAGGACGTTAGTGAAACTATGATTGATTTTTACAACAATCTATTATGGTTTTACAGTCACCAGTACTGAGACTAGGAAACTACAGATCAGTTAATATTTTTCATCTCAGGAAAATGCTAAGATCTATTAGTAAGGAGGTTATAGCATGACACTAGGAAAATATCAATGTAATCAGGCACAGTCAACATAGTTTTGCAAAAGGGTTATCGTACTTAACCAATTAATTAAAAGTCATTTGAAGAAGTAAGCAATATGGATAAAGGAGAACCTGTAGATTTGGTGCATTTGGATCTTCAGGCATTGAACAAGTTACCACAACAAAAGATATTGCACATGGTTAGCTTACTAACCCTCTCTCTGTGCTAACAGGAGGCAGTAAGCAAGCATAAATGGGTTGTTTGAGTTAGCAACATGTGAATTGGTGTGGGACTGGTGGGAAAGAGTGGTTATTTGGGCCTGTATCTGTTAGAGTTTAGAAGAATAAGACCTGATTTATTGAAACATAGGATCTTGAGGGCACTGACAGGGTGGAGGCTGAGAGGATGTTTCCCATTACAGCAAAGACAAGAGCTAGGTGTCACAGTTTAGAAACAAGACGTTGTCCTTTTAAGACAGAGAAAAAGTTTTTCTCAAAGAGGCATGAGTCTGTGGAATTGTTTTGCATAGACAGCTGTGGAGGCAGGGATAGATTCTTAACAGGATATCAGGGACACACAAGAATGTGGAGTTGAGGCTACCTTTAGATCAGTCATGGTCTTTATTCAATAAAGGATAAGCACAAGGGGCTGAATGGCGTACTCCTGATAATTTATAAAAGAGCACAACCTCATACACCTTATCTTCAAAAGTACATCAGCATTGGGGCATTTCTCATTGATGAATGATTGCAGAATGTACTAAATAATTAAGACAAATTTGCAGATAAGAACTGTCTTTTTTTCTGGAAAAAAAAAGATAAGTGGAACAATGATCCAATTCTTTAATCTGTGAAAAGGAATAAAGCTATTTTACTTGGTATTAGGAATCCCAGTTCCCACATATATTGGGCAGTACTGCAAGAATCCTTTTAGTAAGGCACCAGAAAAAAAAAATCTTAGTTTGCTTGTATCTCACCTAAAATTATTAATACAAACTAAGGATTTATTTTGAACAATTATTTAATGATGACTATGGTGCCCACTGATTATAGGACACTTTGTGTGCTCTAATTGTCACCATATGTTCTAATATAGATGAGAGCAGGTTACTAAACTTTTAATTAACACAAATGAAGGATTCTGTCTCCTTTTCCTCCACTGTAGATTGATTCTAATTGCATTGCTCAATATACAACAGTTCTGGGGAAAACAAACCTAGGAAAACAACCAACAGAAGTACCATTGATGAAGCTCCAGGCCAGAACTACATATATGCCAGACTATGAACAATGTTCGACAAGATTACTTGTGAGAAGTTTCCTAATGTGAAATGTGTACACTTGTTCAGTTGAAGATTACAAACATTAACAATAAATGCCTTTCTTCCCAACTCCAAACACCACCCCATCAAAAAAAGTATAGGCAGCTTTCTTCCTCATTTAAAAAGCAGCTATATATAGAAAATGTTAAAAATAATTTTAATATACACACAAGTTTGAAGAAAAGGGGTCAGCATTTTAACTGACAGTGTAAAGATACAGACATATCAAAGAATATGTATCCAATTTATCCACAATAAAAACACAAATGTGAAACATTAGCATGAAGAATAAATGAAAAATACTGCAGACGCTGAAGATCTGAAATTTTCTATTCTGAAATGGTATCATACCAGACTTGAAACGTACAATCTGTTTGTTTCTCCAGCATTCTCTGTTTGTTTCACATTAGCATGAAGGTTGTTTATACAGTAAATGAAAAGTGCTTACAATGGAAGACCGGTTCTAGTGAAGTTACTTAAGAAATTAAGAAATACCCGCATGGGCCCAAGTTATGCCTGCTTCTTTGTAGGTTACGTGGAACAATCCCTCTTCCGTACCTACACTGGCCCTAAACCCCACCTCTTCCTCCATTACATTGATGACTGCATTGGCTCCGCCTCGTGCTCCCACGAGGAGCTCGAACAGTTCATCCACTTCACCAACACCTTCCACCCCAACCTGAAGTTCACCTGGACCATCTCCAACACTTCTCTCTCCTTCCTGGACCTCTCTGTCTCCATCTCGGGTAACCACCTAGAAACCGATGTCCATTTCAAGCCCACCGACTCCCACAGCTACCTGGAATACACCTCCTCCCACCCACCTTCCTGCAAAAATGCCATCCCCTATTCCCAATTCCTTCGCCTCCGCCGCATCTGCTCCCAGGATGACACATTCCACTCCTGTACATCTCAGATGTCCTCATTCTTCAAGGACCGCAACATCCCCCCAACAGTGGTCGAGAACGCCCTCAACCGTGTCTCCCGCATTTCCCGTAACTCATCCCTCACGCCCCGTCCCCGCAATAATAACCAAAAAAGAGTCCCCCTCGTCCTCACATACCACCCCACCAACCTCTGGATCCAACGCATCATCCTCAGACACTTCCGCCATCTGCAATCAGACCCCACCACCAAAGACATTTTTCCCTCCCCACCCTTATCTGCCTTCCGGAGGGACCACTCCCTCCGCGACTCCCTTGTCCGCTCCACACTCCCCTCCAGCCCCACCACACCCGACACTTTTCCCTGCAACCGCAGGAAGTGCTACACCTGCCCCCACACCTTCTCCCTCACCCCAATCCCAGGCCCCAAGAAGACTTTCCACATCAGGCAGATGTTCACCTGCACATCTGCCAATGTGGTATACTGCATCCGCTGTACCCATTGTGGCTTCCTCTACACCGGGGAAACCAAGCGGAGGCTTGGGGACCGCTTTGCAGAACACCTGCACTCAGTTCGCAACAAACAACTGCACCTCCCAGTCGCGAACCATTTCAACTCCCCCTCCCATTCCTCAGACGACATGTCCATCCTGGGCCTCCTGCAATGCCACAATGATGCCACCCGAAGGCTGCAGGAACAGCAAATCATATTCAGCCTGGGAACCCTGCAGCCCAATGGTATCAATGTGGATTTCACAAGCTTCAAAATCTCCCCTCCCCCAACCGCATCCCAAAACCAGCCCAGCTCATCTCCACCTCCCTAACCTGTTTTTCCTCTCACCTATCCCCTCCTCCCACCTCAAGCCCCACCCCCATCTCCTATGCACTAACATCATCCTGCCCCCTTGACCTGTCCGTCCTCCCTGGACTGACCTATCTCCTCCCTACCCCCCCACCTACACTCACCTTTACTGGCTCCATCCCCGCCTCTTCGACTTGTCTGCCTCCTCTCCACCTATCCTCTCCTCTATCCATCCTCTATCCGCCTCCCCCTCTCTCCCTATTTATTTCAGAACCCTGTTCCCCTCCCCCATTTCTGATAAAGGGTTTCGGCCCGAAACGTCAATCTTTCCTGCTCCTCTGATGCTGCTTGGCCTGCTGTGTTCATCCAGCCCCACAGCTTGTTATCTCGGATTCTCCAGCATCTGCAGTACCTTTTATCTCTAAGAAATATCTCAATCACTTACAGCAAAGTAAAAGGAGAATGTACGCATTTCCCTTACCTGTTGTGCTGGAGCATGTTACCACCTTGTACAGTAATTAATTAATGTGCATGAGGTACAATTGGCACATTTAAAATGTTAGTGGCACAATGCATACTTCAATTAATTACTGTATCACCTAGGAACTTTGAGTATTCAAACAATGGAAGTTGAGATGTGCAGCAATGCTATGTAGGTAAAAGGATTTGTGGTTGTAATGAAAAATAATCTAAGATCTGTTGCAACACAAGATATTTATAGTGTTTATCCCATGCACAGTTCACATTAAATATATTGCAACACAGGCTTCATATTCAATTGTAAATTTGGTATACTTTAAAAATTTTGTATTGCTGCATTATTCTTAGTCAATTAAATACTAGACATGAAACAGCAGAGACATGTCTAATCTAAACTCCAATTATGACTGTTACTAGAGCGACAGGCAATGTTCAAACAGATGCCAAGGTTTCTTGTTAAATTTCAGTTCCTGAAGTTCTGCAGAATTTTAAGTTTATAAGTAATCACCAATTCTTATATTTCATATGTTTAGAGTTTTGAGTCTACAAGATAAAATGTTATTGATTATTGTTATAAGACAATTGAACAGCATTATTGCATAAATATTGCAACGGTAAAGACACAAACAATAAATGATTGGACTAACAACTAACTTGTTACACATTGATCATGTTAAATAAAAGATGGGGAGACAATTACTCAATTTTTATTAGCAAATATTTACACCATGAAGACAGATCTGCATTACACACTTACTTTAAAAATTTGTGCAAATCTCACTCTAAGTTCATAGACTTTTGAAAGGGCATTAAGTAAATGCTTGAAAAGAAAGAGTATCATTAAAACAGACAGTTAACAGGAAAGTGGAATTAGACCATGTGGCACCAGTAAAATCTTAATGGAACAGATTATATTTCTGATTTACAGCATTGTATAATTCTAAATCTTTTTTCCACTTTATTAGAAACAATTAAAATCCCAAATTAGACAGTTAGTAAAATAAAAGTAGAGTACGGCTGATTAGGGACCAAAATGGGAACTTGCACATTAAAGTTAAGGGCATAGCTAAGGTACTAAATAAATACTTTGCATCTGTCTTTACTAAAGATGTTGCTGCTGGAATTATGTTGAAAAAGGAGGTAGTTAAGATACAGGATGGTGCTGCTGAACTGCTGCCCTTCAACCGACCAGCAGCCCCTGGTGGTTAGATGGCCATCTTTAAAAGGCTAGCAGTCCCAATGGCAACTAATTATTGGCTTGACTCCCATGAAATGCAGTCAAGTATCCCAAAAAGATTAAGGCAGCTTTCTGGCCTGCCATTGGCACCCATAACGTTGGCCCATATCAGTGTTTTTAACTTTACTTACACACAAAAAGGCAGCATTAAAAGTTACAAAGCTAACTGAGTAATTGGAAACATTAGTGTTTTTTTTAAAAGTCAGAGAATTGTATACAGTGGGATTCCCCAGGGATCAATATTAGGGCCATTGCTTTTCCTTATATATATTGATGATCTGAACTTGGGTGTATGGGGCACAATCTCAAAACTTGCAGATACAAAATTTATTGGAAGTATTGTGAGCCTTAAGGAGGAGGATAAGAGGCCTGAAAAGGGCACAGGCTGGAACTCATGGCCTTGTGGTAGATGAAACATTGCAGAAAAGTGCTAAGTGATACATTTTTGTAGGAAGAAAGGGGAAAAGCAATACAAACTAATAACTGAAATTCTAATGAGTGCAACAGCAGAGGAATGTGAGGCATATTGTTCAATAAGGCATATGGAATCCTCAGCTTTATCAACACAGAAATAGAGTACAAAAGCAAGAAAGTTATGGAGAACTCTATGCAACACTGGTTGGAGTATTACGTTCAAATGATCTGTCACAGGAAGTGGTAGATGCAGGTACAGTTACAATATTTAAAAGACATTTGGACAGGTACATGAATTGGAAAGATTTAGAGGGATATGGGCCAAATGCAGGCACGTGCGACTAGCTTAGTTTGGGAAACCTAGTTGATATGGACGAGTCGGACCGAAGGGTCTGTTTCCATGCTATATGACTCTATGTAAAGGCATTGGTAAAAGGGTAAAAACTATTTATAGAAACATAGGAAATAGTAATAGGCCATCCAGCATCTTGAGGCGGCTCTGTCATTCAATATGATCACGGCTGATCATTCAACTCAGTACCGTTTTCCCATTTTGTCCTCCTATATTTTTGATCACTTTAGCCCTAAGAATGATATCTAACTCCTTCAAGACATACAAAATTTTGGCCTCAACCACTTTCTACGGCAGTGTTCTACATGCTGACCAGTCTCTAGGTGAAGCAATTTCTCCTCATCTCAGAGTCCTAAATAGCATACCTTGTATCCTTGAACTGTGCCCCTTGGTTCTGAACTCACTGGTCAGTGGGACCATTCATTGTGTGTTTACCATGTTTAGTCCTTTTGCACAAATGAATGGCTGCAATTCTGTAGAAGGTGCAACAGCAATATGTAATTGATTCTGCAGATGAGAAACTTCAACTACATGGGCAGGTTCTGCAAGGTAGGGCTGTTCTCAGAAAAGGTGTGATCAAGATCATGAGGTGTCTGGATAACGTAGATAGGACACCTATCTGGAAGGACGGAAAAGAATGAAAGGACACAGATTTAAAGTGGTTAGCATATGAAGCAGAGGTGATGTCAGGATAGACTTTTTTGTGCAATGAGGAATGTCCCAAGTGCACGGTGAAAGCAGATTTAATCTTGGTTTTCGAAAGGAAATTGGAAAATTATTCATAGGAAAAGCAATTCATAAAGCTATGGGGTAAAGACAGGCCAGTGGGTTTAGCTGAAATATTCTTGCAGAGAGTTGGCACATATACGACCTGCCAAATTGGCTCCTGTGTTGTGCCCGTTTTATGATTCAATCTATAGCTTCCTTGTTATGAGGAGCAGGCAGAGGATGCTAAGGAATATGGTGACTGGAGAAGTAACACGTCAATGTTAGCATTGTCAATGGAAAATTACCAGATGAGAATTAATAAACATTTTAGTTCATCTCAACGATATCCAGGATATTATTTGAAAGAATGCCCAAGATGCATAATTAAACATTTGTAGGTATCTCTCCTAGATTCTGAATAAAGTGCAAAATAAGGTGAAATAACTAATACATTAACATTTTAATTTAACTTATTTTCAGTAACTGATTTTCATAACTTGTCATTACATTGTCCAAATGCAATTCTAAATGTCATATTTCAATGAGCACAATGCTAATCTGTTGCTGTAACAATTCACATTTGTACAATACTGTTAATCCAAGCTTAAAGAATCAAGTGTTCAGACTCCAATGACAACTGAAAATGTATTTCTTCACATCTATTAACTTACACACATACTATAGAAATTTATTATATTCTGCAAACATATTATACACAAACTGTAAAATTGTAGAATCTTCTTGCAAATTGTAAACATTCTCAAATCATCTTAATTATCTGGTAACTGTGAATTACAGTCTGATGTTCATGTCTGTTTTGTATAAGCTGTGGCATTCAAAATTGATAAGTACTTGTTCCTGACATCCAGCATCTTTGGGATTTCTGATATACGTATTCCCTGTTTGAGCAGAAAATATTATGAAAACACAATTCAAAAATTGGGATGGATATTCTTATAGCAATGTAAGGAGTATGATCAAACTGAAGTCAGCATCAGTAGGCCATGTAACAGTGAACATTTCGCAGTTCAACAATACTGAAGCTATGCACCCCCTTATTCAGAGTAAAGAGAAAAATACATCTTGTCAGAATACCTCATATGATCATCATTTAGCATTTCATGCTGAAATTTCATTTGATTTTATATATCTACAAAAATGAGATTTTAGGTTGTATAACAATAATGTCATCCATATACCAAATAAAATTGGAGAATTTAAGCGACTTTGTATCTCTACAAGTACATTTTAAATTTGATAATTGCATGGGTGCTGAGTTTAGATAATCAACAAAGAACGGTTACCACTCACATCACGAGTGATCTTCATTGCTGCCACTGAATGATCGGGATCGGATCTGGTTCCTCAACTGTTCTATTAGCTCTGGATTCTCTTCCTGCATCTGCTGTGCAAACTGCTGTCCTCTAGACAAAACAGATAAGAAGTTAACTAAGAAAGGGCATTTTATACAATTTTGAAACATTTCTGTTGATAGAATTGTAGGGTAGTGCAATTAATAAAATATAAACAGGCAAAAGGAAAATGCATCGGCCCCGTGGAGAATGAGGCTGGGGAAATAATAATGGAGAGCAAGGAAATGGAAGAGGAGTTGAATGTGTACTTTGCATCAGTCTTCATGGTTCAAGACATGATCAATAATTCAAAACTACTGAATCATCTAGAGGTAAAAAGGGGGAAAAAATAAATAAATACAATAATTATCACTACAGAAAAAAGTACTCAGGAAACTAACAGGGCTAAAGGCCAATAAGTGCCCTTGAATTGATAGATTGCATCCTAGGATATTAAAAGAAGTTCTGGCAAAACGAACTGGTAGTGACCCTTCAAGAATCCTGAATTTTCAGCAACTTCAATCTTGCTTGGATTATTTGATGGCTCACATGGTTAAAAAGGTGCATGGATATCAACTCTCCACTTCTGTCTTGTATTTCTACCAAAGGTTGTCTTGAGGACTGGAGTCAAGTGGTCCTTGCTTGACATTTGAGCACAGTATTCAAGTGTTTGATGGATTAAGCTACCTGGAAGGAACTACTGATAGGAAAATTAATTTTTGGCATGGAAGAGTAACCTAAGCTTAATTATATTTGACGTCACAGGAAAGAGCTGGGCAAGGTAAAAATAAAGGAGAAACAAGGCTGGTTTCATGAAAGAGAAGCTGCAGCTTAAAAAGAACTGTTTTTTAAAAAAATTGGAAGCATTTAACTGTGAAACTGTCTTTGCCAATCCTGGAAATACACTAATAGCTAATCTATAGCCTGCCTGTCTTCCGTTTCCAATGCAAAACTGAATTCAGCAGCTACATAAAATGGACTGAATATTCACTTCCTATTTATTCATGGAATGCAGACATTTCAGGTAAGGAAACATATACTGTCATTACTCAAATACCCTCAGAAGGTTGTTAGTGGCTTGCTTTTTTGAACTACTGCAGTCTATGCAGTGAATTTATTTCTAAAGTGCTATCAGGAAGGGAGTTCCAGAATTTTGATTCAGTACTAAAGAAGGAACAATGATATATAATCAAGTCAGGACGTCAGATGATTTTGAGGGAATTGTGCAAGCAGTGGTGTTCCACAGATCTGCTACCCTTGTCTTTCTAGATAGCAGATGGCAAGGTATTGGAAGGTGCTGTCAAAGGAGTCTTGGTGAGTTGCTACAGTGCATCTTATCAATTGTACCCACTTTTGCAACTTCTACTGGCGGTAGAGGGAGTGAATGTTTAAGGTGGTGAATGAGGTACTGATCTAGCAAACTGCTTCACCCTGAATAGTATCAAATTCATTAAATATTTTTGCCAGCACTCAAACTGACAAGATTTGATGAAAGGCCAGTGGATATAAGTTTTGGAGTTTAGATTTTGAAACAGAGACATTTGGATATTGGTTACTTTTGTAAAGAGTTTGTTTAAAATAAAATCGAGGTCAGAGTTCTTGTGGAACAGTGACCTAATCTAGCATTGTTTAGAAAGCATATAGATATGAGCCCCAAAGTGTCAATGGAAAATGTTTATATTGTGATGGTTTAGGACAGGTAGAGTAAATACGGAAAGCCATCAACTTGTTTTCAGTTTAGAATAATCAATGAGTTTAGTTGAGAAAAACACAGAGGCTGAAAGTTTTTAGGTCAATTCAGAGGACACCAGACTGAGTTCAGAAACAAATAGAAAGGAGATTTTCAGAGCAGTTAAGCAAATAAGTTATCTTTACAGGAGTTTAGTTTGTGCAGTTTCCAGAAGGTGGCTTTGGTTAGAAATTTGCAGATTATTAGAAACTGGGACAGTTTAAGACCTCAGTTTTATGGGTGTTCATGTAAGAAGATTCTACAGTTCACAGGAAAGAAATTGGGGAGAATCAATTAATAATTTCATACAGAGGTAAATTCTTTGGACTTGAATTGATGGTGTGGGAAATAGGTTAAAAGTTTGTTTTGCTGTGCCTTTTGATTTTTTTCTAAACTGTTCTCTATATCTGCATAGCTTGGTTATAATTTATTTCTTTGTGTAATAAAATTTATTAAAGAATTGTGCACTCGTGTGTGAAACTATATTTCAGTGACACCCCAGATGTGTGGCTTATGTGTGTGGTAAAGGGTTGAGGAGCCATACATACACTACCCACTCTCTGACCTGTACTTTTAACTGCAGTTGGTCCAGCTGCCTTTCTGGTCAATGCTAACCCTAGTGATAGTGGACAATCCGGTTAATTGGTGGATAAGGCTCTATGAACGTCTCCATGTTCAATAACACTGGGGCCCAACATACAAAAAAAGGACAAGACTGAAGCATTGTTAAACTAACTCTGCCTCCTTCTGAAGTCTCCACAACATCACAGAAGCTAATCTTTATTTGCTCTCACTTGGGGAGGTGACGGTCTAGTGGTATTATCAGTGGAATGTTAATCTAGAGACTCAGGTAATGTTCTGGGGACCTGGGTTCAAATCTTTCCATGGTAGATGGTGGAATTTGAATTCAATAAAAAAAATCTGGAATTAAGAGTCAAATGATGGCTATGAATACATTGTTGATTGTTGAAAAAAATCCATCTGGTACACTAATGCCCTTTAGGGAAGGAAACTCCTTCCTTACCTGGTCTGGTCTACATGTGACTCCAGATCCACAGCAATGTGGTTGACTCTTTGCTGCCCTCTGGGCAATTAGGGATGGGCAATAAATGCTACCCAGTCAGCAATCCCATCATCTTGTGAATGAAGAAAAAAACAACTAATTCTGTTGGTGTGCTGGCTGATGAGACTTCAGTTCTATTTTCTGTTGATTGTATTTTCTCATTCAATGATGCTGATTGAAGTGATACATCTCAAGTCAGGGACCAGCTCTATTAACAACTGATGTTGTTTTGGGGGAAGTTCCAAGAGCCAGAAGACCAGACCACCACTGAGCAAGGGAAATGTCAGCACAAGAGGATGCCTCAAACTCCTGGCAATGGTGCTGTCTCCTATAACCCTCCAGGTTCTTCAATATTCCTCCCCCCTTCAGATATTTATCCCCTTCACAGACATATTAAATATTAGTTTCTACCTCAGTGGCCAGGTGATAAAAAATCCAAAGATCAATCTCTTCTTAGTTTAAGAACTTCCTCCCCTCTTCCTCAGTAGTCCTTCCATATTTATAACCAGCTCCTCAAGTGCTGCTCACCCTCCATGGTGCTGATATTACTTTAATCAATAACTAATGACAGTATTTCTCCCTTTCACTTTCTGCTCGAGCCCCAATCTCCCAACTCCTACTATCCATATTTTCCATTTCTCCATGCGACTCAATTTCCAATCTCCTTTACTCTGAGCTCTTAACCCTCCGAAACCCTATTCCTAATTCTTCCTGCTACTATATTCAGAGTTTCAGATTTCAGACCTCCTCTGCTAATGTCAAGACCACATCATATCAGTCTCCATCCTGAACATCGACAACCACATTACCTGACTGTCCAGGCTCCAAATGATCACTCCCCATATAGTTAAGACTTTCTGCATCTGTGATCAGGAGGTATCTTGAACCAAGGTTGCACTGTGTTGGGAAATCTATTAAGATTATCACCATATAAATAATCTATAAGCAGTGCGCTGATGATTCATTCCCCATTTTGCAAAATTACAAAAGATTTCAGTTTGCAGCTGTCATGGAATGGGAAATACTTTACCCACATCCTTGGAAGGGAAATCCCTTCACCACTGGAATAGCAAAATAATTCAATCTTCAAGATAGTGTCTACCAAAAATTTCAGACATAATTTTTTTCATTCATTTCTGCCTTGCACCTACTCCAAGTTTTCAGTTGCAAATTGTTTCTAATTTACGAGTGTCCCTGGTTTTAAGGTGCAAATTGTATCTATTACAATGCAAGTTATTCGGGATTGTCAGTAACTGTTTGTATTTTGGCGGTGCCATTTTTTGGGAGATTCTATTCAGGTTCATCACACTAATATCAGATTTTTGTAGACATTTCTTTACTGCAGTTGCAGGAAACATAGGTACATTCAAGTACTGAGGTAGCAAGAACTGCAGATGCTGGAGTCAGAGATAACAAAGTGTGGACTTGGAAGAACACAGCAGGCCAAGCAGCATCAACAAAGCTGATATTTCAGGTCAGGACCTTTCTTCAGAAAGATTTCTGAAGAAGGGTCCCAACCCGAAATGTCAGTTTTCCTGTTCCTCTGATGCTGCCTGGCCTGCTGTGTTCTTCCAGCTCCACACTTTGTTATCTCTACATTCAAGCACTGATTTGTTGGTGGCCAAATATTAGAATGCACCAATCAAAAATCTGTGGATCATCTGTATCTGTGCATTTTAAAAGCACTTTAAGAGATTCAAAACTGTCATTAGGCATTTGTGGGTTACATTGTGCAAACACGTCAATCAAATTACTATGCAATTATAGAACATATAGCTTTCATTCAGTCTTGTGGCTCTTCATAAACTGCATGAGCTATAGTTCTGCAGTTTATTTATTCGAGTTACTGGATTAAAGTAGTATTTGTAACTCAACAGAAATAGCTAATATTGAAAACTTAATATTCTGCATCATAATTTATGAAAAATATTAGTCAAAGTTTACATTGTCAAAGATTACAAGTACAACTACTTACGCTTGTATAAGGCTGCCCATATCTGTAAGACCTCCTACACCTGCTGCAGGACCACTAATCGCATTAGACATCATTCCTGATATTCTGTTCATAATACAAACATATATTGAAAAATAGTCAGTTAAAATGCTTTTTATGTAAATTTATAAAAAAATGAAAAATATAACTTACAGTTGTTGTAACTGGGGGTTCTGCATCAAGCTTGCAGCCTAGGAGAAAAAAGCAGCAATCTTCAAGTATGAACTAAGTGTTAAGAATCATAAAAAAATTTGAGAAGTCAGTCTTTTTCATAAACCAATTTTTGTTCCAATTAAAAATCTCCCTTGGTATGGCATAATAAAGGAAAAAAACTTTCTTACTTCAACCATCTTCTAGTCATCTCTGACACGACTTCACTGTCTTATTTTACACTATTTTTCTATCTGTAATCCTACATTCTTCTATAATTAATAACTTTCATTCCCCTTGTCATTCTGAAAATCTTTATAGTTTCTCTGTCTCCCACACCGAATTTTCCCCCTTTTTATCGTCGCCTTCCACAACTGAACACTAATTATATTCAAGACTGAGACAGACATTTTTCATCTGTAAGGGAATCAAGAGTTATGGGAAAAGGCAGAAAAGTGGAGTTCAGGGTCATCAGATCAGCAATGACCATACTGAATGGCAGAGCTGTCTCAGGGTTTAATTATTTACTTCTGCTTCTACAGCTTATGGTCTTATTATTTTATTCCATTGATAACTTTGGGCTAGAAAGCTGGGCAGTAAAGTTCATCTCAGAATTATACAAAATCAAAACTGCAATCTTAAAAACCGTTTTTGTAGACACACTATTTATTGTATGGTTAGCTTAGTTAAGTTGTTGGTCAATGGTAACCCCCAGGATGTCAACAGTGGGGAATTCAGTGATGGTTGTGCTATTGAATGTAAAAGGGTGATGGTACAACTTTCTCTTATTGGAGATGGTCATCGACTGGCACTTGTGTGACATAAATAATACTTGCTACTTTTTAGCTCAAGACTGAATGTCAACCAGGTCTAGCTGCATATGGACATTGTCTGTTTCAGTAACTAAGAATCGCAAATATTGTGCAATAAGCACTGACTTCTGATCTTAAGAAAGGCAACTGTTGTGCTTGGGGGGGGGGGGTTGGCAGTTGCGGGCAAGCTGGGGGGGAACAGTGAGAGGGAGGTAATTGATAAAGTAGCTGAAAATGATTGGACATAAAGCACTGCCCTGAGGAACTCTTGCAGTTATGTCCTTGGGCTGAGATAATTAAACTTCAACAAGCAGAAGCATCATCCTTTGTGCTAGGTATGACACCAAACAGACAGAGTTTTCCCCTTTTTCCCATTGACTGCAGTTTTATGAGGCCTCCTTAATGTCATACTCAGTCAAATGCTGCCTTGATGTTAAGGACTGTCAGTCTCATTTCTGCAATTTAGCTCTTTTGTTCATGCTTAGGCCCTTGCTGTCATTAGGTCAGAAGCTGATTGGCCATGCAGAATCCAAATTAACACCAGCAAGGTAGTATTCCTTTGCAAGTGCCTTTTGATCACACTGTCGACGACCACATCCATCATTTTGCTAATGACTGAGCAGATGATTTAGATGAGGGAACAAAATGTAACATCTCCAAGTTTGCAGATGACACCAAGCTGGGTGGGAGGGTGAACTGTGACGAGGATGCTGAGATCCTTCAACATGATCTCGACAGGTTGGGCGAGTGGGCAAATCAAGGGCTGAAGCGGTATAATTTGGATAAACGTGAGGTTATTCACTTCGGAAGCAAAAACGAGAAAGCAGATTACTATCTGAATGTCTGTAAATTGGGAAAAGGGAGTGTGCAGCAGGGCCTGGGCATCCTTGTGCACCAGTCGCCGAAGGTAAGTGGGTAGTAGAGAAGGCAAATGGTATGTTGGCTTCATTGCGAGAGGTTGAGTACAGGAGCAGGGATGTGTTGCTGCAGTTATAAAGGGCCTTGGTGAGGCCACACCTAGAATATTGTGTGCAGTTTTGGTCTCCTTTTCTGAGGAAGGATGCTCTTGCTCTCGAGGGAGTGCAGCAAAGGTTTACCAGGTTGATTTGGGATCTGACGTATGAAGAGAGATGGACTAGGTTGGGGATAAAAGGTACTGCAGATTCTGGAGAATCCGAGATAACAAGCATGGGGCTGGATGAACACAGCAGGTCAAGCAGCATCACAGGAGCAGGAAAACTTGACGTTTCGGGCCTAAACCCTTCATCAGAATGGGGGACTAGGTTGGGATTGTTTTTGCTAGAGTTCAAATGAATGAGGGGGATCTCATAGAGACTTATAAAATTCTAACAGGACTGGACAGAGTAGATGCAAAGAAGATGTTCCCAATGGATGGTGTGTCCAGAACCAGGGGTCACAGTATGAGGATTCGGCGTAGACTATGCAGGACAGAAATAAGGAGACATTTCCTCACCCAAAGAGTGGTGAGCCTGTGCAATTCATTACCACAGGAAATAGTTGATGCAAAAACATTGACTGTATTCAAGAGGTGGCTAGTTATAGCATTTGGGGCGAATGGGATCAAAGGTTATGAGGAGAAAGCAGGATTAGGCGATTGAGTTGGATGATCAGCCATGATTGTGAAGACTAACAGAGCAGGTTCAAAGGGCCATATGGCCTCCTCCTGCTCCTATCTTTTATATTTCTACGGAGACTGAAAGGGTGGTTGTGAAACCGTACTTGTCTGCTTTTTGTGCGCAGACATGCTTGGACAATTTTCCACATTGTTGGGTAGATGCCAGTATTCTATGCCATACTAAAGCTGCTTGTCCACAGGCAATGCTAGCCCCAGAACACAGATCTTCAGTACTATTACAGAATTTTGTCCAGACCTATAGCCTTTGGAATATCCGATGCCTTCAGCAGTTGCTTGGTATCATATGGAGTGAATCGAATTGGCAGAAGATTGGCATCTGTGATGCTGAGGTCTTTGTGGCAATGCAGAGATGGATCATCCACTCGGCACTTCTGCTGAAGGTGAATGCAAATACTTCAGTCTTATTTTTGTACTGATGTTCTGGGCTCTCTTGTGTTCAGGATGGGGATATTTATGAAGCCTCATCATTGTTTAATTGTCCACTACCATTCACGACTGAATTTGGCAGGATTGCAGAGCTTAGATCGGATTGGGAGGTTGTGTGATTACTTAGCCTTCCATATCACATACTGCTTTTACTGTTTGGCACGCAAGTGGTCTTATATTGTAGGCCTGAATTCCCCAATCCAGTGTACATTCTATGTTCTTGCCAACTCCAATCTTCAACATGGAATAGTACTGATTGATTAGCCAATGGGGTGGCTGTGGATGGTAAATCAGCAGGTGGTTTCCTTACCCACGTTTCTCCTGACGCTAAAGGATTTCATGGGCTCCAGAGTCAATGTGAAGACTCTTATGGCAACTCCCTCCAAATTGCATCCCATTATGTTGCCACCATCGCTGCCAGGTCAGTCCTGCTGTTGGGACAGGATATACGCAGGGTCAGTGGTGTTGATGTCCTCAGGTATAATTCTGATTATGAATATGTCGAGGTGTTACCTAAACACTTCCAATTTTTGCATTATCCCTGAAAGTTTGGTAAGGAGGATTTTGCAGCGTTGCCAGGGCTGAGTTTTACGTTGTTTATGGTGTCTAGGTTGAAAGTGTCTGTCCAGTTTCATTCCTTTCTTTATAATTTGTAGCAGTTTTTGTTATGCAACTGAGCATCACTGTTTTTGGGTGACCGACCTTAAATCCTGATCCTCCAAAAGCCGCAAGTTAAAACTTTCCGTATTTAAATTCTTTCTTGGCTATTCGCTCCCTATGACTATGACCTCAGCTAGCTCAACAACACTTACCATTCCTTCAACTCTAGTCTCTTAAATATTCTCCACTCCCTTTACCTCACCATTGAAGAATTTACTCTCAATCATTTGTCTCCTAAATTCCTTTCCCAATTATTATATCTCAGAGCTCTCTTCATATTTAACACTTTTCTTATAACACATCTATTCAATTACATTTATGATCAACCCTCCTAATGTTGCTTTTCCCCAAAATCTATTCTTGTCTGTGATATGCTCTGAATATTTTCTAGATTAAAGGTGATATACAAATACATGTAGTTATTGTTCACTCATTTCCCCAAGGGGCTGGTGACAAAAGAAAAACCCAAATTGAAGAGAAAGGAGGAGAATGGAGAAGAAAATCAACCCTCCTTTTTCATTTTTTCCTTTATAAAGCAAACAAATCTTCCAAGCTAACAAGTTGTGGGGCTGGATGAACACGGCAGGCCAAGCAGCATCATAGGAGCAGGAAAGCTTGACGTTTCGGGCCTAGACCCTTCATCAGAAATCTTCCAAGCTACCTAATGTCATCATATGAGATAGATCCATAATTAATATTGTCAAGTTTGGCATAGGTATATTTTGGACAACCTTATTTTAATCACACTTACCATACTTACAAAACTTGGATTATTCAGTAAACTTGCTAAATCAAATCCCAAACCAGCTCCTGTCTGTAGGTACAGAAATCACTTATAATTACATTCTTATCATCAATCATCATAAATTAAACAAACTGTAGATAATCAAGTTGTAGACAATATCAAAAATAGAAAGAAATTATGAACAAACAATGCAATGACATGTTTGGTTTCTAGTCGTAATTAGTGTTAAATTGATATTTAGCAACCATAATAGTCTATTGTTCACATTGAATGCTATTTTAAGTTGTCGCCATTGCATTATTGTTTGTTGACATGGTTCTGACCTATTTCACAATGTGAGCATTATCATTGTGAAGTAGCTGAATAGTTTTGTTCACTCAGCGTAGCTGCAGGTTTAGCGCTAAATCATTTCTTGCAATAATGAGGTTTATAAGGTCTTATTTTGGGACTGTAACTTTTTACTGAAGGTAAAGTGAAGGGGTTGCCATGATCTGCGTCTGACAGTAGACTTGGTTGAGGTGGCTGTTAAAGATTGAAGGATTGCCTGGATTTGCAGAAAAAAAATCTTTAAATTTACTCATGGGATGTGAATACTGATGGCTAGGCTACAATTTAATGCTCAGCCTTAATTGCCCTGAAAAGATGGTGGTGAGCTGCCTTATTGAACCATTGCAAACCATAGTTGAAGGTGTTCACATCTGAGGACCAAATTCAGCAGCATGTGAGAACAGTTAAATTTCTATGGTGTTGAGAGTGTGATGTTGTAAATAGTTATGTTTTTATTGTAATATCTAGTTCATAATTCTATGTTTCGAATATAATTTTCAGGAATTAAAGTGTTAAATGGAAACAAATTGGTTAAAGGACCAGGTTAGAAAAAAAAACCTGCAGCTGCTGGAATCCAAGGTAGACAAATACGTGGCTGGAAGAATACAGCAAGCTAGGCAGCATCTGGAGGAGGAGGAGACGTCAACGTTTTGGGTATTATCTCAGGACTAGATGTGTGGGTACGGGGTGCTGCTGGAGATAAACAGGGGCGGTGGTGAAGAGGGTAGCGGAATGGTGATGTCCACCTATCACCACCATTCCGCTACCCTCCCCCGCCATCTCTCTTTATCTATAACTTCCCCAACCCTCCCATCCAGTACTGAAGAAGGGTAATACCCGAAACATGGACTTCTCCTCCTCCAGATGCTGCCTAACTTGCTGTGTTTTTCTAGCCTCCTGTTTGTCTACCTTGGTTAAAGAACTAGTTTGATTCATGTATATGCAAGTAACAGGTTTGGGCTGATTATATTTCAAAAGTAACTTCTGTTTCTCTTACACACAACCAGTAGTTGATGTGTTAAATACATTAACAATGGATGAGCTATTTTGTAAAAGAGCTAGAAGTTTCTACTCATTTAATAAAGGATGAAAATTTTGTAAGTATCTGATGAAAAGAAGGTAAAAGTTGGTCAACAAGTTCTGAAGATATAAAACTCCTATTGAGGATATAAATTATTCATATGGGTTAAATATATTGGTTAAGGCTTTCACCTTTGTTGAAAGTAAAATAATGCATTTGAAGTTCTGTTTGAACCATCCCACAGTAAGCCAAATTGTTGAGGAGTTTAAAACGTTCTTTTGTTTAATTTGTCTTGTCACAGAAGGCAGTCATGGTTTTGGGTTAGTGCAGAGGCAGCTCACTAAGATTAGAAAGCCAAAGAAGATGAATCTTAGGCCTGCGTTAAGTAGGGAAAATATTAATTTAATTCTTCACAACACATAATATGGGTAAGGGCTTTAACTCAGCTTGTAATTCACGAGTGGGAAGAAATTGGAAGATTCGCCTAACTTGAAAGTAGAGGAAGAAGTCTACAGAATGCTTTATAGTAAAAACCAGCAGTTAACTTAGAGAATGCTCTGAAGCCTAAGTTTGAACGGACAAGTCCATGGCTGTTTTGAAGAGAGTTTGGAAGATTACCATGAGCTATTGGCCAAGTGATGACCCCATAAAATTTCATACCTTGGAGGAGGATAATTGGAACACCAGGGAAAAATTTGAAAAATTTCCAGAGAACAGTGGCATACCTATGGATTGTTCCCAAAAGAGGTGAATGAACCTTCAAGCTTTTGTAGCATATGAGGGAATTCTAGGTGGGATGAAGGCATGTATACATTTTTCTGTTGATGCAGGTTGCTCACACTTCTCTCACAATGGACCATTTAATTCCAAGATTAAAGAGAGCTTGGGCTTCTACCTGGATACACATTGTGTTTCACAATGTCATAGATTTGGCTAGGAGAGGCAGGGGTTTAAGATTTCTGTGAAAGTCACAAAATTATTCTTCTAGGATTCAGGTGATAAAGCAATTAAAGACAACGTGTCTATATGGTTCACCATGTAGTGAGCGGGAGTGAGCTACTACTTGGATTGAAAAGACTAAATGTCATTATTTGAAACAAAGCTGACAGACTCACCTATCTTGCACTAGAATGACAATTGTCAGGAAGAGCCATAATTGTAAAAAACAGGTCTAGGGTTAAAAGTTACCAGGCTGGGAAAGGAAAGGGATAGAAATAAACCCTTAGGAGCTACAAAGCACGTTAGACTCGAACTTAGGAGTAGGAATAGAGGCCTTTTGAGTCTGCTCCACCGATCTGGGCAAATCAAAAGACTATTTAAAGGAAAACAACATTATATATCTGTAAGGTGTGTTTCCTTGTTTGTTCAACAAGAAAAGAAGGGGGAAGTTGCACTCTGCAATTTAATGTACAAGCTGTCTACAAAGTTGGTGTTCTGTTGAAAGTACTTTAGCCTTTTGTTACAGTAAAATTCTTAACATGTAATGATTTATGTTATCTTTTCAGCTATGAACAAGTTGTTTGAAATACAATTCTTCACTTTCTGAAAGTAAATGATGGATACCTTAGGATTTGCACATTTTTACTTATAACATACATGCACCAAATGCACTGTGTTAATTGATAGTATCCCAAAGAACTCAGTTTGCCTCAAATTATCAGTCAATCATCCATTTATAATGAGATGGAGATTCACAACTTTCAAAGAGTTACTTGCATTTGAACCAGCAAGAAATAACATGAAAAAATGTGTACATTTCGACGATCTGGAAAATGTAGAGGTGCAAATTCTACCTTTAAACCAGATAAGTTAGAATGCATCACATGGACTGCAAATTCACTAGAACACCACTTACTGGACTTGATGCTTCTCCGATTTTCTGTTCCGCCAGTTTCAGATTTGATTTAAAAGTGCTATTTTCAGGGTCCAATTCTACAGCCTTTTTGTAATAAGTAATTGCTTCTGAGTGCTTATTCAAAGAAGTCAATGCTAAACTGAAAAAAAAATAACTTTCAGATCTTCAAAAAAAGGATAATTCTCTCCAATGAATATGAAAGTTGTGACTACATACCCCATCCTTCCATAAGCTTTGCTATAGTCTGGGTCAATGGCTATTGCCCTCTTGCAATCCTCTATTGCTGCGGTGTAATTATTAAGTTTGCTCTGAGCAGCAGCCCTAAACAAATTAAGTTGAATTTTAGTGTAGGAACTCTGATTAAAAGAAAAATTAGGTTATATCATATTTCAGAGTTAGACAGAAAATGGAACTACTACTTGCCAAAATGTACTGTTTAAAGATATAGGTTTTAATAGTTATCAAATATTAACTTATCACTGAATAAAATTTCTGTAACAGTTTGTAACTCACAGAAGCATAGTCACATAAAATACGTAAATGTTGGCAAAATCGAAACAAGTCGCGTCAGAATGATCCTCTACAAATATTTTGTTGATCAATGATTTTAAAGATATATTTCTCATTAAATAAAAAGCAATTAGCCAATCACATAGCATTGTTACAAACGTATACTGAGATATTTGCTAAACATTCTTTCACTGGATTATATAATTTTTTGAAGATCACCAAATCTCTCAGTTTAATATCTAGATAAACTAAAGATCAAAATTATTATTAGATAGTCTTACCAAATAAATGACATATATTATGTAACCTAATTGCACTCAATCCAATCATGTCATTTTAAAGCATTAGAATATAACATTCATATAGTAAAGGCAAACCAACATTACGTTAACTGTCATTACACTTACCTATTCTATACAACTCAATGGTAATTACATAGTGTTGATACACAAAAAAAAATTCAAGTTTTATTGAAACAGTGGTTACTTCAATAATGTAAAACAGATTGCGTGGAGTGAATGTAAGGCTTTTACTCAATCTCAGGGTTCCAGTAACTTGAAATGAGAGGTGGAGGATATATTCTTCATGTCAAGTGTGATAAAATACTAAATTTGTTGAAAAAGGACATGACAATTTTGATGCACAAAGCAATACGTCTTCCCCTAGATCTGTTGAATCAATTTTACAATTGCCTTTCTAGTGACACATACTGTTTTAATCTTTGTGAATTTAATCAGGCTGAAACAGATAAATCAATACAAATTAGACAGCAGAAAGAGTTATTACCGGTTACAAAAGTAGACGGCATTATTTGGGTCCAATTCAATTGCTTGAGTATAAGAGTCTACAGCAGCTCTGTAATTCTCCTCTTTTATATAGTTGTTGCCTGAATATTTGAACAAACACAAATTAGGAGTTAATCATTCACATTTGTTTGAAAATATACCGTCACTCCTTTTTTTATTATTTTATTTACTTTCAATTATGTAGCACCAGGGTTTCCCAAACTGTGGGGACAAAATTTGGGGATGACAGCTCACAAACGAAGACCATGGAGTGTAGGCAGGAGGAAGTGAGAGAGGGAAACTGCTGAACATGGACCATGCTCATTGGCTGCTGTGGATACTGGATTGACAGGCCAATCTGAAAACAAAAATGATCAAAGGAGAGTTCTGTGGCCCTTCGATTTGCTCTGGAGTTACAGGTCTTTCAGCGCTGCAGCTGGCTTTCCTCTGTCCTCTAGAACAGAGGATATTTCATCCAGGATTGTTTTTGGAACTTTTAAAGTCCAAAAAACAACAAAGGTTCAGCAAACAGGCAGAATGAGAGACAGGGCGAGATGGATTTTGGGAGAACAGCCTGCAACTAGTGTTTCACATGGCGAGATCTATCAGACAGGATCAGCATTGGCTCCAGAGAGGGGCTGTCTCTGGAAGAAAAGCAGCAATTGGGTCAATGGGCTGAGGAGTGGCAGATGGAATTCAACTTGGCTAAATACAAGGTATTGCATTTTGGTAAAACGAATGAGGCCAAGACTTACACAATTAATGGTAGGGCCCTGCATGGTGTTTAGAATAGAGAGACCTAGGGGTTCAGGTACATAATTCTTTGAAATTTTCATCACAGGTGGACTGGGTGGTTAATAAGACATTTAGCATGTCTGCCTTCATTGCTCAGCCCTTTGAGTATAGGAGTTGGGACGTCATGTTGTACAGGACGTTTGTGAAGCCTCTTCTGGAGTACTGCTGTAGGAAAAATATTATTAAATTGGAGACGGGTCAGGAAAGATTTACCAGGATGTTGCCAGGAATGGAGGGTTTAAGTTATAAAGATAGGCTGGATAATCTGGGGCTTTTTTCACTGGAGCATAGGAGGTTGAGGGGTGATTTTATAGATGTTTATATAAAATCATGAGGGGCATAGATAAGGTGAATAACAAGGGTCTTTATCATAGGGTGGGGGAGTTCAAAACTAGGTGACATGTTTATAAGGTGAGAGGAAAAAGATTTAAAAAGGACATGAGAAGCAACAATTTTACACAGAGTGGTTCTTATGTGGAATGAACTGCCAGAGGAAATGGTGAATACAGGTATGATTACACCATTTAAAAGACATTTGGATAAGTACATGAACAGGAAAGGTTTAGTCAGATATGGGCCAAATGCATGCAAGTGAGACTAGTTTGGTTTGGAAACATGTTTGGTGTGAACTCGTTGGCCTAAAGGATCTGATTCCATGCAGTATGACTACGAGTGGAAACACGACAGAGATGAATGAATGATGATTTATTATCACATGTATTTTACAGTGAAAAATTTAGTGAATTAGTGAAACGTTTCCACTGTCGCCAGTGCCATTTTGAATAGTTTAAGAATAAGAAAAAAGTGAGTCCATAATCCTTTCACCATCGCTCTGCCACTACCAGCACCAGATCCAACCAATGAAGTCTCCACTCCTCAGGTGCCATCTTTCACCGCTGGACCTACCTGACGTCAGCTCCACTGATGCCTGGTCCTGTGCTTGCCTCTCAACCAGCCACCTCCTTGAAGACACTTCCAGAGTCAGGCTTTGGGCTCACCAGCTACCCTGGCTCCATCTGCCAGGGTCCTGCTCCAGGCTCACTAGCTGCTGCGGCACCATCCACCAGAGTCTCATTCTGGGCTTACCAGCCGCCACCAAAGGACGAGGGCTCCCGGAACAGCCAGCATTGAGAGGCCAAATCCAGGAGACGCAAGGTCTGGCACACCGTCACTCTGAGCTACAGAGGGCTGAGCGAGTGCCAAAAATAGCTGCCCTATAGCAGATCCTAGGAGTATTATTTTTCAGTTTAAAGCACGATCAGCAAGGGTTTGCAAATACCAAGAAGCTAAGCTAACTACTAGAATTAAAGAATAAAAATCTTAATTTTTTGCATTCTTAAAATCTAAACCTGAGGGTGAGGGAAGGGTAAACACTTTAGGGTTTTTACTTGCAACTGGTACACACAGGCCTTATAATATAACAAGTTTAAGTTCTCCCAGCATAGAGTGCAAGCAGCAAGGTGTGGGTGAGTCTAATGTTCAGTGGTGGGTAAGCTATTGGAGGGGATTCTGAGAGACAGGATTTACATGCATTTGCAGAGGCAAAGACTGATTAGGGATAGTCAGCATGGCTTTGTGTGTGAGAAACTCTCTCTCAAACTTGATTTGGGGTTTTTTTGAAGAAGAGACAAAGAGGATAGATGAGGGCAAAGCAGAAGATGTTATCTACATAGGCTTTAGTAAGGCCTTCAACAAGGTTCCATGGTAGACTGGTTATAAGGTTAGGTCACATAGGATCCAGGGAGAGCTCACCAATTGGATACAAAATAGGCCTGATGATAGGAGACAGATAGTGGTGGTAGAGGGTTGTAACCAATGGATTTTCACAAAAATCGGTGCTGGGTCCACTGTTGTTCATCATTAATATAAATGATTTGTATGAAAAGGTAGGAGGCATGGATAGTAAGTTTGCAGATGGCACCAAAACTGGTGGCATGGTGGACGGTGAAGATGGTTATCGAAGAACGCAACGGGGTCTAGATCAGCTGGGCCAATGGGCTGAGGAGTGGCAGATGGAATTTTATTCAGATAAAGGTGAGGTGTTGCATTTTGGTAAGACAAAACAGAGCAGGATGTACACAGTTAATGGTGGGCCCTGGGAAGTGTTGTCGAGCAGAAAAACCTAGGGGTTTAGGTACATAGTTCCTTGAAAGTGTCTCAGGTAGACAGGTGGTGAAGGTGGTGTTCGGCACACTTGCCTTCATTGGTCAGGGCACTGAGCATAGGAATTCGGACATCATGTTGTGGCTGTACAGGACGTTGCTGAGGCCACTTTTGAAGTACCGAGTACAGTTCTGGTTGCCCTGCTATAGGAATCATGTTATTAAACTGGAAAGTATGCAGAAACGTTTTACAAGATTGTTACCAGGACTGGAGGGTTTGAGTTACAAGGAGAGACTGAATAGGCTGGGACTACTTTCCGCTGGAGCATCGGAGGCTGAGGGGCAACCTTACAGAAGTTTACAAAATCATGAGGGGCATAGATAAGCTGAATGGCCAAGGTCTTTTCCCTCGGATAGGGTATTCTAAAACTAGAGGGCATAGGTTTAAGGTGAGAGGGGAAGCTTTAAAACAGACATGGGGAGTAATATTTTTATACAGATGGTTGTGCATGTGGGGAATGAGCTGCCAGAGGAAGTGGTGGAGGTTGGTACAATTACAACACTTGAAAGGCATCTGGACGGGTACGTGAATATGAAGGGTTTAAGAGGGATTTGAGCCAAATGCAGACAAATGGGACTAGTTTAGTTTGGAAAACCTGGTCAGCATTGACAAGTTGGACCAAAAGTCCATGTCCATGCTGTTTGACTCTGTAATAACTGTGTATTAGTTATTTTGAGAAAGAGAGCCTTTGTATTTGCCATCTTGTAAAATATTAAATATTGTGACGCCTAGGCAATTAATGCATCCCTGTATGTTGTGGTTTTGAGTTTAACGATAATTATTGAGGATATTGATTAATTCTTCTATTTTTGTTTCTATGTAAGATGAAACACTGCATGTGTCAATATACAAATACAGAAGGCATTATTTCTACATCAGTGCATCACCTAATAAGTGAGATAATGAGAATCAAAAAGTAGCCCTTGAAAACTAAACGGCAGTAATAACATATATAAAATGTATATATTTAGACGCATGATGAGAAAACTGTCCATCAGTCTTGATTTTACCTCTGGAGGACGTAGGGAAAAGAGAGAAGATGCAGGGGATGTACTGGAGTTTACAGACAGCCAGATAATAATGTGCAGAGGTCATAAAAAATAGTATTCTGTATCAATTTAAAAGAAAGTAGAAAATCATTCAGTGCTAAACATCACTAACCCTGACAACTTTTAAAAAGACAGTGAGAGTTAAAATATCAATGAGACTTGCAAATAAAATCACTTAATCAGATCACAAATGTTTCAAAATGCTTCACATAAATGTTACAATGGAGAAGGAATATTAGAGGTTATTTCTGAAAACTCTAACGGTGGGAGGGAAAAGATTCAAAAAGAACCCAAGAGGCAACTTTTTGACACAGAGGGTGGTGCGTGTATGGAAAGAGGTGGTGGAGACAATTACAACATCTAAAAGGGCATCTGGTGGGTACATGAATAGGAAGGTTTTAGAGCGATATGGGTCAAATGCTGGCAAAAGAGACTAGAGGAGTTTAGGATATCTGATCAGCACGGAAGAGTTAGACCAGAGGGTCTGTTTCTGTGCTGTATAACTCTATGATTTTATAAAATAAAGATCACTTAACAAAGCAAAACAAAATGAATGAAGTGGAAAATTAAGATTTACAAACTTATTTTCCTGTAATATCACCCACAGACTATAGATCATGGCATACAAGCCAACCACTGAAGCCTTCAAAACTCCTGGAAAAAATGTGGGTGATTTGTAGGCAACAAGAAAATAAAAACTGCCAGTGTTGGTATAGCCTGTCACCAGTCAAAATGAGCAATTCAAAATAAAATCAACATTGGGGTATGTTTTATTGACCGACTTAATTCTACATGGATACCTTTATCCACAATTCAAACTTTTTTTTTGAAGAACTGTAAAATTTATTATTCTCAGCATCTAACACAAAGAGCTCAACAAATTCATTCCAAGCATTTTGGGTAATGGCATCATCAATAACAACGGATCAATTTGATAATCTGAACGATTCCCTCCACAATAATTAACCTTCCTCTCCATCCATTCAACTGTATATTTTACATTTTTTGAACAATCTGATGACAATTTGTGCACTAGTATCCTGAAAATTGATAATGAAATCATACAAGACACCAAATGGGGCAACACACATATTTCCACTCCTTGAAGGCTTTTCTTTCTCCCAACTATCCACCTATTTGATTTGGTGCAAATGTGATCCATTAATGGCCTGCTGCACTACAAAAGATTGAACTTCAGATATTAGACTCCCTGACATAACAAATGTTTTCTCCACCCCATGGGTGTTTCTTGCTTGGTTAAATGACACATGAACAAGTCCTATGCTCATTAGCTATGTTGTGCAGAGTAGGCCATCTCCACGCTTGCTCCACAATCATGGATGAACAACTTCACTTCATCCTCATCCTTCCAACCATTGTCATGAACATGCACAAAGACTCCTAGAAGGAACTTGATTTTTGACATGGTTTTACATTTGAAAATCACCCCCACCGACTTTATTTACATCAATTACGCATGCTAGTGCCATTGTGAGTCTTGTCTTTTCATGTCCCGTGGTTTCTCTAACATTATTTTGGAATCTTTCTGCGTATAGCTTAGATGTTGAGCAAACCAAAATTCATGGCCATTTCATTCAGGTTGCTGATGTGACATAATTGGTATTCATGCATTTGCAGCTGTCTGATGAAAAATCTTGAAAAACTGGTATTTTTGGCATTGAGATGTTATGGTAGTCTCAGAGTGATCTTAATTTTCCGCCAAACATTAACCATTTTCATTCTATAAAGTGGCTGCATTAGCTACCTGCTGTTCAGAAATCTTTGTTGAACTCAGTGTTCGATTTACCCCACTTGAGTATTTGCATCATTCCTGGTAACACTGCAACCATTCTGACAGTTTTTGAGGAGCCATTCCATTACAATCTTCTAATGACAGGCCAGTTGCTGGTCCCTGTTCCTGACATTGTGGCTACATCTTCTTTAAAACAGTACAAAGAATAGATTCAATGTAGTGCTACTAAAAACAGGGAAATGCCACAAAACGCTGCCATACTTGATATTGCCAGTATTTCCTGTTTTACTTCAGATCTTTAAAATTTAGAGTACGTTGTTTTCATAAAAGAATTCTTTCAAATTTGAAATACATTTTTTCGGCGATTAAACTTGGATTAGCCATTGATTACGTTAAGCCTGAAAACAAGGAAGCATTATCCAAGCACGACTTGCCATCATGAGAATCCAGAAAAGAGATTTTCAGGTGATTTCCTAATCCCCTCCAGAACCAGCTGAGGTATTAATATTTTGAGTCTACATTATGTGCCAAAGCAGTTAGTAATGTGAATAAACAGTTGAGAAACCTGTTAGCAAATACAATGTTCCATGCCTCCCCAACTTGAGGTGCAGAGCAATGTTCTGATCGCTGTCTATTTAATCAAGTCTAAATAACAAGTACATTTTATATTACAAAAAGATGACTGCTCCTTTAATACACTAATTTGCAGCAACAAACAGTAGCATCTGTTAAGAATTGCTCAAGGGTAACAAAAATATCATGATCATTTTGAGTACTACGATTTAGCATTTTAAAATGATGACACAATAACTGCACCCACACACATGGTTACCTTCATTCTTCAACTGTTCAGCTCTAATTACATCTTGTGCAGATGGAGTAAAGTCTGATGGAGTGTTCCATATTAATTCCTTCTAGACGAAAAATAATATTGCACAAATTTTATCAGTGTTTTTGTCAGTTGAATGGCATTCTAATGAGATGATGATGATTCTAAATTGTAAATTACTTTCAAAACAGATTATCAGGAACTCAAATCCTGCCACTTACTGAGCAGGGTCTTCCTCCTTATAAGAGGATACAAAACAAATAATGAACCCCAATGCCTTCATTCTCTAGAAGCTGCTGACGCTTTCTAGAGTTTGATTCTGGCATAACATAAGAAACCCAACAATATCGTGCCCAAACAAGCACCCTTCATGCAAGACTGGAGACTGAGTGTTAAAAGGCTGTTGTCATTGAGGGATTGAAAGCTCTCTGTTCTGCTGAAAAGGATTCTAGGCAGTTCTCAAATGTCATGCAGGAGAACCAGTAGACTAAAGAGACATTTCTCGCTCCCTGAAGCTGCTCTACCTACTGAATTCACCTTTAAAGATAAATGCCAACTGCTCTAGTACAGAAGCTATTGCTGTTAAATTCAGAAGTAAAAATTTTTCAGTCCTTTGAATACTGAGTATATTTTACTCAATGTGCGAGATTTCAAATCGACAGCAACAACCTTTATTTATACAGTGCCTTTAAGGTTACAAAACATCCACAAATATTTCACAGAGGCATTATAAAACAAGTATAATGACAAGAAACATCAGGATATATTTTGAAAGATGATCAAAAGTTTCAACAAGAGTTAGGATTTAAGGATTGTTTGAAAGAGAAAGGAAAGCTAGGTAGTGAGACACGAGATTGAAGAAGAGAATTTCGAACTTAGGGCCGACCCAACTAAAGACTCAACTACCAATCGTGGAATAATTTAAACAATAAAGAGGCTGCAATTTGAGGAGTGCACAAATCCTGAAGTGTTGTAGGACTGGGGGAGTTCATAGGTAAGGAGGAGTCAGGCAATGGATGGACCCAGAAACAATGATGGGAATTGTAAAAATCGGAACTGTGTTTAACTGGGAACAAGACCAGGTCAGTAAATTACAGGAAGAATATACTAAAGGGTGAAGCATAAGACAGAATATAAGATTCAAATTTACATAAAGTAGAACATGGAAGGCCTGCTACTAGTGCTTTAGACAAGCCAAGTCTGTGAGTAACAAAGGCATGGATGAGGGTTTCTGTAATACATGATACAGTGTCAAGTAATGACATGGAGGTAGAAATAGTCAATCACAGGAATGGCACAGATGTGTGGTGAAAGTTCATCAAGACATCAACAGGATAGAGCATTCAGCTTAAACAATTTCAGGGAGTGTGACAGTATCAGTAGCTAGAGGACAGAAGACAATGAATGGCTTCAGTATTCTGAATATTTATTTGAAAGGCATTTCTGCTCATCTAGCACTGGTTGCCAGATAAACAGCTGAGAATTTAAAGACAGTGGAGCAGCTGAGAGATGTGGTAATGAAATAAAAACTTGACATTGTCAGTGTGTCTGTAGATAACAACACTGTTTTCCAATAATATCTCCAAAGGTCACAACTGAATGGCAATGCACAATGGACCTCCAGGGAGTTAGCATAAATAACTGCAAGAGATGGTAGAGACCGGGAATTCTGCAATTAGTCTGTCGACTCTCCACATTTGGCCCACCAGCTGCAATACAGGTCAGGAGTGGCAATGGAATACTCTCCACTTGTCTATATATGAGCAGTTAACAATAACGAAGAAGCTTGACCCCTGCAGGGCAAAGCAGCCTACCTGATTGAACAGGACCCTATCCACTACTGCAACAATGCAAATTATCTACAAGGGTGCGCTGCAGCAACTTGCCAAAGTTCCTTCAAGAGTACTTTTCACACCTAAAACTTCTGTCATCTAGACGACCAAGGGCAGCAAGCACATGATACACCTTCACTTGCAAGTTGTCCTCCAACATATACAGACCATTCTTATTTAGAAATATCAACATTCCTTAACTATTCCCAGAACTCCCTCCCAACAATCTTGTGGGTGTACCTACACAATAAGGACTGTTGCCATTTGAGAAAATGGCTTATCACCAATTTTCAAGGACAAGTAGAGATAGACAGTAACCACTGACCTTGCTAGTGACACCCATATCCCTTGGATAAATAAGAACCTTTTCTTGCTCAATAAGAGAATAAGGATCATTGTAATCTAGTTGTAATAATGTAAAAAGATCTTTAGTATTAATGAAAATGTTTCACTACATTACAACAGTGTCAAAGTGAACTTAAGAAATCTGTTAATGAATTAAATAAATAAATAAAAATCTCTGGCCACTATGAAACTGGGCCACAATTACCCAAACCTTTATGCGAGAACCTCAACTGAACAAATTAGGTAAAATTAACAATCAAATATGTCCAGTATTTAAATAATAAAGAAAAGACAGAGATAACATTTCCAAAGTGTCCATTAACCATTTCGTGGATATTGCTCTATCTATGGAAGGGACTGATTGCAAGCCACAACTTAAACTTGGTCCTCTACTAACTCAGTACGCCTTCCATCACACATTACCATTAAACAGGATCAGAAACCATGGAACTACAGAAATAGGCTCAAGTATAATCTTAAAAATACTATGAGCAATTTTATCTAAGCAATTTTTATGTTTATATAAAACACTCCTTTAGTCATATTGTTTCAACCATGTATATACAGAACATTACATATATCAAAGCATTCAATAATACACACAATCATGGTTTAAACCTCCCAGTCCCAGTGCAAACAGGCTCTTGCACAACAATGCTTTGGGTCTTTGTTTGCCAAACAAAATTGAATAATAAATTCTTAGCCATCTTCACATTTTTCCCCACCTTTGCTTGGATGTTTAAAAAAAAGTACATCAAAACTTCAACATATAGGGGAGACAAATTTTTGACAGGCTCCAGATCTCTGATTAACAATAAATTTCTATGTTATCTTGTCGTGGGCTCCTAAATAGTCAGGCTTCCCACCAGAAGTTTATATTTATAAACTCAACTATGTTGTTTGTACCAGTCCTCCAGTTGTCTCTCATTACACAATTCTTCTGACTATCTACCTGAGGCTAGAAACACGGTTATAGAATTGCACCCATATTTACATGGTATACCAATGTGCTTCCTACATACTTTGTTCATTAGTTTCCTTTTAAGCATTTATTTAGACCCACCTTAGTAATGGCTGCAGAAAATATCTCTGTTAGAGAAGGTGAGACTGCCAGATCGATATCCTGTGAGCTTATTTTGAAGACATTTTCTAAACATTGCATGGCAACTGAAACAAAAATACATCTCATTACTACCATTCATTGACCCCTGTAGAATAGCAATTATCTTACAATGAAATTCCAAAATATAATCTACGTTACAAACAATAGCTATTGCTAAAGCATTCAATTGTTTAGGGTATTACAGTTTTGTGATTCAGTACGCCAAGTCCTCACTTAATGTTGTGGCTGCATTCCCAAAGAGTGCAACTTTAAGTGAATCTGATTTTCTGATTAACTACAACTTTTACAACCAGTTAAGCTTTGTAGGACTCTTCACCTCAAAAAAAAAACACTGAAACATTAAATCCTGTACATTGAAATGCTTCCAATCGGTAAAATTACATTACATTTTTAAAAAAATTTTCTACTCCTGTCTCCATGTCCTGACTCTACCAGACACTTTCTCTTAGTGAAACCATCATTCCCTGCCTCTCCTGCTTGTTGCTTCCCCCTCCAAAACCTTCACTGAGCAATAGTTCAAGAGATAAGCAACAAGAGGCCAGAAGAACAGCTTCGACTTCCAGGAAGAAAGCTGCAAGCTGGACAGGGAAGGTTAGGGAGCAGAGACTATGAACTTGACAGTCAGCAGCAAGAAGCAGGGCAATGGAGTGGCAGAGGTGATGAATTAGTGGGTCAACAACAAGAGAATCAGGGTCAGGGTCAACAAGTAGAGATTTTGACAGTAAGAGGAAGTGTCAGGGTTCAGCAAAGGCTGTGAACGGAGGGTCAGCAGAAACAGTGAGTGTTAGGGAGTGTTAGAGAGGCTGCTTCAAATGGTCATAATCAGGTCACGTGGCTTTAGGTCAGACACGGTGCAATTTGACTTTATAATAAAAATTACAATGCTACATGCAACGAAGGGTCCTATTAACTGATGTTAAAGTGAAACAACTTAAAATGGGGCTAGTTAAACAGGGATTCACTATAAAGGCCACAGAGTAATCATAATTCATAAGCTTATAATTATCCATTTTAGTTATCAAATCATGAAGGTCTATTTTCATCTGCCACACATTCAATTTCCTGATGACAGCAAAGAACAAATATTTAAAAACTTCCAGGGGGTGTGAGCATTACTGTCCTGACCAGCATTTATTGCCCTAACTGTTCTGAGAAAGTGGTGGTGAGCTGTCTTCTTGCACTATGCGGTCCAAATGGTGTACATACACCTACAATGCTCTTGCTACGATATTCAGTTAGAAAAATAGGTTTGTTTGAGAAATAAGAATAATTAATTAAGTAGGACACACATATGAAAAGTGTGAAGTTATGTATTTTGGGAGTACTAACAAGGCAAGTAAAAGATGAATGATACGGCTAGTACTGAGCATCAGTCAGACTTTGGTGCACATGTATATAGATCTTTGTAGACAACACGACAAGTGGATTGGTTGGTTAAGGAAGCATATAGGATATTTATCTCATTAACTGAGGCATTAAATACAAGAATTGAGGGGTTATGATGGAGCCTGTTTAAGGCATGAGATGGAAGGAATACAAAACATTATGTCTAAATTGACCAGATAAAAGCTTACAACTCATAAAGCAATCTTCACAAAATCACTAAGAAACAATGATAGAGCATCATGTGAAATTGGGAAGAACCGAAACAGAGGGTTAAGACCTACATTTGTAAAGAGGTCCAAATGGTATTGAAAACAAATCCTTTCACTGAACTTTCAGATTTATGAGAAGTATTATAATAATTCTCACACAGCATTTTCTTCCACTTGGAGAAGATATCTTGCTTTAAGGTGCTGTAAACATTGATGGATATTTTGTTCTTATTCTATTGCTAAATATTTTAATCATACCTATTTTCAGATCTTATGTTCTTAGATATTCTTGAACAGTTGAGTAACATCAAACTGGATTCCATTAGATTTGATATTACATTTTTTGGTGGTTTTTAGCAGTCCTATTTGTCCACAACCATACTGCTTATTAATATTCTATTAATAAAATTGTAAAATTAATAAATCATTTAGCTTTATCTGTTACAATCAAAACAAATCTTAATACGCTGAAGTGGGGAAGTATATTTTCTGAAGAGAGAAATCCAGACCCTTAAATATACCCAAGACAAGACCAAGACTACAACAAGAGATAGTAGGAACTGCCGATGCTGGAGAATCTGAGATAAAACGTTGTGGAACTGGATGAACACAGCAGGCCGAGCAGCATCAGAGGAGCAGGAAAGTTGACGTTTCGGGTCGAGACCCTTCTTCAGAAATGGGGGAGGGGAAGGGGATTCTGAAATAAATAGGGAGAGGGGGGAGGCGGATAGAAGATGGATAAAGGAGAAGATAGCTTGAGAGGAGACAGACAGGTCAAAGAGGCGGGTTTAGAACCAGTGAAGGTGAATGTAGGTGGGGGATAGGTCAGTTCAGGGAGGACGGACGGACGGACAGGTCAAGGAGGCGGGATGAGGTTAGTGTGTAGGAGATGGGGGTGGGGCTTGAGGTGGGAGGAATGGTTAGGGAGGTGGGGACTAGCTGGGCTGGTTTTGGGATGTCGTTGGGGGTGAGGAGATTTTGAAGCTTGTGAAGTCCACATTGATACCCTTGGGTTGCAGGGTTCCCAAGCGAAATATGAGATGCTCTTCCTGCA
>JAHRHZ010000248.1:63303352-63328949 GCA_024137785.1 Ginglymostoma cirratum
TGCAGGAAGAGCATCTCATATTTCGCTTGGGAACCCTGCAACCCAAGGGTATCAATGTGGACTTCACAAGCTTCAAAATCTCCTCACCCCCAACGACATCCCAAAACCAGCCCAGCTCGTCCCCACCTCCCTAACCATTCCTCCCACCTCAAGCCCCACCCCCATCTCCTACACACTAACCTCATCCCGCCTCCTTGACCTGTCCGTCCGTCCTCCCTGGACTGACCTATCCCCCACCTAAATCCCCACCTACATTCACCTTCACTGGTTCTAAACCCGCCTCTTTGACCTGTCTGTCTCCTCTCAAGCTATCTTCTCCTTTATCCATCTTCTATCCTCCTCCCCCTCTCTCCCTATTTATTTCAGAATCCCCTTCCCCTCCCCATTTCTGAAGAAGGGTCTCGACCCGAAACGTCAACTTTCCTGCTCCTCTGATGCTGCTCGGCCTGCTGTGTTCATCCAGCTCCACAACGTTTTATCCAAGACTACAACAAGGTGGATTCTGTAAATTAATTGTTTCTGTGCAACATAAGTCAATGGCACATATATATTTTAGAATGAGAACCAAAGCAGAAATTCAAAGTAGTAGTTGAATTGTAAACTTACAGAAACCTGATAAAAGGTGACAGGAGGGGTTCAAGTTCCTTGGATTAGCCGAACAGAAGTGCAGTTAGAATTATTGGAAGGAGGAGAGGTGTAAGAGTTTATTCATTTTTACAATTTTAAAATTTCTTGGTTAATACAGGCTTGTCTGCTTGTGCTTACTCCTTCAAGAATCCTGTGTTAACTGAAAGCCAGCTGGAGGCTTTCTGCCTTTTGCTTCCCTCAGCAGCACACTCAACTCCGTAACATGCAGCAAGTATGTATTCTACGAATGTAGGTTATTGTGGTCTTGGTACAGCACAGGCTTTTTGCACAGCAAAGCACCCTGAAAAGTGCACCAATAACATGTTACACTTTTGTGACACAGACAAGGAGAATTTTTTCTGTCTGAGAGTTATGTGACTTTGGAACTCTCTGAGAGCACCGTGACCTCCAACACTGAAATACAATATGATACCACAGCACGAGCAGACTGGCATTGCTGGTATATAGAAATGATGTACAAAACATGATCAAATTCCAGGTAACTTATGTATTCATGGCCAAGATCGGCCAATAAGACAACTAAAAGCAAGTGTTTATTTTTCAGTCGACTCCTATAACGTGGAATATTTCCGAAGGGTTCGTACATACTTCAATTCAGTCAAAACACAAAGTTGTGAACTGCTGCCGATCAGAAAAACCATCTCACCAGCTGCTTTGCAGCTATAGGCACCATGAAACCCTTGATGCTCCAAAGCTCCCTCCCTAGTTTTTCCTTTCACCTCCTCCCCAGATCACAAGTCTAGTATTCCCTGATCTCAGTGCTACAAAATGTTTTAACTTCCTATTTAATTCACTAATATTCTAAGGCATGTTTCAGATGTCTTAGAATCTCTTTCTCCAACATTCCAAGAATTCTCGGCCTATGCTCTAAAATATTGGACTCCATTCAAAATAATACTACTCAAAATCCCATTACAGTACTCTCATGCTTTGTTCACAATGTTCCATGTTCCCAGGAAAATCCCCAATGACAGATCTTGTTACCCATGATGCTGAGTTATCATAATGCTGTTGACTCAGTGATTCCTTGAAGCACTGCTAGCATACAGAAACTATGTACAAAACATGAACAGATTCCAAGTAACTCAAGTTACCATTGCTAAGATCTGCAATAAGATAGTCGAAAAGAAAACGTCTATTTATTCAATTGACTTCTATAATTTGGAATATTTCCAAAGGGGTAGGATTAGCATATGCTTCAACTCAGACAAAACACAAAGTTGGGACTTCCTGCCAACGAGAAAAATCACCTTACCAGCTGCTGTGCAGCCATATGGCACTAAGCAGAAGGATCTGAACAACAAAGTTAGGAAATCTCTGTAGGGTGGTTAAAAAGAGCTAGACTTTGAGCTAATCCCATTGGGAGAAAGTGGAATCCCTCACAATGGATAATTGGTTGCGGCTACTACATACAGTACAGCTGAGGCCCTTTGGACCATCGAGTCTGCACCAACAAAACGACTCTAAATCTACAGTCCTACTTTCCAGACTTCACTTAATGCTCTGACACAAAGTACTCATCCAAGCACTTTTTAAACATCATGAGGTTTCCCACTTTAAATACCTGCTATTCAGCTTAAAATTATGCTATTGACACCTCAACTAAGTAGAACATCTGCTTCCGATGCTCCCTGCTTATGCCCCTCCATAATCTGAGACACCTCAACCAGGCCCCCTCTCAGCTTTTTCTGCTGTAAATAAAATAACCTGAGCTTATCCAGCCTCTCTTCATAGTTAAAATACTCCATCCTGGGAAATAACCTGGTAAAATCCTCTGCAGCCCTCCACATCCTTCCTACAGTGCACTGACCAGAACTATACACAATACTCCAGCTGTGGGCTAACCAAAGTTTTGTACAGCTCCAATACAACCTCCCTGCTCTTATAATCTATGCTACAGGTTGCACCTGAACTGGAGGGGCACTAATATCCTGAGCAGGAGGTTTGTTAGAGCTTGTCAGGAGGGTTTAAACTAGTTTTGGCAAGAGGGTGGGAACCAGAGCTACAAATTAGAGGATGGGGTAGCTGGTGTACAGGCAGATACAGCAAGCAAAGAATCTGTGAGGAAAGATAAGCAATTGATAGGGCAAAGTTGCAAACAATGCAACGGGTTGAGGGGTGTCTATTTTAATGCAAGAAGTGTCAGGAGTAAGGGTGATGAACTTAGAGCATGGATCAGTACTTGGAACTACAATGTTGTGGCCATTACGGAGACTTGGATAACACAGGAGCAGGAATGGTTGTTGGATGTTCCGGGGTATAGATGTTTCAAAAGAAATAGGGAGGGGGGTAAAAGAGGTGGGAGAGTGGTATTGCTAATCAGGGATGGTATCACAGCTGCAGAAAGGGAGGTCATGGAGGAGGGTTTGTCCACCGAGTCAGCATGGGTGGAAGTCAGAAACAGAAAAGGAGCAGTCACTTTATTAGGCGTTTTCTATAGACCCCCCAATAGCAACAGAGACACTGAAGAACAGATTGAGAGACAGATTGTGGAAAGGTGCAGAAGTAATAGAGTTGTTGTCATGGGTGATTTCAACTTCCCCAATAGAGACTGGAACCTCCTAAGTGCAAATAGTTTAGATGGAGCAGATTTTTATCAGGTGTGTCCAGGAAGGATTTCTGACTCAATATGTAAATAGGCCGACTAGAGGGGAGGCCTTATTGGATTTGATGCTTGGCAATGAACCAGGCCAGGTGTCAGATCTCTCGGTGGGAGAGCATTTCGGTGATAGTGATCACAACTCCCTGACCTTTACTATAGTCATGGAGAGGGATAGGAGCAGACAGTTTGGGAAAGTATTTAATTGGAGGAGGGAGAATTACAATGCTATTAGGCATGAACTGCGGAGCATAAATTGGGATCAGATGTTCACAATACACAACAGAAATGTGGAGGTTGTTTGGGGAGCAGTTGCTACAAGTACTGGATAGGTTTGTCCCACTGAGGCAAGGAAGGGATGGTAAGGTGAAGGAACCTTGGATGACAAGACATGTGGAACATCTAGTCAAGAGGAAGAAGGAAGCTTACCTAAGGTTGAGGAAGCAAGGATCGTAGAGGGCTCTAGAAGTCTACAGGGTAGCCAGGAAGGAACTGAAGAATGGACTTAGGAGAGCTAGAAGGGGGTATGAAAAAACCTTGGCAGGTAGGATCAAGGAAAACTCCAAGGCATTCAATGCTTATGTGAGCAACAAGAGGATGTCCAGAGTGAGGACAGGGCCAATCAAGGATAGTGGAGGGAACTTGCGCGCAGAGTCAGAGGAGGTAGGGGAGGTCCTTAATGAATACTTTGCTTCAGTATTCACCAGTGAGAGGGACCTTGATGTTTGTGAGGACAGCATGAAACAGGCAGATATGTTCGAACAGGTTGATGTTAGGAAGGAGGATGTGCTAGAAATTTTGAAAGACATGAGGATAAATAAGTCCCGTGGGCCAGGTGAGATATACCCAAGGTTACTACGGGAAGCGAGGGAAGAGATTGCTGCCCCTTTGGCAATGATCTTTGAGTCCTCACTGTCCACTGGAGTACTGCCAGATGATTGGAGGGTGGCAAATGTCATTCCCTTGTTCAAGAAAGGGAATAGGGATAACCCTGGAAATTACAGACGGGTCAGTCTTATTTCTGTGGTGGGTAAATTATTGGAGGGGATTCTGAGGGACAGTATTTATGATTATTTGTAAAAGCACAGTTTGATTAGAAATAGTCAGCATGGCTTTGTGAGAGGCAGGTCATGCCTCACAAGCCTTACTGAATTCTTTGAGGATGTCACAAAACACATTCATGAAGGCAGAACAGTGGATGTGGTGTATATGGATTTTAGCAAGGCATTTGATAAGGTTCCACATGGTAGGCTCATTCAGAAAGTAAGGAGGCATGGGATTCAGAGAAATTTGGCTGTCTGGATATAAAACAGGCTGTCCAATAGAAGACAGAGAGTGGTAGTAGATGGAAAGTATTCAGCCTGGAGCTTGGTGACCAGTGGTGTTCCACAGGGATCTGTTCTGGGACCTCTGCTCTTTGTCATCTTTATAAATGACTTGGATGAGGAAGTGGAGGGATGGGTTAGTAAGTTTGCTGATGACACAAAGATTGGTGGAGTCATGGATAGTGTGGAGGGCTGTTGTAGGTTGCAATGAGATATTGACAGGATACAGAGCTGGGCAAAGAAATGGCAGAAGGAATTCAACCCAGAAAAGTGTGCAGTAATTCATTTTGGAAGGTCGAATTTGAATGCCGTATAAAGGGTTAATGGCAGGATTCTCAGCAGCGTGGAGGAACAGAGGGATCTTGGGATCCACGTCCATAGGTCCCTCAAAGTTGCTACACAAGTCGATAGGGTTGTAAAGAAGGAGTGTGGTGTGTTGGCTTTCATCGGTTGGGGAATGGAGTTTAAGAGCCGTGAGGTTATGCTGCAGCTCTATAAAAGCCTGGTTAGACCACATTTGGAATATTGTGTTCAGTTCTGGTCACCTCATAATGGGAAGGATGTGGAAGCTTTAGAGAGGGTGCAGAGGAGATTTACCAGGATGCTGCCTGGACTGGAGGGCAGGTCTTATGAGGAAAGGTTGAGGGAGCTAGGGTTTTTTTCATTGGAGCGAACACAGATGAGAGGTGACTTGATAGAGGTGTACAAAATGATGAGAGGCATAGATAGAGTGGATAGTCAGAGACTTTTTCCCAGGGTGGAAATGACTATTAGGAGGGGGCATCATTTTAAGGTGATTGGAGGAAGGTGTAGGGGAGATGTCAGAGGTATGTTCTTTACACAGAGTGGTGGGCGTGTGGAATGCGCTGCTGGCAGTGATAGTGGAGTCAGATACTTTAGAAACTTTTAAGCGACTCTTGGATAGACAGTTTTGAGAAAAGGGTTAGCAGATTTAAAACAGAGATGTGGAGAAATTACTTCTCTCAATGCGTCATGAACGTGTGGAATTTACAAGCCCGAAGTGTGGTGGGATGCTGGGGCATTATGTAAATTTAAGGAGGACAGAGACAGATTTTTAATTAGTAATGGCTTGAAGGGTTAGGGAGTGTGTGTAGGAAAGTGGAATTGAACCCCAAATGACATCAGCCCTGATCATCTCAAATGGCAGAGATGGTTCGAGGGTCAGAATGGTCTATTCCTGCTCCTAGTTCTTTTGTTTGTTTTGGAGGAATTATCACCACAGTGAGCTTTCTTGCCTTATCTTACAAACTCGCCTCATGAACTATCTTTCCCACTTCTACAGAGTCCCTCATGTCGGATTCTGTCCTCAGCACCACTCCTAGAAACATTCACCAGTGTGTATCTTGGAATTCACCAGCATCCCTTGCACCATGCAACTTTAAAAGCCTGTTTTGCACCCAGACAAGCACAGTCAGTCTGGAGCTGCCCTGCACGCTTCCTAACATTTGCCCAGACATGGAAGATAGGGAAATTGGGGCCTATTTTATTAGAAAGCAACTGGAGGTCCTGCTGGATGGAATGGTGCAGACCCTCTTCCTCCAGGACCAACACTGGAGGCAATAACATCAGACTTTTCCAACCTGGCTTAACCTTGTAATCTCAGCCTTCTCAAGAAATGCACAGCACTGTAGTGGGTGCAACTGGTCATCGACCACCCCCACTCCACCAGCATAAGTGGCACCATCTTCTCTCTGAGAACTTGTTACAAGTCCTTTAACGTAGCAGGACAGCAAAAAACTGGTTAAGAAAGGTATCTGGGACACTTGTCTTTATTAGCCAAGGCACAGAATTTAACAGCCGGGAAATTATACTGGAACTGTATAAAACAGCGATTAGGCCACAGCTAGAGTATTGTGTGCAGATCTGGCATTTATAGGAGGGATACAATTGTACAGGAAAAAGGTGCAGAAGAGGATATTTACCAGGATATTGTCTTGGCTGGGGAGTTTTAGTTATGAATAGAGATTGGATAGACCGGAGTTGTGCTCCTTGGAGCACAGGAGCTTGTGGGGGGGATATGATTGAGATTTATAAGATTAGGACGGGCATAAATAGGTTAAACAGGAAGAAACCTTTCCTTTGATAACAGGGATCAATGACTGGGGACACAGATTCAAGGCAAGGGGCAGGAGGTTCAGAGGAGATGTGAGGAAAAATTTTCTGAAGAAGGGTCTAGCTTTCCTGCTCCTCTGATGCTGTTTGGCCTGCTGTGTTCTTCCAGCTCTACACCTTGTTATATCAGATTCTCCAGCATCAGCAGTTCCTACTATCTCCTTCACCCAAAGGATGGTGTGAATCTGGAACTCACTGCCTCTGACGGTGGTATAGGCAGAAACACTAATAATATTTAAGAAATATTTAGACATATACTTACAATGCCAAAGTATACCAGGCTGTGCAACAAGCACTGGGAAATGGGATTAACACACATAGTGGTTGTTTTTGACCAGGTCTGACCTGATGGGCCAAAAGACCACTTTCTGTGCTGTATAATTCTATGACTCTATGATATCTCATTCCATGCTATTTCTGCTACTGTACCGACATCCCACCTATCATTTTCATTATTGATTACACCATCTTAACCCCTGACAAGACTTGACATGACTGAGATCTTTCTTTGTGTCAGCACTAAACAGCAAGGCAAGACAGAAGTCATATCAGTCTTTTATCTCCAGCTGAGGGAGCAAAACACAACAAAGGCAATGCAAGCAATAATGCTGAGAGATCCAGCTAAGGTCAAAGAGAGTGAATGCTATGACAGTGAATGGAAACCTCAGAGATGCAGCCTGGTCCAGTCTCTGAGCTGGATGCATGACCCTTAGCACACCGCTTCCTCGTTGCTGCATTATAATGATGGTTACCAGTACAGGCTGAGGTGCAGCACCAAAGTGCAAAGAATTCTGTAAACGGATCAGAGATGTGCCATGAGGGTTCCCAGAAGTTGGCACATATCAGACACCAATGCCCATGGAAGTGTATGTAGAGTGCTTGCAGCTGGTGCCCATACAGCATACCTAAGATGCTAGTGCCAGTTCCAACATGGAGGTCACTCTGCTTTCCATTTTCACACAGAAGCTGGTTCGTATGTGTAACGAACTGCCAGAGGAGGTGGTAGATGCAGGTACAGTTACAACATTTAAAAGACATTTGAACAGGTACTTGAACAGCAAAGGTTTAGAAGAATATGGGTCAAACACAGACAAATGGGACCAGTTTAGCTTGGGAAACTTGATCAACATGGACGATTTGGACTGATGGGGGCCGTTCCTATGCTGTATGGCTATTCACCAACCTATGAGTGAAGAAACCCCTTATCTCAATCATAAAAGACTTGTCTTTCATTCTGATACCGTGACCCCTTGTTCTTGATGCAACAGCCAGACTTCCTCTCATCCTAATCCTTGGTCTTAGAAAATATTTCTAATTTTTCCATTAGATATGAATATTGATGGCTGTTCAGTATTTATTATTCAACTCTAAGTGCCTTTGAGAAGATGACAGTGAGCTGCTTTTTGAACAGCTGAGGGCCTTAGTGATGCAGGAACACCTACAGTAATGTTAGTAAGTTCCAGAATTCGGCGAAGCAACAATGAAGGAATAGTATTTCAAGTTTGGCTGGGGTGTAGCTTGGATGGCAACTTGTAAATGGTAATGTTCTAATGCATCTGTTGCATGTGGTAGAGGTCTCGGGTTTGGAAGGTGCTATTGAAGGACCTTGGTGAGTGCTGCGGTGTATCTTGCAGATTGCACATACTGGTACCGACATGGTAAAGAAAGTGAATGTTGAAGGTGGCTGATGGGGATGAAAACCAAGTGAGCTGCTTTGTGCTGGATGGTGTTGAGTTTGAGCGTAATTGAAGGAGCACTTACAGGGGCAAGTGCAGAGTATTCAATCATACTCTTGATTTCTGTATTGTAGTTTGGAGCCAGCCATTGGAGACAGACATAATTGTTCATTGCAGAATTTTTAGCCTCTGAGCTGTTGTTTTGCCACAGTATTTATACGGCCAATAGAGTTCAGCTTCTGGTCAATGATACCGCCAGGATGTGGTTGATGGAAGACTGAGCAAAAATAATGCCATTGTACATCAAAGGAAGGTGGTTAGATTTTCTCTTCTAAGAGATGGTCATTGAATGGCATTTGTGTAGCATGAATGTTACCTGACAATCATTAGACCAGATTTTCATGTTGTACAGGCCATGTTGCATATGGATACAGGCTACTGTGGTATTGGAGGAGTTGCAAATAGTACTGAATATTGTGCAATCTCAGTAAACACCCTTAATTCTGGTGGTAACTGATCAAGTAGTTGAGGATGGAACCTAAGGTTCCACGCTGAGGAACTCCCATTGTGATGTTCTGGGATTGAGATGATTAAGCTTCAAAACGGACAACCATCTTTCTTTGTGTTAGGCATGATTACAACTAGTGGAGAGTTCACACCCTGATTACCTATGACTGTCATTGTGTAAGGGATCCTTGACGCCATACTTGGGAACAGTAACATGATGAAGTGCCAGTAATCTAGACAAATGTTCTGGGGACATAGGTTCAAATCCCACCATAGAAGATGGTGAAATTTGAATTTGATTGTTGTAGAAACCCATCTATTTCACTTATTCCTTTAGGGAAGAAAATCTGCTATCCTTACCTGGTCTGACCTACAGATGACTCCAGACCCATGGCACTATGGCTGACTCTTAACTACCTCCTGGGCAATATATGCTGGCCTATCCAGTGACACCAATATCCCATTAATGAAGAGAAAAAACAAAGGGTGATGCCAAGGACAGTTACCCTCACCTCACCTCTAGAATTCAACTGCTTTGTTCATATTTGGACCAAGGCTATAATGAGATCAGGAGCTGAGTGGCCTTGGCAAAACCGAAACTGAGCTTTCTTTGTCCCAGTATTTGCTGGCATCATTAATGCTGTCCATCCATCAAAACTAAAGGAATATATCAATTACAAAAGATCATCCTTAACACTGGCAGTCATTCTTTCTCCCTCCCATATAACTACCAGAAGCGTATTGATTAAACTGCAAGAGAATAATAAATGAATGAATAAAGCATCAGTGCACAGGCTCCACTACTGCATAGATGACTCAATTTTCCTACTGATAATAAAACTTATTGGGTTATCATCGCCTCTGTCCATTTCATGTCATTTTTTGAACACAGGAGCTGCACGGCAGGTTTACAATGAACTGATATGTTTTGCAACATTTAAAGGCTGATTCAACGATTGTCAATGCCTCACAAACTGCCTTCTGCATCTCTCTTGGTGCTCCCAGATTACATAAATGCCCACGCTCACAGCATCCTACCTCTACAATGAATTTCAGCCCATAACTGAACCAGTCTACATTCTTTTGGTCCTCTAAGTCACACCTTCTTATATTACTCTCTCTCACCCATCTGTGCCATGGCCAGATCACATATCCCAAGCACAATCCAGAGTTGTCTTTTCAAATAAAAATGTAGTCTCCCTCTCACCCCTCCCTCTCTCACTTGGACCGTTCCTCTCTTTCCCACTCACCTTGCAGTCTCTACATCATCATCACAGCCGCCTTGCAGATCCCACTCTCCCCATCCCTTTGCAGTCTCCATCTCTCCCTCTCAGTCACTTCAGTCTGTCTTTCCCACTAGCCTACTTGCAGCCTGTCAACACCCAGCCTTGTAACTTCGCCATCTCTCTCCCTCAGCTCCCTTGCTGCATCTCTTTCTTCTAAGATGTTACAACTGTTTACCATCAGACTCTTGCTGCAACTTTCTATCCCCTCCCCTACTGTTGCTACCCACTTCTCCCACTAGAATCCTTTTGAGCCACCTTCCCGCCAACTCCCCTCCCTAAAATGCTAGCAGACATCTCCTCACCCCAGCAAATGGGACACTGGTGGCAAAAGTTGACTTTTTCCTGTTCCAGATGAAAGCGCTCAAGTTCAAGGTTCCTGATCTCCAGTACAAGGTAGCTTCAACTGCCCAATGACTTACTCACTGTTGGCATTTCTTTTACTAGCTGGTTGATTGGCAGCGCTACCCAAGCAGACTCCAGTGATTAACATAGTGTGCATCTCCCTCTCTGGAGTCCATAAGACAAAGGAGTGGAAGTAAGGCCATTCGGCCCATCGAATCCACTCCGCCATTTAATCATGGCTGATGGGCATTTCAACTCCACTTACCCGCACTCTCCCTGTAGCCCTTGATTCCTCGCGAGATCAAGAATTTATCAATCTCTGCCTTGAAGACATTTAATGTCCCGGCCTCCACTGTGCTCCGTGGCAATGAATTCCATCGGCCCACCACTCTCTGGCTGAAGAAATTTCCGTTCTAAATTGACCCCCTCTAATTCTAAGGCTGTGCCCACGGGTCCTAGACTCCCCACCTAACGGAAACAACTTCCCAGCGTCCACTCTTTCTAAGCCATGCATTATCTTCTAAGTTTCTATTAGATCTCCCTTCAATCTTCTAAACTCCAATGAATACAATCCCAGGATCCTCAGCCATTCATCGTATGTTAGGCCTACCATTCCAGGGATCATCCGTGAGAACCTCCGCTGGACACGCTCCAGTGCCAGTATGTCCTTCCTGAGGTGTGGGGCCCAAAATTGGACACAGTATTCTAAATGGGGCCTAACTAGAGCTTTATAAAGTCTCAGAAGCACATCGCTGCTTTTATATTCCAACCCTCGAGATAAATGACAACATTACATTCGCTTTCTTAATCACGGACTCAACCTGCAAGTTAACCTTTAGAGAATCCTGGACTAGCACTCCCTGATCCCTCTGTACTTCGGCTTTATGAATTTTCTCACCGTTCAGAAAATAGTCCATGCCTGTATTCTTTTTTCCAAAGTGCAAGACCTCGCATTTGCTCACATTGAATTTCATCAGCCATTTCCTGGACCACTCTCCTAAACTGTCTAAATCATTCTGCAGCCTCCCACCTCCTCCGTACTACCTGCCTGTCCACCTAACTTTGAGTCATACCCATTGCCATTTTAACTCAAAAGCTGAAGCATACATAGTTTATAACCAAAGTTGAGAACATTACACTGGTTGTGAAATACACCTACCTTCTAAGCTTTCCCGTTCATCGGAAGTCCAAGCCTGGGACTTTGTCTGCTCACGCAGAAAGTCGATAATTGAATAGGCAAGACGCTTCAGTTCTGACATTGTTACCACCTTAAAAACATTAAAAAGAACCTTAAGTAAAATGTTAACATTCTTTTGGATCAGCAATCATGTAGCCACTGCCGATTGTCATAGAAACCCATCTGGTTCACTAATGTCCTTTAGAGAAAGAAATCTGCCGTCCTTAAATAAAACAAAGAACTGCGGATGGTAGAAATCTGAAACAAACGTAAACCCTGGAGAAACTCAGTAGGGTAGCAGCACCCGTGAAGAGAAAATCTGTGGAGTCTAGTGACCCTTTGTTAAAACTAAAATTTTGGCTGGGAAATGGTGGTGTCTTGACGGAGAGAGGAGGTAAACAGGCAAGCGTCACCCCTTCTGCAACTGTGAGAAAAGGAGCCATGGGATGTGAAGTGGTGATGGGAGTAAAGAAGTCGAACAGGGTATCCTAGAGGGAACAATCACTGAGGAACGCTGACAAGAGGGGGGAGGGCTGTGTGTCTGGTGGTGATATTCTGGTGGAGTTGGAGGAAATAGCAACTTATCATCCTTGGATGCAGAGGGTGGTGGGGTGGAATGGGAAGGCAAAGGGCTCCTATTGTTGTTGTGGAAGGGAAGAGGTGAAGTCAGAACTGCGGGAAATAGATCAGACATGGCTGAAGGTCCTGTCAAACATGGTAGTGGAAACCCTCAGTTGAGGAATAAGGTGGACATGTTGGAGGTCCTTTCTAAGGAAGGTGGCATCATCATAACAGTTAAAGCAGACATGAAGAAACTAGAAGACTGGAATGGAATCCTTACAGGAGGTACTGAGGATGCACAGCCAAGGTAATCGTGGAAGTTGACGGATTTGTAATTCATATCTGTGGCCAGCCTGTGTAATCTGCTATACTTACCTGGTCTGGTTTACATACGAGTCCTGACCCAAAGACCATGATGTGGTTGACTCTTAACCATCTTCTGGGTAATTAGAAATAGTCAATAAATGCTTGCCTAGTGATGACCATATCCCATGAACAAAAGAAACAAACAAAAAAGACCAAAATAGCATCCTATTCGTTCTGCAGCACTCCTTCTGTGACCTTTTTTTGACATCAATTTGCTGTCAGCTGCGAATACATCAATTTTTGCTCATACATGAATGTCTTCTCTCCAATAAAATCTCAGCAAAATTTCGATTGTGTTGAATCTGCCCCACTGACAATAGACAGGAAATTTTCATATGCAAGATTCACAACATATGTAAACTGGCAAGATAGAGAAGTGATAGCAAATTAAAAAGCAGCATAGCTCAATTGCAAGCTGCGTCGTCCTTCTAACACAATAGCAGAGAATGCAATTAGATCTACTTGCATTCATTTAAATCTCACTTCATTCTCCCTGTACACTTTTAATTTTTCTGTATATGTACCATACAAAGCATTCCAAAGCCAACTAACGTATTCAGATATATTTTTAATACACTCATTGTTTTCTCACTTGTTAGCAGAAAGCCATGTTAATTAGCTTCCAATGAAAAAAATGAACCATAAAACAAAAGGAATGGCATGGTTGTAGAGAAGAAAAATGATAAATTAAAACTGCTTTTGCACTTATTAAAGTAATGACATAACTATTTTCTGTTGAAATTTTTACAGAGTATTAAACTTTTCATGAATTATCTGCAGGATTCTAAAGAAAGCTTCATTAATTTTCCAAACTAATTTTCTTCAAAAATAAAATTTCTTCAGTTGTATTTTGGCTTTATATTGGATGCCTGTTGGAATTGGATTTCTCATTTTACCCTCCTATAAACTGAAATATAATCACAATTGGCAGTAACAATCATGGATTGGTTAGAAGCTGCAATAAAAGTCCAAAAGCAGCTGGGAGGCAGTTCAGGGTTTAGTGGAGGTCTTCATGGTGCTGAAGCAGAAAAGTCAGAACAGGGGTTACAAACACTTGCTACAGAGCCAAGTCTGCTGAAAATTTTTCTGAGACCACAGCTGGGAAAAACATGCCCAACACAGTCAACATAAATACAACAGTACACGTCAGTTAGCATTTTTTGGCACTGATTGTTTGTATCGCTTGCAGATGAATAAAACACATATCCAGTTTAGGAAGGTGAACAACAGCTCACAGGGCATTACCAAAAATGAAAGACACCAAAAATGTAAGGTCCAGGTGTTCCCACAAAGGGGAGACTTACACCTCAAATTTTGCCATCTGGTGCACTCTTCCTACCATTGTCATCATGTTCCAAAGTTTACCAGTACTCTGATGACAATAAATCACAGTGAGCACGTGGGTGTATCATGTATGTAACAGCAACTGTGCATTCACAAATCAGCTTTAGGGGCAAGAAATGGAAAATGCAACTTATGTAAAGTTAATTATTTCAAAGGTTTAGAATCCCCTGTTGAGATGGAGATTATTAGTTTCTTTCCAACACATGATGCATAAATTCAGGTAACTCCATGTTGCTAATTATTAGCTTTTATTTTGATTTCAGAAGCCAAAATTGAGCTGAGCAGACTCATTTTGAAGTTTTAGACTTACAGAAGATGTGATAATCAATTAGTTTGAATCAGATAAAGATCATCCCTTTACAGACAGCAAAAATGTACCCAAGAACTAGGAACCAGAGTAGGCAAATTCGATCCTTCAGGCCTACTCCATCATTTAAAATGATCAGGCTGATCTTATCTCAGCTGGAACTCCACTTTCCAGCACACTCCCTGTAACCCTTTAGCTAATTGAAATTACTGTCTATCTCCTCCTTAAGTTCATTCAGTGTCAGCATCCATCACATGCTGAGGTTGTGAATTTCAAAGACTCACAACACTAAGGATAAGAATTCTTCCTCATCTTTGTTTTAAATCTTCCACCTCTTGGCCTAAAACCATAACCTCTCATTCTAGATTCATCACATGGGGAAACACCATTGGTCTAGAGGCAAGAAAACTTGACAATGTTGGCGAGAAAAGGCAAGCCACATGTCTGATGTCTCTAGTAAGCAAACAAGCTCCACGTCAAAAAGATGCTGCCATAGCACGTCTTAGACAGTGGGGCTTCAAAAGAAGCCCTCTGGAGCCATAGATAATTCAATGTAGCTGAGAGTGAGGGTGAAGGAAACCCACAAGTAGAAATTGCTAGGTGTACCTGGAACTTACGACTACTGGGATTTGTGTCAGCTTAATGAAACTAGTAGTCTGCAAAAGAACTGGAATTGTGCCCGAGAGTAGATGTTGGACTGTAATGTTGAAAATCCAACGAAATGCAGTCTCAGGAGAACAGTTTGAATTACCAAGTCATTGAGACAGTGCCTGACCCAGCAGCTTTTGGGTTTCAAGGTTGGGTCTTTGAAAATATTGAATTAGAATGTATTGTAAAGGAGACAAAGTTTGAGATCTGGTAACCCTACAGTAACACTATTGTCAGATTGGGTTGCTTGCAAATCCATGAGATGTGTCATGACTCATCAAGTATTCGATGTGTTATGTGGGACGTTCTACTATAGTTTATTATTAGGCTATTTTGCCTAATGTTAATTCTGAATAATAGAAGATTTTTCATTTACTTACACATATTTTACAGCGTTTTAATTTTCCATCTCTGTATAAAAGGTTTATTCCTTAAATTGAAACCTGGTGACTTTATTCTTTTAGTAAGTGCCTGGAATCTGAAACTTTGTCTATTTTAAACAAGAAATAATTATTGGTCCATAACCAAATTGTCACAAAATTTAGTGGTCTCATCCAGGACGATAACAGTACTGACCAAAGGATCTGTTGGACATTGTCAACAGTGAAGCTTCCCCATCCAGCTTCACATTCTAGGAGCCATTTCTAGCATCAGGAGTGTTGAAAAGCTTTGGTGCCTGTTAATGCTGTTATGATCTCTCCCAGTGTTGTTATATGGTAGTGATTCCTCTTCATTGCTTGAGACAGTGGAGATCCAGGAAAATTCAGTCATCTATTTGGCTTTTCTCTTATGATGGAACTTACCCAATCTATAAACTCTATGATCACATTTATCCCCCACCTCTTAGCATTTCTTTCAAGTCTTCCTTTAGAGTTTGATTTATTATTGTCTCATTTACCGAGATACAGTAACAAGTGTTGCTTTGCATGCTATGCGGGCAGATTGTACCATACAAAGGGCATCAGGGTAGCAGAACAGAGGGCAGAATAGTGTTACAGCCGCAGAGAAGGTGCAGCGAGAGCGAGAGCAAAGAGATCCATTCAAAAGTCTGACAGCAGTGGGGCAGAAGCTGTACTTGGATCTGTTCGTAACTGAATTAAACTTTTATAAGTTCTGCCCAACAGAAGAAGTGGAAGAGAACATAAGCAAAACCCCTCCTATGTGGTTATGTTGATTGCCTTTCCAAGGTAGCAGGAGGCATAGATGAAGTAAATGGATGGAAGGCTGTTTTGCGTGATGAATTGGGTTGCGTTCACAATTTTTTGTAGTTTCTTGCAGTCTTGGGAACAGAAGTTGCCACACCACACTGTGAAATATCCAGATAGGATACTTTCTATGATACATCTATAAAAATTGGTAAGAGTCTTTGTGGACATGTCAAAATCCCTAGCCTCCTGAGGAAGTAGAGACGTTAATGTGCTTTCTTGACCATCATGTCGACATGGCTAGACCAGGATAGATTGTTGGTGATCATCACTCCCAGGAACTTGATGGTCTCAACCATCTCCACCTCAGCATCGTTGATGCAGACAGGAGCATGCCTTCGACTCCACTTCCTGAAGTCGCTGACCAGCTCTATTGTTTTACTGACGTTGATGGAGAGATTGTTGTCTTTACACCATTCCACTAAGCACTCAATCTCTTTCCTGTATTCTCTCTTGTCGTTGTTTGTGATCTGACCTACGAAGTTGGTCTCATCAGCAAACTTATAAATGGAGTTGGGGCAGAATTGGCCCACAGAGTCATGAATGTATACGGAGTATAGTAAGAGGCTGAGTACACATCCTTGCGGAACACCTGTGTTGAGGATTACGGTGGAGGAGGTGTCGTCACCTATTCTTACTGATGGCAATCGGTCAGGTAATCGAGGATCCAATTACAGAGGGAGGAGCCAAGACCTAGGCCCTGGAGTTTAGAGAGGAGTTTGTTTGGAATTATGGCATTGAAGGTAGAGCTATACTCAATAGTTAGGAGCCTGACATAGATACCCTTGTTATCCATATATTTCAGGGATAAGTGTAGGGCCATAGAGATGGCACGCGCTGTGGACCTGCTGCACTGGTAGGCAAACTGCAAAAGATCAAGGCAATTTGGCATTTCACCATTTCCACCACCAACAGCAAGATGCCACCACCAGACACATATTCTCCTCCCCTCCCTTGTCCACCTTCCGCAGGGACCGTTCCCTCTGACACACCCTGGTCCATATTTCCTTCACCCCCAACACCTCCCCACAGCCCTATGGCACCTTCCCCTGTAACTGGCGAAGGTGCAACACCTGCACATTTATCTCCTCCCTCCCCAGTATCAAGGGCCCAAACATACCTTCCAGGTGAAGCAACACTTCACCTGCACTTCCAAGAATCTAGTCTACTGCATTCGCTGCTCACAACGTGGTCTCCTCTACACTGGGGAAATGAAGCGCAGACTTGGCAACTGCTTCACAGAACATATACATTCTGCTCACAAAAAAGACCCTGAACTATCTGTTGCCTGCCACTTCAATGCACCACCCTGCTCCCTGGCCAACATCTCTGTCTCTGGCTTGCTACAGTGTTACAGTGAAGCCCAGCGCAAGCTGGAGGAACAACACCTCATTTTCCGCTTGGGGACCCTACAGCCCTCTGGACTCAATATTGAGTTCAATAATGTTAGGGCCTAAACTCTCCCATGTCCCAGCCCCCCACCCGACACACCAGGCCTTGTTACCACATAGCCTGCCACTACACAGCCCCTGTTGTTAGTCACTAACAGTCCCCATTAACAACTATTCACCCTCCCAGCCTGATTGTTAGCAACTCCTTTGTCTGTCCAAATGTCTCTCTCTCTCTTTGGGCTCTATCCTATCGTTTACTCCCTACCCCACCCACCTCCTTATTTTCTACAATATAAACTGACGTTTTCCCAGCCATCAGTTCTGAGGAAGGGTCACTGGACCCGAAACGTTAACTCTGTTTTCTCCTCCACAGATGCTGCCAGACCTGCTGAGCTTTTCCAGCAACTTTGTTTTTGAAGGCAATTTGGCAGGCTGGAGTTGACGTGAGCTATGACTAGCCTCTCGAAGCACTTCATAATTTATGGAGGTCAGAGCCATTAGGAGGTAGTCATTGAAGCAAGCTGCATGACTCTTCTTTGGCACCAGGATAATGATGGTCTTCTTGAAGCAGGTGAGCACTTCAAATCATAGTGAGAAGATATTAAAGATATCTGTGAATACTCCTGCCAGATGTTCTGCACAGGATCTGAGTGCATGGTCGGCGATTCCAACCAGTCCAGTTGCTTTCCGTGGGTTCACTCTCAAGAAAGCCAATCTCATGGCTGCGGTGGTGACCATGGGTACAGGTGCATCAAAGGCTGTAGGCATGGGTGACATTGTTTCACTGACCTTGTGTTCAAAGCGAACAAAGAATGCACTGAGCTCATGAGGTAGTGGTATATTGCTGCCCGCAATTCTGTTCCAGTTCGCTTTGTAGTACATTTATTTTTACTTTATGTGTGGGTTGGATCACTGGTTTATTCGTTGGACCAACTGTGATGTGACACTCAAAATCTTCAAAGTCATCAACATCTCATCAAAATACTACACACATTTGCACCTGTTAAACCTTGTTTCTGATCAGGGAGAGTAGCATTTTGAAACGGCTGTACTAAGTTTAACCTCCAGTAATGCCTCTTTCACCTCATGGTTTCTTGAGGCTGCATAGGCTGGGACTATTTTCCCTGGAGCGTTGGAGGCTAAGAAGTTACCTTATAGAGGTTTATAAAATCATGGGCAGCATGGATGGGGTAAATAGTCAAGGTCTTTTCCCCAAGGTGGGGGAGTCCAAAACTACAGGGCATAGGTTTAAGGTGAGAGGGGAAAGATTTAAAAAGGGATCTAAGGGTCAATGTTTTCACGCGGAGGGTGGTGTGTGTATGGAATGTGCTGCCAGAGGAAGTAGTGAAGGCTGGTATAACTGCAACATTCAAAAGGCATCTGGCAGTGTACATCAATAGGAAGGATTTAGAGGGATATGGGCCAAATGCTGGCAAAAGAAGCTAGATTTATGTAGGATATCAGGTCGGCATGGACGAGTTGGACTGAAGGTCTACTTCCATGCTATATATCTCTATGACTCTATAACTGTATAACTGCAGCAATTCATGACTGATGAACCCTAGGATAACAGGACTATCTGTTTCCTGGCACTGAACATATGGTTAATGCCTTTTCCGTTGTCTCCCTCTGATTGTGGTTATAGCAGCTATCAAATCTCAGTTCTCCCATATGCTGTTAGCATGATGCTGGTCAGGTTAGAGCGCCTTTCCTTGGTTAATAAATTATTCTATGTTCAGTTAGCAAGCTTCAGAATTATAAAGTGTGATAATGAGATGAGATTTGTGTGTGTGCGTGGGTGTATCTCATTTATTTGAGCACAGATTTTAATTAGTAGCATGTGGTTTTCATCTTTATGAGGGAGTTCAATGATTAACCAGAGGGACAGAGTCCCTGTGATGATGTTGGGGCTTTGTCTACTCAAATCTTTCACAATGCAAACAAAGTAAACACTGAGGAACATTAACTTGCTTTCAGTTAGAAGGGTCAGAATTTTTATTTTGCTTTGAGGAAAAACCTGTAGCTTGGAAAGTTTTTGTTTTCAGTTTGCTCAGGTCCTCAAAAGTTAAGTGTGTGATACAGTTCTCCTGAAGAAAGGAGATGGTTTAAAACTATTAAGAAATAGGTTACCTTACTGTAAGGATTTCAATTTGAAAGTTCCAGACCAGAAGTGTTTGGTAACAACTCAGAACAGATTATTGTAAGTTGAGAAAGTCTAAGCTCAGTTAGATGACTAACCAAGGAAGAGGTTATCAAATTCTCAAGGCTGAATATTGGACAAAACAGTTAAGCCTATAGACGTGATAGGGAAGGGAGTTCTTTCTAGCATTTGTGTATTCTGGATGGTGTTGGGGTAAATGACATTGTCTTTGGAAGCTTTCAAAATGTGTTATATGTAAATAGCTCAGTTTATTCTATTTTACCTTTCCTGTAATGAATTTTTTATAGTAAAATTCAAACTTATAGCACTTCATCTCTATGTGTCAGTGAAATACCACTTCATTAAATAATAAAAACAAAACTTCATCCAGATTTCGATCTGGAAATTGACTAGCCTAGAAATAACAACATCAGCTGGGATCAGAACAATAATTTTGATTTTTGGTTTGTTTTTTCACTCTCTTACTAATCTGAATTGCGATTGATTATTTTTCTCTAAGATCTGCCCCATCCAATCATATCACGCAGTTTTGAGGTTGGTTGGCTCGCTGAGCTGGTTTCTTGTTTCGCAGACGTTTCGTTACCATGTTTGATAACACCCTCAGTGCAGCCTCCAATGAAGCGTCGGTGTGTTTTTCCGCCTGGTTTTTAAACTCTGGGGTCCATTGAGAGGGATTGCCTAACTTCCGGTTTTCCTTCGTAGTGGAACATATATAGGGTCGAGTTCAATGTGTTTATTAATAACATGCTTCTAGGAATTCTCGTGCTTGTCTCTGCCTAGCCTGTCCCAGGATCTTGGTGTTGTCCAAGTCGAAGTGGTGGTTCTCCTCGTCCATGTGGATTGAGATGAGTGAGTATTGATCGTGTCTTTTTGTAGCCATTTGGTGTTCATGTACTCTTGTTGTTAGTTTCCTTCCTGTTTGTTCGATGTAGTGTGTCTCGTAGTCTCTGCAGGGGATCTTGTAGATGACATTGGTCCTGTCCATGGCGGGGAGTGGGTCTTTAGTTCGGGTGAGCAGTTGTCGTAGGGTTGACGTGGGTGCGTGTGCCACTCTGATGTCCAGTGGTTATAGGAGTCTTGTGGTGAGTTCCGACGTGTTCCTGATATGGGGTAATGTGATGAGTGTGTCGGGGCGTGTAGTCTCTTTCTGATGCTGTTCATGTAGGCATCTACTGACCCAATTCTTTGGATATCCATTATCCTTGAAAACCTGGAAGAGGTATTCTTCTTCCTCTTGGCGTAGCTCCATGTTGCTGCCCTTTTAAATAGTGTTCGCACGCATCAAAACACAACAAACTATAAGACTGACAGTAATCCCGATACTAACCAGAAGGAGCGAACTCAACACCCTCAACACAGGGGAAAGACAGGCCCTGGAAGGATTAAAGAAGGACAAGAACATCACAACATTACCTGCAGACAAAGGGCGCATGACAGTGATACGGAATAGAAGGGACTACATCTCCAAAGCACAAGCACTGCTCGCCGACTAGAACACATACCGGCCAGTACAAACTGACCCGACACCGCAACTAGGCAACAAAATCCTCTACACGGCACAAAGACTTAAACAAACAGGATAGATCAACAAAACAGACTTAAGAATGAAACCCGAAGGAACCAACACACCCCAATTCTACAGCCTCCCTAAAGTGCACATGCTGGAAGTCCCCCTCAGACCCATAGTCTCCCTACCAGGCACTCCATCGCACAGATTAGCCAAAGAACTACAAAGACGACTCTGGGACCTAGTCAACAAGTCACCCCACTCTATCCACTCAGCCCAAGAATTCCTCACCTCCAAAGACGTAAAGATAGAGGACAAAGAGACCATGATGTCACTGCCCTATTCACATCAACAGACATACCGCTAGCAAGGGAAACAATGACAACACTACTAGAACAAGAGCACGACCCCAGCGAAACCATCTCCAAGGCCAACATGCTCAAACTATTGGACCTATGTCTCAACACTCACTTCACTTTCAACAGCCAGACATACGAGCAAATCAACGGGACACCCATGGGATCGCCTATCTCTGGACTCATAGCAGAAGCAGTGATGCATAGACCAGAAAGGACTACCCTTCCGCAAATCCAACCAAAACTGTGGATATGCTACGTAGACGACATCTTTGTCATCATTAAACGGATCAAATTAGCGGGGACACACAAACTTATAAACAACACCCTCACCGGAATAAAATTCACCAGAGAGGAGGAGAAGAACAAACAGCTCTCATTCCTGGACATCATGGTAGAGCGCAAGACAAATGGGGAACTGCAAACAGAAATACACCGAGAAACCACACACACAGACCAGGTACTGAACTTCAACAGTAACCATCCCAGCACACACAAACGAAGCTGCGTGTGAACACTATTTAAAAGGGCAACAACACACTGCAGCAACACAGAACTACGCCAAGAGGAAGAAGAATACCTCTTCCAGGTTTTCAAGGATAATGGATATCCAAAGAATTGGGTCAGTAGATGCCTACATGAACAGCATCAGAAAGAGACTACACGCCCCGACACACTCATCACACTACCCCATATCAGGAACACGTCGAAACTCACCACAAGACTCCTACAACTGCTGGACATCAGAGTGGCACACAAGCCCACGTCAACCCTACGACAACTGCTCACCCGAACTAAAGACCCACTCCCCGCCATGGACAGGACCAATGTCATCTACAAGATCCCCTGCAGAGACTACGAGAAACACTACATCGGACAAACAGGAAGGAAACTAACAACAAGAGTACGTGAACACCAAATGGTTACAAAAAGACACAATACTCATTCATCTCAATCCACATGGACAAGGAGAACCACCACTTCAACTGGGACAACACCAAGATCCTGGGACAGGCTAGGCAGAGACAGGCATGAGAATTCCTAGAAGCCTGGCACTCCACGAAGCATGTTATTAATGAACACATTGAACTTGACCACATATACGTTCCACCACGATGGAAAACCGGAAGAAATCCATCTCAACGGACCCCAGAGTTTAAAAACCAGGCGGGAAAACACATCAGATGCTTCATCGGAGGCTGCACTGAGGATGTTACCAAGCATGGTAATGAAACGTCTGCGAAACAAGAAACTAGCTCGGCGAGCCAACCAACCTCAACACCCACAACCCAAGCCACAAATCTACTCCAAAACCTTAGATCATGCAGTTTGTATGGTTCTCAAACTATTCCTCATTTTCCAGGGTATGAATGTTTTGGATTTTTTTCATCTTATTCATCTATTTGAGCTGCCACGGATAACTCCTTAATCATTTTTTTCATTGCTCTGCAGAGATTTTCCTAGTGATTGCAACTTTCACAAGCTCAATAGTTTCATCTGTACCCCTGCCATTTCGTCTTGTCTGTGAAGTCATCAGGCCATTCACAGCTCTTGCACATCTGGCTCTCTGTCTAGCGTTCATTCTTTCGTTGCAGTGAAACTGCAACAACACTACTGCCTTTCTCTTGACTCAACTGAAAGCTATCCATTTCTGTAGACAGCTCTGTCTAAACTTATTTTTATGCGCTCTGACAGTGTCTACAGCCCGTGATATTGTGACCTTGTCCATCGAATCAAATCTTATCCTTTAGTGTGGAACAGGAGGAACACAGCAGGTCAGGCAGCATCAGAGGAACAGGAAAGTCAATGTTTCGGGTCGGGACTCTTCAGAGGTAATTTCTCAGTTCTGAGAAATGAGTTCTAATGAAGAGTCCTAACCCGAAACGTCAACTTTCCTGTTCCTCTGATGCCGCCTGACCTGCTGCGTTCTTCCAGCTCCACACTCTGTTGCCTCTGACTCCAGCATCTGCAGTTCTTGCTATCACTGCTTGTCCTTCAGGTTGTGCAAAACCCCAAACAAATTGATCTATCTGCTTTTCATCAGTTTCTTTGATATTACACTTTCTGTGTGCATTTTACAAAATTATGAAATTGTGAAACTCAGCTGATTCCGGCCTCAGATCTTAAAATTCTTATCAGTGGATCTGCAGATTTGACTTAAGTTGGATTGTTCAAAAATTGCATCTAGGTTTTTACTGTTGTCATTATTCATCTCCCACCATTGAATTTTAACCCTTTCTCGACCACCACAAAAGGATGTACCAATCTTTTCCTCTTCACTACTGCCTTTTAGAAAGGAACCAAACATCAAACCGCACATTTGTTTCAACTTCTCACATGCCTCCACAACACCAGCTTCCAATTCATTGCTGCTATGGTAGCTAATTCTTTTTCACATGATTTACTTTCTCTGGTGCTTTTAGGCTCAAAACTGGTAGACTTACAAGTTGTTGCTCACCTCAGCAATAAATGTAGCACCCTGGATATATGTTCTCATAAAGATTCATTCCTACCTCTTTTTGAATAATATAAAAACATAACGCCAGACTATTAAAAGTAATAAGAAAGTAAATTGCCAATGCATTTGATTTTCCAAAGCTTAGATTCCAGATTTTTTTTTTATTTCTCTTTGGAAGGCAAGGGTGTTGCTGACAAAGCTAAAATTTAATGCCCATCCCTAATTATCCTTGAAAATATAGTGAAGAACCTCCTTGAACCACTGAAGGCCACGTCGGGTATGTGCACCCACAACGTTGTTAGGAAGGGAATTTCAGGATTTTGGCCAAGTAACACTGAAGAAATGGCACTATGATTCCAACTCAGGATGCTACATGAATTAGAAGTGAATTTGCAGGTAGTGGTGCCCATACGAACATTTTGTCCCACCCTTCTTGGCAGTACAGATCAGAGATGTTCGCTGATAATTGCACGGCGTTCATTTCCATTCATATCCCGCAGGTGATGAAGCAGACAGAGCTTGCAAATAGCAGGACTTGGACAACCTTCAAGCTTGGTGTGATAAATTACAAGTACTATTTGCACCACACAAATGTCATGCAATGGCTACATTCAACAGCAGAAAATCTTACTTCCTCTCATGACTTTTTTTCTTAATTCATTCACAAGATGTGGGCATTGCAGTCCGGGCCAGTATTTGCTGTCCATCCCTAATTGCCACAGAGGCTAGTTAAGAGTCAACCCTATCACTGTGGATCTGGTCTCACATGTAGGACAGACCAGGGAAGGATGGTCAAATCCCTTCCCTGAAGGGCATCAGTGAACCAGAGGAGATTTTTCCAACAATCAAGCACAGTTTCATGGTCGTCACTTGACTCTTAATTTCAGATTTTTTAAATAATGAATTCACCGTTGGCTATGGTGGGATTTGAACCTGGATCCGTACAATATTACTTGGGTCTCTGGATTAGTAGTTTAGCGATAATACTACGAGGCCATCACCTCCTCATTCAACATCATTACAAGCACTTAATCCCACCACCAACATCCGGAATTTTCGTATGCTTTAATATAGAAGGAACTATGGAAATTGCTTTCTGACAGTCTTCAGTGAGAAGAACGTCTGACTGCCAAAATTTCCAAAAAATTATGGAGGAGTTTGATCAAAAGCATTAATTATTGGCTTTTTTGGGGCTTTTCACATTCTTTATGATGTTGAGGCCCCTGGAAAATCAAGACTATTATATGCCAAATACCCACCTCAAATCAGGTCAAGCAGCATCATAGGAGCAGGAAAACTTGACGTTTCGGGCCTAGACCCTCCATCAGAAATGGGGGAGGGGAAGAGGGTTCTGAAATAAATAGGAAGAGAGGGGGAGGAGGATAGAGGATGGATAGAGGAGAGGATAGGTGGAGAGAAGGCAGACAAGTCGAAGAGGCGGGGATGGAGCCAGTAAAGCTGAGGGTAGGTGCGGGGGTGTAGGGAGGAGATAGGTCAGTCCAGGGAGGACGGACAAGTCAAGGGGGCGGGATGATGTTAGGAGATAGGAGATGGGGGTGTGGCTTGAGGTGGGAGGAGGGGATAGGTGAGAGGAAAAACA
>JAHRHZ010000248.1:63341976-63392617 GCA_024137785.1 Ginglymostoma cirratum
ATCAGAAAATTTTCATCAGAAAAACGTCAAGTTTTCCTGCTCCTATGATGCTGCTTGACCTGCTGTGTTCATCCAGCCCCATGCTTGGTCCGTATTATACCTGGGACTGAGAGTTGGCTAAAATCCAAATGTTTCAAACACCGAAAGCTCCTACACTTTGCTTTCCAAACAGCTTGAACTGAAAAATATGACCTGTAGCACTTTCCTACTTCTATGTCAAGGACTGGCTCATCAACTCACAATCAAAATTAACCATTATTTTCCCCTTAGGTGTGAGGATTAGGCGAACATGTTGCTAGCCAACTAGGGCTCCTGCTGTGCTCAATCACTTGAAACCATTCTTGCATTATATCCAACTCCGCTCTGGAATGTACTAACAAACCACATTGCCTCAAAAACAGTTAACAGCTTTACTAGCGAATCCATTTCCCTTTGGGAAATCTCATCAAAATTCCAAGCCTCTCTTTGCTTTAGCAGCTCCATGATTTTTGCTGCCAAATCAGAAAAGTATCTTGGAACTCTGGAGCTCTGGTAATTAACTCATGGTATACTTTGTACCACATCAAAAACACACTATGCTCAAAAATTCATTTAATACATGTAAGGTGCAATGACATTAGCCAAGATTGATACCATAGCTTACCAAGGATTTGTGCAGTCACTAAGCGGGGACCATCACACGCTGGGTTTAATACTTGACAAATGCATCTGGGGTCCTCTTCCAGGTAAAAAAGGTTGTAGTGTGTGGCAAGATTATCCACTTTGGTAGCAAAATTGGACAGATTATTATCTGAAAGACAATAGATTAGGAAAGGGGGATGAGACCTGGGTGTATTTGTACACCAGCCACTGAAAGTAAGCATCCAGGTGCAGCAAGAATTCATAGTGAGAAGGTTCGAGTACAGGAGAGGATGACTTGCTGCGACTGTACAGGGCCTTGGTGAAGCCACACCTGGAGTACTGTGTGCAGTTTTGGTCTCCTTATCTCAGGAAGGATATTCTGGCTGCAGGGAGTGCAACAATGGTTTACCAGAATGACTCCTGGGATGGCAGAAATGATGTATGAAAAGAAACTGGATGGTTTAGGACCATATTCACTGCAGTTTAAAAGAATGAGAGAGGATCTCATAAAATTCTAACAGGGCTAGACAGAGTAACCACAGAAGAATGCTAAGAAAAACCACAAAAGAACAGTGAATGCTGCGAATCAGAGACAAAAATAGAAATTGCTGGAAAAGCTCAGCAGGTCTGGCAGCATATGTGGACAGGAATCAAAGTTAACGTTTAGGATTGAGTGATCCTTTCTTAGACCACAGGAAGGATGTTGCTGAATACTGTGAAGTCCAGAACTACGGATCACAGTTTAAGGATACAAGGGAGGCTATTGAGGACTTTGACGAGAAATTTCTTCACCGAGAGAGTGGTGAGCCTATGGAATTCTCTGCTACAGAAAGCAGTTGAGACCAAAATATTGAATGTTTTCAAAAAAGAGATAGATTTGGTTCTTCGGGCCAGAGGGAACAAAGTATACAGAGAGAAAGTAGGAATAGGATACTGAGATAACAAGGTGTAGAGCTGGATGAACACAGCAGGCCAAGCAGCATCAGAGGAGCAGGAAAGCTGACATTTCGGGTCGAGACCTTTCTTCAGAAATGGGGGAGGGGAAAGGGATTTTGAAATAAATAGGGAGGGGGGAGGCGGATAGAAGATGGATAAAGGAGAAGATAGGTTAAGAGGAGACAGACAGGTCAAAGAGGCGGGGTTGGAGCCAGTAAAGGTGAATGTAGGTGGGGAGTTAAGGAGGGGATAGGTCGGTCCAGGGAGGACGGACAGGTCAAGGAGACGGGATGAGGTTAGTAGGTAGGCGATGGGGGTGGGGCTTGAGGTGGGAGGAATGGTTAGGGAGGCGGGGACAAGCTAGACTGGTTTTGGGTTGCGGTCGGGGGAGGGGAGATTTTGAAGCTTATGAAGTCAACATTGATACCTTGGGCTGTAGTGTTCCCAAGCGAAATATGAGATGCTGCTCCTGCAGCCTTCGGGTGGCATCATTGTGGCAATGCAGGAGGCCCAGGATGGACATGTCATCTGAGGAATGGGAGGGGGAGTTGAAATGGTTCACGACTGGGAGGTGTAGTTGTTTGTTGCGAACCGGGCATAGGTGTTCCACAAAGCGGTCCCCAAGCCTCCGCTTGGTTTCCCCGATGTAGAGGAGGCCACAACGGGAACAGCAGATACAGTATACCACATTAGCAGATGTGCAGGTGAACATCTGATTGATGTGGCAGGTCTTTGTAGGGCCTGGGATGGGGTTGAGGGAGGAGGTGTGGGGGCAGGTGTAGCACTTGCTGCAGTTGCAGGGAAAAGTGCCAGGGGTGGTGGGGCTGGTGGGGATTGTGGAGCGGACAAGGGAGTCACGGAGAGAGTGGTCCCTCCGAAAAGCAGATTAGGGTGGAGAGGGAAAAATGTCTTTGATAGTGGGGTCTGATTGCAGATGGCGGAAGTGTTGGAGGATGATGCGTTGGATCCGAACGTTGGTGGGGTGTTACGTGAGGATGAGGGGGATCCTGTTTTGGTTGTTATTGCGGGGAGGGAAGGTGTGAGGGATGAGTTGCGGGAAATGCGAGAGATACGGTTGAGGGCGCTTTCAACCACTGTGGAGGGGAAGTTGCAGTCCTTGAAGAATGAGGATATCTGGGATGTCCGGGACTGGAATGCCTCATCTCGGGAGCAGATGTGGCGGAGGCGAAGGAATTGGGAATGAGGATGGCTTTTTTGCAGGAAGGTGGGTGAGAGGAGGTGTATTCTAGGTAGCTGTGGGAGTCGGTAGGCTTGAAATGGATATCGGTTTGCAGGTGGATGCCAGAGATGGAGACAGAGAGGTCCAGGAAGGAGAGAGAGGTATCAGAGATGGTCCAGGTGAACTTAAGGTTGGGGTGGAAGGTTTTAGTGAAGCGGATGAACTGTTCGAGCTCCTCGTAGGAGCATGAGGCGGCGCCGATACAGTCATCGATGTTAAGGAGGAAGAGGTGAGGGATAGGGCAAGTGTAGCTTTGGAAGACGGATTTTTCCACATATCCTAAAAAGAGATAGGCATAGCTTTGGCCCATGTGGGTACCTATGGCCACCCGCTTTGTCTGTAGGAAGTGGGAGGGATTGAAAGAGAAGTTGTTAAGGGTGAGGACGAGTTCAGCTAAGCGGATGAGGGTGTCAGTGGAGGGGGACCGGTCGGACCTGCGGGACAGGAAGAAGCGGAGGGCCTTTAGGCCATCAGCCTGGGGAACGAAGGTGTATAGGGACTGGACGTCCATGGTGAAGATGAGGTATTGGGGACCAGGGAATCGGAAGTTTTGGATGAGATGGAGGGCATGGGTGGTGTCACAGATATAGGTGGGGAGTTCCTGGACTGAGGGGGAGAAAATGGAGTCGAGATAAGTGGAGATGAGTTCGGTGGGGCAGGAGCAGGCGGAGACAATGGGTTAACCAGGGCAGTCAGGTTTGTGGATTTTGGGAAGGAGATAGAAACAGGCGGTGCGGGTTTGGGGAACAATGAGGTTGGAGGCTTTGGGCGGGAGGTCACATGAAGTGATGAGGTTGTGGATGTTTTGGGAGATGATGTTTTGGTCTTCGGGGGTGGGGTCATGATCAAGGAGGCAGTAGGAGGAGGTGTCAGAGAGCTGGCGTCTGGCCTCGGTGATGTAAAGGCGATGTAATAGGATGCTGAGTTGGATGATCAGACGTAATCATATTAAATAGTGGAGCAGACTCAAAGGACCGACTGGCCAATTCCTGCTCCTACTTTCTATGTGTCTATGTTTCTATGTTTCTAATTGGCCAATGCATAGTAATCTGCGCCATCCAAAATGTGAGATCTGATGGGAAGGAATGTGTGATAATTTTCCCTTTCCTCCTGTCTCAGCTGACCACAATAAGGTATATTTTTAGAGAAAAAAACATATTGTCACTTTTGAGTGAAATTCCTTTGAAAGACCAGACAGCCTTTCTTATAAGTTTAAATCAAATGAGAGGATAAATATTTATTTTTCACAACATCCATGGCATTTCAGTCATGTGACAACATTATCAATGCATTCTATTGTCTTCACACAGTACCATATTAACATTCCAACTATGATTATCTTCCTGAATGACTTCAGTTGACATTCCATCTACATGAGGCTGACAGGTCTCTCAGTAATTGTTGTTTTAAGTTTCTTTCATTACAATAGCGCAGGGTACTTAAGTAGCACCTGAGAAGGTCATTTGCATTTTAAGTAGCTTCCTGGAGATGGGAGATGTTTGTCTCTGTCCACACTGAAACTACAAAGGAAGCCATGTAAGCCTTCCCCCCAGCACCCCCCCAACACCGGAGTCCATTTTGTGAAGGTACAGTGTCCATCATCTGCATTGGTTTTTAACAATAGCTCATCTCCCAATAATGTTTATGTGCTACTCAAAAGTAAAGTCTCATTCTGCCTGGTCCCAACTTCCACTGAGGGCTAATTTGTGCTAGGAACAGAGGCTATACATCTCTTGGTCTCCAATTTGACTTCAAGTCTCCTGTGACTGATAATATAGAACCTCAAAAATTAGATGCCCCTGCCCTTACATATATACTTGTTTCTTTTTATATCAATATATAACTCATTCATAAGTATTAGAAAATACATCATGCAACCATTCCAAGCTGACATTACTAAAAGGGGAGTACAAATAATTTTCATGTGCTACTGTATGTTACTCCATTTATACTTCCAGTTAATAATTGCAACATGCATTATATATAGCCTGAGAGGTTTGGCATGGGTTCCACACCCTGAATGTACCAGCCTGGCAGGATTATAGGTGGTGAGCTTTCAATAATTTGACTTTCAGCAGTTGCCCCAAACGTTAGTGCATTCCTCAGCATGGAGTCCTGGATCTTGAAATATGCCAATCTGTAATACTTAGTTGTCAACAGTTCTTTGCATTGGAAGACCAACAAGTTTTAGGTACACCAAAGAGTGTCTGTTGTTGAGTTGGTGGTACTTGAACAGCAATTAATGCTTGTCTTATTTTTAATCCCTAGAAACAGTCTGCACAGCACAGACCCAAGTGTCACAGAGCTGCTCAGGATGAAACTTGACAAAACCATATCTTTTTTCAGACCTGCTTTGCACAGGCACATTCTGAAAGAGATGAATGATTGACTTGTCCTCATTTTCGCTCCTACAAGAGCAACTTTAGAAGGAGTGAGACACTGGGCCTGCAAGCAGGATCTGACTGGAGGTACCTTCTTACAACATCACATCTATATCTTGGTGCTTGTTGGAAGTTCTGACAATGTGATATTCTACTCTAGCAACCTACTTCCAGAGCCATCTGACATTATCTCCTCTTCAGTTTTAGCCTTCTACACTTGCTGGAGCCTTAAAGCTGAATATGGAAGCTTGTATTCCTCTCGCTGGTACAGTTGAAAGCTGGGGTTCTCTTCCTACTGCTTGAATTGCATGTGAGACAATCTATTTAACTAAACTTGCCTTTGCCAAGGGTGTATTTATGGGATATTCCAGTATAGGAACAGTTAATTAGTAGTAGTAAATATGAATATTATTTTGTTAAGCATTCATGGTGGCACGGTGACTCAGTGGTTAGAACTGCTGTCTCACAGTGCCAGAGACTTGACTTTGATTCCAACCTCGGGCAAGTGCCCGTGTGGAGTTTTCACGTTCTCCCCATGTCTGCTTGGGTTTCCTTTGGGAGCTCTGGTTTCCTCCCACAGTCCAAAGATGCTCAAGTTAGGTCGATTGAGCATGCTAAATTTCCCATTTGTCCAAGGATGTGCAAGCTATGTTGGATTAGCAATAGTAAATGAATGTTATAGGGTAGAGGGGTGGATCTGGGTGGGATGCTCTTTGGATGGTCAGTGTGGACTCAAAGGGCTGAATGGCCTGCTTCCATGCTGTAGGTATTCTATGATCCTTCCTGAAGGATCTGGAAGCGGTTATGTGTAGACCACTGATTGATGGAGTTGCAGTCAAAGGTGTTTTTCCACATCAACATTTCCATCGGGAATAGGTGGTACAGCATGTTCCAGCTGGTGCAGTTCATGGTAATTATGGCCAGACACAATTGACAGGTAGAACTTGAGCACATAGGGACACTTGGTATTTGCACACTGAAGGTCTATGATCACTTGATATCCAAAGTTGATCTTTGGGTTAAAGACAATGTTGAATATGTTTCCCTTTTTAAAGGGTTTTATGTTATGTCCCAGTGAAAAAAATCTCATTCAACATCCAGTTAAGGGAAAAGATGGCTTGTCAGAGTAGCATGGCTCAGGAGAGCAGTATGGGCCAGGCCTATGCTATGTAAAACAACACTGAAAGGGAAGATGAAAATTCAGTTCTGAGGAAGAGTCACCGGACCTGAAATGTTAACTCTGTTTTCTCCTTCACAGATGCTGCCAGACCTGCTGAGCTTTTCCAGCAACTTTGTTTTTGTTCCTGATTTACAGCATCCGCAGTTCTTTTGGATTTTATGAAAATTCAACCACTCGTTAGGCATTACTGTAAACAACAGAAACCTACAATGACTCTACGGCTAGAAATATGGACAGAAATTGATGGAACATCTGTGGAATTCCAACCACATTATATCGCAAACGAAAAGTCCATGTGAGACCAGTAAAGGAAATATCTGAAAACATTACAGCTACACCGCAGATCAACTGTAGGACTACCACTATTTCTAATTTCTTTAAATTACTTAAGATCAAATGCTTAATTCAACATGTGTAATGATGGTGTTAATTACAGTGTAGCAAGTTGACTCAGTCAGTTTGCAAAATAAATATGGATGGGGGATCTCATTATGAATAGGTTGATGTATTAATAATACATTGGTAGACTCTCTCATGGCATTGCTCATTGTTAATCCACAAATTATCTTTTGCCTGCATGATCTTTCTGGAAATTCTGCGTCTTTCCTTATTGTTCAAAGATATACTTTCTTGGAAATCTGTTTTTCCTCAATTTTTGAACACCTCAGATCTTTAATTGTACCTTTCTTGTCACAGCTTTTTAAAAATGTTTTTGTCTGTGACTTGATCTTTGTTTATATGTTCACATACATTTGTGCCTGTTGTGCCCTAATTTTTCTGTTTGTTTGTTTCTATATCTGATGTTCTTTTCTCTCTGTGTTCCTTAGATTGCTTCATCTGTTTCCTGACAGTACTATCCTCTGTCTGTTTGTAGATCTCTAGCAACATTTTCATCAATGTCTTAATCTTTGCTTTTGACAATCTGCAATATTTATGTGCAACTTCTTTCTGTTTTTGTACCCAATATTTACTTTTTGTCCTTTCTGTAATCAAGCCTTCCATTATGCCTTTATCAGTGTCTTTGTTTTGTTAATTTTTGTTACTCAACATCTTTTTCTGTCTTCAGAATCTCTATCTATTTTGTGAATGTTTCCTCTGCCTAAATCGTTTTCTGTCCCAAGAATTCCTGTGTACAACAAAATCTGTCCATGTTCCCCAATTTTATTTTTCTAACATATTTCTTCGTGTTCCCATTTTTTATTATATTCCAAATTTCTGCCTCTGTGCCATAGACCTCTCTCTCTTCCCCACCCAATTTTGCCCTTTCTCTCTCCCCCTAATCTTTCTTTGTGTCCCAATCTCCACACTTCTGCCAGGAATCTCACTCTCTAATCCACCAAAGTTTCTCTTTCCTTATCACAAATCTTTCTTTCACATTGTGTTGGCTAAGTTTCTCTCTGTCCCCTCCCTAATCTTTTTCACTTTTTATTCCTCAATCTCTTCATTTCCCTGCTTACACCACTGTGTCTCTGTGGCCACAAGCTAGAACATAGAACATAGAACATTACAGCGCAGTACAGGCCCTTCGGCCCTTGATGTTGCGCCGACCTGTGCCTGTCTCAATCTGTCATACAAAGTTTACTTCATGTGTTTCATGAATGTCCCATTTTGCCAGCAGCTCCACCTCTCCCCCAACATTGCTCCCAATCCCTAGTGTTTATTTTTCCAGCTTTCAGTTCTTTGTCTTTAACCCTTATTTATCTTGGGGTGGTGATTCTACATACACGTGCACACACACATATAAATCTATGGGGTGAATTTGCATTTGCAGATTTCTAATTGCAGATACATTCTATTTTGTTTAAAAAACACGCAATTTGTAGACAGTCAATGTGGCATTTTATAAATTCCTACTTTGGAAATAAAACCAGTCTGATTCCAAGTTGATTACACAGCCAGATTCTAAACAAGGCCTCATGCCTTAAAAGCATTGTCTGACCTGAGATGTCACCTCTGGCGTACTGAGGGAACTAATAAAACCTTTAGTTATCTCAAGGCAGTGACTTAAAAGAAATTCTTGAATTTGCATATTAACCCTTTCTAACTGATTAAAGATTTAACAGCCATCTTGGGTTTGTTCAACATATTCACATCAGTGCTATGACCCTTTGATCTTTTGCTTATAAATTCAGTGTCTGATGCCACCTCTCTCACTGACACCTGAAGAAGGAGCGAGACACGGAAAGCTTGTGTCTTCAAATAAACCTGCTGGACTATAACCTGATGTCGTGTGATTTTTGACCTTGTCCGCCCCAGTCCAACACCGGCACCACTGCATCATGGCTTTAAATGGTGACAGTGGTCAATCCAAAAAACCTACATTAGTGAAGATGTCAGTGGTCCCTGCCCCATCCTAGTACATTGAAAATTCTTGTCAGTGGGTGAGGGTTGTGCTGAGCCAAACATATCCTAATGCCCTGAGTGTATTCTGACTTGGAGAAGATGAAGTCGTTGGCACAAAAACTTGGGTTCATCCAGAGTCAATTTCTTTCTTCCAATGTGTGGGGTTAGAGAGGAAGCAATGGGTAGAATATTATTATACCTCATTGGGATAGTATGCCGGAAACCAAGCCTCACTATTTCCAGAGTCATCACAAATATTAAATATTTTGAAAAGTATGCAAAATTCTGTAATGTACTAGACCTAGGTTGACAGAAAGCATAGACCAGGTTTCTGTACTTAACAAGAATGGTTATTTATTACAAATAAATAGACTCTAGCTACAAGTAAACAATTATGAATCATTGGTGTATAACTCTACTAGTCATTTACCTCTTAAACACACTGTCTACACACATAGACAGCCACAGATGGGCACAAAAATAAATTTGTGTTATGGATAGAGGGAAAGACTGTGTTGGCAGTTCCATGGCTTCTGTCCGCAGTATTAGTTGAGATGAACCTTTTTGCTTCAGAACAATATTTCTTGATCTTTCTGCAGTTACTTTCATTTGTTTCCAAGAGGCACAGGATGACTGGTTCACACTAGAAAGGTCTTTAACTCATTAATTAAAAATCATAGATTACAGCAATTGGAAAGGGAAAATAAACAGGCTGTCTTCAGGCTTGAGTTTTCTTTTACTGTAGAGAAAAGAGGCAGCTCCTGCCTTTGCAGAGATCTAATACATTTACATCCCCAAACTGGACAACTGCCTGGGAGCCAATCACATTGTTGTTGGCAGACAGAAGGCCATTTTCATCGAAAACTAGTCACTAGTCCACGGACCAATCAGCTACTTGTTGCCAGACACAGATCCATACATTCACACCCTTGGCTCCAGCTTGTCTGCAAACTAGTCTTCCACTACTACTTGGTCAAACAACAGTGTAAACAGTACTTACCATGAGTGTGACATTACTTTTAAATAATGCAGCAATCGTTCAACAAACTTTTGAAAACATTTTGAATGTGTTATTTTCCTATTTCAGTTCACAATCTAAGCTACGAAAAGTGCAGTTTTTGTCAGGAGTTGCAGAATTGAAGGTCAAGATGGTCAAAGCGTTAATTTCAGATGGAGGTTAATAATTGTCTTTGTTAGGGAAATTTTATCACTGAAAAGAAATAAGGACACTAATTTAACAACTACCAGATCTATTTAGAGCCAAGTAAGTAGGGAGTCTGAGATAAAAGGTACTGCAGATGCTGGAGAATCCGAGATAACAAGCATGGGGCTGGATGAACACAGCAGGTCAAGCAGCATCATAGGAGCAGGTAAACTTGACGTTTCGGGCCTAAAGAAGGGTTTAGGCCCGAAACGTCAAGTTTTCCTGCTCCTATGATGCTGTTTGACCTGCTGTGTTCATCCAGCCCCATGCTTGTTAAGTAGGGAGTCTGTATAGTTGAATATAGATTACAGAGAAACAGTAGCCCATGTTTTGAAGGGAGGCCAATAAATAATGTCCATTGGTCTGAAGATGCAGGATGGAGTCAGCCAGAAAGTTCCTGCAAGAAGAAAATGTCTGAGTCAAGAGGAGATGCACTGGAGCTACAGGGAGAAAGTAAGGGCAATGAGTTTATAAATTTACATAAAGCATTGTTCGTATTTCCTCACCTATGCCAAAATATTTATTGCTAAAATGTATTTGGCCTCTTATCATTCTTTTCTGCATTTATTGGTCTTGGTTGGCTAAGCAAAACGTACATCTGTATATGTAATGAAAGAAATCTGTCTGATTGTTAGTTACAAAATGAAGCAGAGTCAGAATTCAATTACATCAAAAATACTGTTACAGCGCCACCTATCATCACCTACATTGTACAGACAATGATGTAAATTGATTTTCATACAGAAACCCTGATGTAAGCACTTCGATGAATGTTGATGCCAAATGTTGCAATTCTCACATCTTTTTGATGTATAAATTGAGAAGAGACAGATAAGAAAACATTACTGAGTTCATTATAAAGAATGAATGCAGGAATACAGAGTAAAGTTGGCCCTTAAGTTTGTACTCAAAGTATCAAGTAAATAAAAGCAGAAATGTTTGACTTCGGAATTATCTTAAAGTGATACTAACTATGCTTAAACAGACTATCGACTTCATACGAACAAAATTAGTTCTGGTTTGTATTCTACCTGTTTTAATTTTAAACTGTGACTGTTCAAATTGTTAAAGAACAAAATAATTTGTTAAAACTGTCTTTAAGATCATAAGGTCACCTGATGAAGGAGCAGTGCTTTGAAAGCTTGTGATTTCAAATAAACCTGTTGGACTATAACCTGGTGTCGTGTAACTTCTGACTTTCTCCACCCCAGTCCAACACCGGCACCTCCACAGCTTGCTTTTTAGATGTAACAGGAAGACAATTCCCTTGAGATACTGAATTCACAAGAATTTTTAATTGTGTTATTCTGAGTCTATCCAACACATTGATTTACTTATATATTCATGATGTATTTATTATGCACCTCACATAAGTTAAAAATTTAACAAAAGTTGCTACTAATAGGATTATTATTGAAGTGTACTTTGGTTGTCAATATTAGTCATTACAAACCTTACAAGTGCGTATGCAAATGCATTTCAGGAGAAACCATTCATTCTGAACTTTATACCAAATGACAGGTCTAGAATGCATGGTATGTCAGAATTCAGAGGCAGGTTCACCATTTTCAGTTTCTTGGGGGCCATTTTTTAATAATGGTGGATATAGATGACAAAGTTCATCATTATCTCCAATGTATCAAATCGGCCACATCCAATGCAAGAAGAGAGTCTTGAGGACCAGGATCTAAAACTTAAGGCTAGGTTAATTAATTAAATTAAATGGTTATTGATATTAATCATCAGCAATGATTTCCACCCTCCTTTATGTTTCAGTGATTTGGATAGCCTACAGCAGACCGCTCAAAATACTGGAGAAGAACCACTAGAGGTACCTTTGCAATATCCTATAAACTGGGTGGTAAGATAGATTGTCCAATAGCTGTTTCCTTTTCAAGCCAGCTTGTCAAGCATCAAACTATTAAACATCAAGCCATAAAGCCATATACCTGACTCCGAACTTCCAAGACAATTTCGCTGTTTGTAACTTTGGCTGCAACAGGAGACTCCCAGGAAGCTAACAGTAATTTTTTTTTCTTTCAATTGATTCATTCACAGAATCACAGGCAATCAGAGCAGTTGTTGCCCATCCCTAATTGCCCTTGTGACAATGACCGTGAGCCACCCTCTTGAACTGCTGCAATCCATGTGGTGTATATACACCCGGTTACAATTCGGAAAAATGTTCAATATTTTGTGTCAGAATCAGTGACTGTGAAGGAACAGCGTTATAGTTCCAGGCCAGGAAGTTGTGTGGCTTGGAGGCGAACTTGGAATTAGTGGTGTTCCTGTGCAGTTGCTGTCTTCCTGCCATAGAGATTGCACTTTTATGAGGAGTTTTAATGGGTTGTTGCAATGTTACTTGTATATAGTATACAATGATGTCACTTTGCATCAGTGATGGGGGAATTGAATGCTTAGGTTGATGGATAGGGTTCTGATCAAGTAGGCCGCTTTGTCATAGATGGTAGTCAAACTTCTTGATTGTTGTTGGGGATGTGCTCGTCCAACCAATTAGAGAGAATTCCATCATGTATCTTGTCAAACTTTGGGAAGGCAGAAGGTGATTTACTCCCAGACCTCCTAGCCAATGACCTGTTTTTGTAGCTACAGTATTCACATGTCCAGTCTAATTCAGTTTCTGGTCAAGAATGACCTCTAGGATTTTGATAGCAGTAATTCGGCAATGATAATGCAACTAAATGTCATGGATTTGTGATTAGATTCTCCTTTTTTGGAGGAGGTCATTGTCTGGCACTTGTGTGCAATGAATGTTACTTGCAACTTATCAGCACAAGCCTGAACATTGTTCATTGCCTGTTGCATTTGGTCATGTACTGCTTCAATATCTGAACAGTCATGAATGGTACTGAATATTGTGCAACCATCCACAACTATCCACTGACCTTATATTGAATGGAAGGTTATCAACAAAGCTGCTGAAGATGTTGGGAATAGGAAACAACCTGAGGAGCTCCTGCAGAGATGTTCTGAAAAACCACATAATCAACTTTGCTGATATCAGATACTTGGGATTGTAGATGGAAATGCAAAATTGTAAAGGACTCTGGACAGATTAAGTGAACAATCAAAGCTAACAAATGGATTTTGGGCTTAAAAAAGACAGAAGAGAGTACTTTCTAAATACTTAAAGTCCAACTATTCTTGGGCTTTCAAATCAGGAGCAGTCATGCTTTAATTAGTCAAAACAGTGGTTGGACCTAGAGTATTGTGCGTAAGTTTAGGCATCACACCTTAGGTACTATATATATTGGCTTTGAAGTAAGTGAAATGTTGCTTGGCCAGATCATTTGGGGAATCGAAGAGCTAAGTTACCAGATCAGAATACACAAACTAGTATTCCTTGGAACTCAGAACATTTGATCAAAATTTTCCAGCTATTAAGGGGAATTGATAGGGTGGATAGTGGTAACGATTTTCACTGATAAGTGTGTTTAGAACCATGAGGCACAGTTCAACAATTAGAGCCATACCCTTCAGCAGTAAAATTAGGAAAGGCTTCCACACAAAGGATGGTTGAAGTTTGAAACTCTGTTCCATTTTAAGTCCAAGATTGGTCACATTCGTAAGTCGAAGGTATATGGGCCAAGGAAGGTATATGGTATGACAATTAAATAGCCTCTGTTGTTCCTATGTTGCTATTTGTCAGCAAACTGTGGACATTTTAACTTTGTGAATCTCCTAGGAATGATTCGTATCTCAGTTTTTGATGATATTGTGATGTGACTTTGGTAAAATCTTCAACGTAATGGAAAATAAACATTTCTATTTATTCCTATGTTTAGAAGTACAGAATTCATTAAATTTCTAGAGTATGCATTTCATATGGACGCTCGGAGTTAGTTGAGTTAGTTAGGAGTGAGCCCTGTCCTGATACTGACTCTGAAATCACGTTTATGGTTTAATATTGGGTACAACTTTACAGTACAAAAAACAGACACCACTTTGTTCTGATCAAAAATAAAGAATTTCTCCACATCTGCGCAGGAAATTCAGAAGTGCATTAATTATGTCCGGTTTTATAACATTGCTACACAAAATTCACATCTTTTGTCCACGGCTGTAACATATAAGGCTTGTGCTCCTCCTGCAGTTTAGGAAGGAAATTGTCTCTGAATAACATAATTAACACAGAAGGTCATCAGAATTTCTCTTTCCAAGCTATTAAGTTTTCTAACCAGAAGAAGCACCAATGAAAATGCTTAAAGGCTTAGCTGTCCAGAAACTAGTAAGTTCTTTAAATAACTGCAGGTGGTGTTGTTCAGCTGTCCTTCTCAGAATGGTGATAGGTGGATGCAGGTAGGGGGTTATTGTGGTCAGTCAGTGGGAAGGGTGGAGTGGATAAGTGAGGAGGAAGATGGACAGGTTAGGTCAGGTCAGGGAGGTGAGGAGGAGGGGAAGGGCTGGATATGGGATAAGGCTGGAGGTGGAGGGATTTTGAAGCTGGTAAAGTCAACGTTGAGGCCATTGGGCTGTAAGAAATGACAGAACTGGTCCTCACCATCAACAATTTTTGCTTTAATTCCTCCGGCTTCCTACAAATCAAAGAGGTGGCCATGGGCACCCATATGGGCCTGAGATATGTCTGCCTCTTTGTTGGATTCATGGACCAGTCCCTCTTCTGCAACTACACTGGCATCATCCCTCACTTCTTTTTCTGCCATGTTGATGACTGCATCAGTGCTGCCCTGTGCTCTCACAAGGAACTCGAGCAGTTCATCAACTTCACAAAAACCTTCCACCCCACCCTCAAATTCACCTGGACTATTTCTGACACCTCCTTCCCCTTCCTGGACCTCTCCGTCTCCATCTTCGGAAACTGACTCACCACTGACATCTAATTCAAACCCACTGACTGCCACAGCTACCTCAACTACACCTCCTCTCAACCTCCTGTAAAAATGCTATCCCATACTCTGAATTCCTCCATCTCCGATTCTTCTGCTCCCTGGATGAAGCGTTTTACTCCAGGACATCCCCAGATAGCCTCCTACTTTAGGGACTGTAATTTCCCCTCCTCTGTAATTAAGGATGCCCTCAACCACATCACCTCCATTTCCTGCACTTCTACCCTCAAACCCCATCCCCCCAACAACAATAAAGATAGAATCCCCTTAGTCCTCACGTACCACTCCACCAACCTCTGAATCTAACACATCATCCTCCAAAATTTCCGCCAGACCCCACCACCAAAAAGATATTTCCTCACCACCCCTGTCCGCTTTCCGCAGGGATTGTTCATTCTGAAACTCCCTCGTCAGCTCAACACTCCCCACCACCTTCTCCACCAAACCTATTACCTTTCCCTGCAACCACAAGAGGTGCAACACCTGCCCCTATACCTCCCCTTTCATCTCTGTCCAAGGCCCCAAATAATTGTTCCAAATCTGAAAGATTCACCTGCACTTCATCCAACCTGATCTATTGTATCCGTTGCTCCCGATGTGGTCTCGTCTATATCGAGGAGACCAAACACAGACTCAGGAACCAGTTCACGGAGCATCTATGCTCTGCATGCATCAACCAACCCAACCTTCTGGTTGCAATCCATTTTAATTTCCCTCCCCCTCCACTGGCAACATGTCCATCCTTGGCTTCCTCCACTGTCAGAGTGAGGTCAATCGTACACTGGAGGAACGACACCTAACATTTTGCCTTGTGACCTTACAGCCCAATGGCCTCAATATTGACTTCACCAGCTTCAGAATCCCTCCACTCCCAACCTTATCCCATGTCCAGTCCTCCTCCTCCTCCTCGCCTCCCTGATCTGACCTGATCTAACCTAACTTAACCCTTCTGTCTTCCTACTCACCTATCCGCTCCACCCTTCCCACTGACCAATCACAATAACCCCCGACCTGCACTACCAATCCCCATCCCACCTTCTCTTCCCTCAGCCCCACCCTCCTCGCTCTATTTATTTCTGGGCTCCCCTCCACCTCCCCAGTCCTGATGAAGGGTTTCGGCCTGAATCATTGACTTTGCTGCTCCTCGGATGCTGCTGTGCTTTTCCAGCTTCACATCTATTGGGAAGTGATCTGATTGAAAATTTTGAAGCGGATGTACAGGGTTGACATTGAGAGGTTGTTTGCCCTGACGGTGGAATCAAGGTTGTGTGGCAGAATCACAGGTTAAAGCATATTTAGGACTGAGATGAGAAGAAATGTCTTCATTCAGAAGATTGTGAAAATTTGGAATTGCCTACCTGGAGCAGGTAGTGAATGCTTCACTGTAGAGTATATTGAAGAGTATGAGCGATAGAGTTTTAATCATGAGACGTGGGCAGCCGGCAGGAAAATGGAAAGGAAGATAAACAATGATCATATTGAACAGCAAAGCAGGTTCAAGGGGTCAACTAACTTACTCCTGCTTCTATTTCACACATTCTAATGATATCAGTCACTATATTTCAAAGTATTGCAGTGTTTTGGGATATTTCTGATCTGTGATAAGTGAAACATAAATGATTGTCGCCTTTCAGTTCTTTCTTATATAATTGGAGCGCAACCTTAGAATTCTCTCACAGTAATATTGGCATGATATATTTTGTGAACTATTCCGAAAAAACTTCTCCTGATCATCTGAAAATTCATTCTTCCTCTTTCTGTGTGGCACCTTTCATGTCTGAGGGCTGCTAATCATAACTCAAACTAAGACATTTAATGATGCGCGGTGAGAAGGCAGGCCCTGAAAACTACCCCAGTCAGTACAGGGATTGAATTGTGGCTTTTAATTATTTCTGGAATCTGAGTCTCACTGGCATGGCCATCATTTACTTACTGCCCATTTTGTATTTGCTTGAGATGGGAAGTTGTTTTCTTGAACTGCCAAAGTCCATCTGATGTATGTGCTCCGAGAGTGCTATTGATGTTATGTTAGTCTTTACCTCCAGGGTGACCATATTCCCCAAGCTGTATATGGGATACATGATAAAACTGCTCTTTTTAACCAAGTTCAATGGCAATCAATCAAAACTACATTCAGCAAACATTCATACTATGATTAGATTCACTGAGTCTCCATTTTAAAGAAATATTGCATTATCATAACACTGATTATGGGTAGGGAAAGTAAACATATTTTTCTAATTAAGTGGTTACTGCTCTTTCAAAGTACCTGCTCTGTCCTCATCTTGCTATTCCCATATTGCAGTGTTTCTTGTGGACTGCAGATCTTGAAAGGTCTGTTTGTGTTTTGCCAGTTTTAAGTAGAGTGCAATACAGTGCAGATCGTAACACACCCGAACAAACAAATAACCTTCACGGTAGAAAAACCGAGACTTGATTTTTCAGGTGAACATTACCAAAAGGACACATTCAACAGGAGCTGTAGTACACACCAAACTCAACTGCCTTTACCACATTTGAGGGACCTACTGCCTTGTTGTTCATCATTTGAAAAATATTCTGTCACCTTTCCGAAATGGGTGCTTTGTGAATATTTCAGTTTGGCATGAGACAGGAGATTATTTAGTTTTGCATTTCCCCATCTATCAAAAAATATTTGTCCATCAAACTTAGGGTGGGAATTCTCGAGCAACAAGTGCAAGGTTGCTTTGAACATCATCCTAGACTAGCAAATAACAAGAATGTAAGAAACAGGAAGAGTAGCGCATTAGACCTGTGGAGCCTGCTCTACCAAGCAAAACAATCATGTTTGATCTTCAGATTCAACTTCAGTTTTCTTCCCACTCTCTATATTGCTTGATTCCCTTAGAGACCAAAATAAAACTTTCCCAGCCTTACAGGTATCCAATGATGGAGTATCTACAACCGTGTGGATAAAAAGAATTCCAAGATTTACAACCCTTTGAGTGAAATAATTTCTTTGTAGCATGGATTTGTTCGAGGGAGATCCTGTCTGACAAATTTAATTCAGTTTTTTGAAAACATGACTAAATATATTAATGAGAGTAGCGGGTTGATGTGGTTTACATAGACTTCAGTAAGGCCTTTGACAAGGTTCCATGTGGAAGGCTGGTCCAAAAGGTAAGAGACCATAGGCAAGTTGGCAAATTGGTTCTAAAACTGGCTTCCAAATAGGAAGCAAAGGATGATGGTGGAAACCTGCGATCAGCAGTGCACCACAGGGATCGGTGCTGGGACTCCTCATGTTTGTTATGTATGTTAATAACTTGTATGTGAATGTAAAAGATATAATGACTAAGTTTGGAGATGACATGAAAATTCGTGGAGTTGTTGATAGTGAAGAGGACAGGCTCAAGCTACAGTCTGATATTGATCAGCTGGTGAATTGGGTAGAGCAATGGCAGATGGAATTTAATCCAGATAAGTGCGAGGTGACGCATTTTGGGACATCTAATAATGGAAGGTTCTACATTATGAATGATACTGGGGAACAAAGGGATCTTGGTGTATGAGTCAATACATTCCTGAAGGTGTCAGCACAGGTAGACCAAGTAGACAGGGTGGTGAAGAAGGCACACAGGATGTTGCCTTTCATTAGCCAGGGAGTAAAATATAGGAGCAAGGAAGCTTGTTAAAACATTATAAAATATAGGTTATAAAACATTGTTTATAAAACATTGGTTAGGTCACAGATGGAACGCTGTTTGTAGTTCTGGTCACCACACTATTCGAAGGACGTGAATGCACTGGAGAGGGTGCAGAGGAGATTCACCAAGATGTTGCCTGCAATAAAATGTCTCAGTTATGAGGAGAGACTGGATAGGCTGTGTTTGTTTTCGTTGGAGAGCCTGGAGGATTTAGCGGTGTGGGGAGGTGGCTTGGGGGGTTCTGAACAAGGTATAATTATGAAAGGCATAGGTAGGATAGATTGCAAGAACTTTTCCCCCATGGCATGTGTGGCTAAGACCAGAGGGCACAAGTTTAAGGTGAGGAGTAACTGGTTCGGAGGACATCTGTGGAAAATCTTTTTCACTCACAGGGTGATAGAAATATGGAGTGTGCAGCCTGAGACCATTGTGGAGGCAGGTACTGTTGCAACATTTAGAAGCATTTGGATATGCACTTAAAATGCCAGGACATAGTATGCTATGGACTAAGTGCGGGTAAGTGGGATTACCATAGTTCGGTGTTTGTTGATCAGCATAGACTTGATGGGCTGAAGGGCCTGTTTCTATGCTATGACTCTATGAGAGCTCTGTGACTCTCATCTCAGACTTAAATGACCAACCTTTTATCCTGAGACTCTGTCCCTATGGTTTAGATTTCCCAACAAGAATAAACAAACCCCTTCAGAATGTTTCAATGGGATTTGGAAGGTCTGCCCTCCCTGGCCTTCCTGCCTCTCTCTAGAGGGCATGTTATTCAGCTCAATTTCAGCTTAAAAATAAATGTGAATAAATTCCACTATTGAGATAATTGCACCAATACAGAAACACTAACAAGATGGAGAAGACATTACCAGTTTAATTACCATGTTATATAATCAATTTCAAAACAATATATTTTTGATTCACAGGTATTCATTCTAACAGCTTTTGAATTGAATGATGAACTGTTGCATTGGAAAAGCCTGCAGAGCCCCTTTTCATCACTCAGTGTAGAACAAATAATCAGAGTAGAGAAATAAATGCCTCCAAGAACGCCATCCTTATTTTACAACTCATTGAGATTTCCAGAGACTGTTAAGATCGAAGTCACCAGGGATCATTTTCAGACTTAGCGCATCTAAAATTAGATTGATTTTTGTTGTATTTCAGTGGTTGTTTGTCGATTGCATGGGAAACATAATTAATTTGATGGCTTCCTATTGAACTGGTTCTTTTATGAGCTTCATTGAGGCAACAGAGTACATTGAAAATTTTACAATTATAGGAGTATATTATATTACGTAGGATATATATATAGTATATATAGGATCTATATAGTACAGAAACAGGCTATTCAGCCTGGTCAGTCCATGGAGGTGTTTATGCTGCATTCGAGCTTCCTCTCATTTTTATGCATCTCAATTTATCATTGTAACCATCTAATTCCATTTCCCTAAAGAGCTTGTCTAGCTCCCTGTAAATGCATCTGTATTATTAACTTCAGGCACTCCCCACTGTACTGAGTTCCACATTCTCGCTACAATTTGAATAAAAACATTTTCTCTGCATTCCCTATCAGATTTCAAAGTAACTATCTTATGTTGATGGCCTACAGATACACGTTTTCCTGTAAGATAAATACTTCTTTTTGCTTCCAGTCTACCAAAACCTTTCATACTTTTAAACAGAGATAACAAGGTGTGGGGCTGGATGAACACAGCAGGCCAAGCAGCATCATAGGAGCAGGAAAACTTGACGTTTCAGGCCTAGACCCTTCATCAGAAATGGGGGAGGGGAAGCGGGTTCTGAAATAAATAGCAGGGGGAGGCGGATAGAAGATGGATAGAGGAGAGGATAGGTGGAGAGGAGGCAGACAAGTCGAAGAGGCGGGGATGGAGCCAGTAAAGGTGAGTGTAGGTAGGGGGTTAGGGAGGAGATAGGTCAGTCCAGGGAGGACGGACAGGTCAAGGGGGCGGGATGATGTTAGTTGATAGGAGATGGGGGTGGGGCTTGAGGTGGGAGGAGGGGATAGGTGAGAGGAAGGACAGGTTAGGGAGGTGGAGATGAGCTGGGCTGGTTTTGGGATGCGGTTGGGGGAGGGGAGATTTTGAAGCTTGTGAAATCCACATTGATACCATTGGGCTGCAGGGTTCCCAGGCTGAATATGATTTGCTGTTCCTGTGGCCTTCGGGTGGCATCACTGTGGCATTGCAGGAGGCCCAGGATGGACATGTCATCTGAGGAATGGGAGGGGGAGTTGAAATGGTTCGCGACTGGGAGGTGCAGTTGTTTGTTGCGAACCGAGCGCAGGTGTACTGCAAAGCGGTCCCCAAGCCTCCGCTTGGTTTCCCCGATGTAGAGGAAGCCACAACGGGTACAGCGGATGCAGTATACCACATTGGCAGATGTGCAGGTGAACATCTGCCTGATGTGGAAAGTCTTCTTGTGGCCTGGGATTGGGGTGAGGGAGGAGGTGTGGGGGCAGGTGTAGCACTTCCTGCAGTTGCAGGGAAAAGTGCCAGGTGTGGTGGGGCTGGAGAGGAATGTGGAGCGGACAAGGGAGTCGTGGAGGGAGTGGTCCCTCTGGAAGGCAGATAAGGGTGGGGAGGGAAAAATGTCTTTGGTGGTGGGGTCTGATTGCAGATGGCGGAAGTGTTGGAGGATGACACGTTGGATCCGGAGGTTGGTGGGGTGGTACGTGAGGACGAGGGGGATTCTTTTTTGGTTGTTATTGCGGGGACGGGGTGTGAGGGATGAGTTACTGGAAATGCGGGAGACACGGTCGAGGGCATTCTCGACCACTGTGGGGGGGAAGTTGCAGTCCTTGAAGAATGAGGACATCTGCGATGTATGGGAGTGGAATGTCTCATCCTGGGAGCAGATGCGGCGGAGGCGAAGGAATTGGGAATAGGGGATGGATTTTAAACATCTTTGATAGGTCATCCCTCAGCCTTTTTCCAGCCTGTTGATCCTTTCCTGATTTGGGAGACAATGTGTTTTTGGTATATCCTGTAAATCTTCACTGCACCTTCTCCAGACCCCCTTTGTACTTTTTCTAATCCTTCTTCTTCTGCAGTCCCTCAGGTTCCGGGATGATTTGTTTGATTCCATGGGGGCTGTGGGGGGATGAGTTCTGCAATGTCTGAATGATCTAATCCTGGAGCTACAGGCTCTGCCATAGGTGGTGGTGTGTAATCAGATGGGTGGGACACTCTGAATTCTGTGCACTCTTTCTGCTGCTTGCTCTTGGCTTCCAAGTGCTCCACTCAGCAGTTGGTGTCTTCGTAGATGTGTCTTCTCCAATTTGTGTGTTCTCGGGCAAGTGACTCCTCTTTGGACTTGGTAAAGTATGGCAACTTGAACTATGATGAGTATTCTAAGTGGTGATTAAAACAGATGGTGCTGGAGAAACTCAACAGGTCTGATAGAACCAACCTCACTCCAAAGAGGAGTTATATTGCAACTTGCGATATGTTAACTCTGTTTCTGTCTTTACAGATGTTACCCAAACTTCTGAGTATGGCCAGCACTAACTGTTTATATTTCAGACTTCCAGCATCCACAGTATTTTGCTTTTATTTTAATGTGCTCTAAGTGTGGCCTAACAAAGGTTTAATACAAGTTAAAATAACTTATAATTCTATCCCTCTAGAAATAATACCTAGTGTTTAGTTCAGAGATAAAAGGTACTGCAGATGCTGGAGAATCCGAGATAACAAGGTGTGGGGCTGGATGAACACAGCAGGCCAAGCAGCATCATAGGAGCAGGAAAGCTTGACGTTTCGGGCCTAGACCCTTCATCTAGTGTTTAGTTTATGTTTTTATACTTTAAAACTTGTGCTGTAATTTTGTACTCTGAGATCCCTTTGCTCTCCAAACCAACCAAAATATATTCTGTCACATGTATTTGTGTTGAACTTTGCCAATGCTTTGTCCATTTTGTGACTATTTATGTCCTCCTGTAATTTGTTTCTGCACCCCTCAGTATGATCTAAACTCCACCAAACCCCACCACTAACTCCCAGCAGTTATGGCATCATTCACAAATTTAGACATTTAGAGACGAATCAAAAGTATCTTTTAGATCTTACATACCTTATGAAACCCCGATGAAGAGCAGCTGGACTCGAAACTCTGCTTTCTTGCCTCAGGTGCTACCGGCGCTGCTGACTTTCTCCAGCAGTTTCTGTTTTTGTTTCAGATCTCCAGCATCTGCAGTTCTTTATTTTATTTTACGAAGGTTTCAGTCATAAGGACAGGTTGGATAGGCTGGGACTTTTTTTCCCTGGAGTGTAGGAGACAGAGGGGTGTCCTTATAGGGGTCTATAAAAATCATGAGAGGCATAGATAAAGTAGATAGCCAACAGCTGTTCCCCATGGTGGGGAAGTCTAAAACTAGAGGGCATATGTTTAAGGTGAGGGAGGAGAGATGCATTAGGATCCAGATAGGCAATTTTTTCACAGAGAGGGTGGTGAGTGTCTGGAATGAGCTGTTAGAGGTAGTGGTGGAAGCAAGTACAATTTTGTCATTTAAGAAACATTTAGACAGGTACATGGATGGGATACGTGTGGAGGTATATGGACCAAAAACAGGCAAATGGGATTAGTTTGAATGTGAAAACTGGGTGGCATGGGCAAATTGGGCCGAAGGGCCTATTTCCATGCTGTAGACCTCTATGACTCTATGACTATACTTTTTTTGATGAAGTGTTAATTTCAACAAGTGTCACAGAGAGCTTCTCCCAAGGAGCTCCAGTATGTTTTCTCAGAGTATCTTATGAAATTTATCTTATTAACTGTGTACACTGCTCCTATGTCACCTCTCCCGCCTGATGCTAGCCCCATTCTATCGCCAGTTGTTCCATGAAGAACTCACCACTTTTTTTATTCATCCATGAGATGTGGGCATTGCTGGCTGGGCCAGCATTTGTTGTCCATCCCTAATTTCTCAGAGGGCAGTTCAGAGTCAAATACATCATTGGGGTCTGGAGTCACTTGTAAGCCAGTCTGGGTAAAAACAACAGATTTTCTTCCCTAAAGGACATTAGTGAACTCACAAAGACCAGCATTCTGGTTGATTTTTAAATCTTTAAAAGATTGCTATGTGCACAGACAAGCATTGCAATCTGGCAATGCATAAGAACATAAGAATATAAGAAATAGGAGCAAATATTAGCTTAGTTAGTTTCTTTTGAACGGCCTCCAATGGCAGTATATCCTGTTTTAAGTACAGGGGCCAACACTGTACACCGTACTACAGGTACAGCAACTTCACTGCCTTAAAACTCTAAATCCTAGCAACAAAGACTAAAATTCCATATGTCTTCTTAATTACTTGCTGCACACCCATGCTAACTTCTTGTTTCCACCAGGTTCCTTCTGTGCTGCACGTTTTGGGGGTCTCTCTCCATGTAAATAATAGATTCTTCTGACAAAAGTGCATTACCTCACATTTTCCTACATTGAACTCTCAACCTAACCTCATCCTGAAATCTTCCTCCTGTTCTGTTTTCATTATAAGAATGTATAGAGGAATGTCCATGAAAATGGTTGAAGATAAAAGAGGAGTGCAAATGATTTACATATCATAAACTGTTGAAAACCAGCTTGCCGAATCGCCTCTTAGGAGCACAAGTAAGATCTTTTCAATCACTTTGGTCAAAGCTAAAATTTCTGACAACTCTTATAAACCTTTAAAGTCTGTGAACTTAGCCACCAATTCATTTGACAAGTCATATCTTAACTTACCCTCTTTGCAACAGGCTAAAACAGAAGTCACATATTAGTACAAATAATGGAACTTCTGAGATAGCAGCTCTTGCTTTCATCATCCTGTCATTTGCAAAATTGTAAATTTTGTGCCGCAGCTAATTCTACTGGAAATTAGAATATATTTAAGAACAGATTAACTCTGCTGTATACAGCCCAAATTCTGAATGATTCTACTTGTGTGATAGCAATCTCAGACTTCAAGACTCAAGATGCCCAAGTATCTACTTTCTCATATTTAAATGTTGATTATATTCAGTGTTACGGCATCGTATATAGTTTATGGATACAAAATGAATAAATGGAAAAGCTCATTTATCTGAATCAACTAATCGGGGTATAACAAATAGTGTGGCTCAAGACAAAACTGACAAAAATCACTTATTAGGAATGCAAACTCATTTTCGTTGTATTATAGAAGCTATTTTGATGTAGCTATATTTATCAATAAATATAACATAGAAAATTTAATCAATAAACTGTGATAAAAACCATAATCAAAATGGTCAAAAATCATAATAAAATGTTTTTATGCTAAATGTTTAAATAATGCACACAGTAATGCAGCATAAAGATGTTTAACTTTTACGTATAAGGTTCACCAATTACAACATTATCATATGTCAAAGTGAGTTTGTAACCTATGTCATATTTGGTGATCATGAGTGTAGCTCTGCAAAATCTACTCAATGTTATAGTTCTGGTTTAGTGTACTTTGCAACAATTGATTGATAAAAAGAGACCGTCAATTTGGGTTCCCACTGGCAATTGTAAAAATTCAGTGTGCTTAGTCAAAATGAAATTTTTTAAAAAAATGTAGTTAATCATCCCCACCATTTTTTTGCTGTAGTGCATTCCTACTGTGCACATTCTCTGTAGCCTAGAAAAAGACTCTTTGGTTGACCTTTCCCAGAACAAAAGATTAGCAGCAGCAAGTAGACCTAATGTAAAGCCACTTCCAGGCTATTTACACAGGAACCCTGCAAACAAATATCATTGCACACAGGGTTGCTTTGCGGAGCTTCAGTGAAATGGTGCTGACATAGCTCAACACGTTAACACTGATCACTCAGTGAAGAACCAGCTGGTCTGAATCTGCTAACAGAACATGGGGTAGGGCGGGCTGCTGGGGGAGAACGTACCTCTCTCTCGTGAGGTGAGATTTAGCAAGAAAGGTGGGAAAATATGTGGGAATTTAAAAAGATCAGATTCTTGTGCTGATACTGACTTTTCACACAAGCCTTAGGTGGTGACTTTAGAATCTGACCATTGAATGGCGATACCTTATTTCCATGCATTTGCACCTTAACAAAACCACAGCTCATCACTTCAAATTCTCCTGTCTTCCAGCCAGAAACTAAATGGCGCAAATTCCCGAGACAGAAATCAGAATAGGTACCTGATGCTTGTAGCTCACCAAATGATTGTCCTGGCCACCGGGCAATGGCACCCTGTATGTTCCATGGCCACCAACCTCCGAAACCCTTCAAACATGTAAATCTGTGTCAGCAAACCACAAGCCTCACCATCATTATGCCTGCTCTCAGATTAATTCACAGCTGTTCAACGCTTCACAACGGGACACAGTGATACCCATGACTTGCATGCTTCTGCCAGGTCACTTTGTGCGTGGACAGACATGCATCTCCTGCATCCATGTAGGATGTTATTGCATTGATATCTGTGCATGCATCTTATGGCCCTTAGCTTGCATTCTCAGTGTTCACTTTAATGCTTACTTGGAAGCTGCCAGTTTTGTATACTTTGCATTGCTTTTTTAGTGCACACTATTAACGGCACCGACTACAGGCTTCCTGTCTCTGGGTTTGTTGCATTGCATTTTTTGGCACACAAGTTTGGCTATGCCAGCTCTGTCCCCTCCATTGCTTTCTTAGCAAAACAGGATAGACAGACAGCTTGCAATGGCAGGGAACACTGAACAATCAATCTATCAAGCAGATAGGGATGGACGTGTCATTGTATTCTGCTGTGCTACAGTGCAGTCACATCTGCCGCATGTGACAGTCATTTACATGGCAAACACACTGGATGAGCTTCAAGTAAATCACCATGTGTGATAATCAAAGGGAACTGTCCCTTGTGATGAAAGGGGGATTACAGTCTGTGGGTACTGCAGTAGTCAGTCAAAGGGCCGATGACACTACAGGGGGTTGGTCACGGTCAGTCAGGCAGCGAGTATCTGAGATAACAAGGTGTAGAGCTGGAGGAACACAGCAGGCCAAGCAGCATCAGAGGAGCAGGAAGGCTGACGTTTCAGGTCTAGACCCTTCGTCAGAAATGGGGGAAGGGAAGGGTGATCTGAAATAAATAGAGAGAGAAGGGGAGGCGGATAGAAGATGGATAGAGGAGAAGATAGGTGGAGAGGAGACAGACCGGTCAAAGAGGCGGGGATGGAGCCAGTAAAGGTGAGTGTAGGTGGAGAGGTAGGGAGGAGATTGGTCAGTCCAGGGAGGACGGACAGGTCAAGGGGGCGGGATGAGGTTAGTAGGTAGGAGATGGGGGTGGGGCTTGAGGTGGGAGGAGGGGATAGGTGGAAGGAAGAACAGGTTAGGGAGGTGGGGACAAGCTGGGCTGGTTTTGGGATGCGGTAGGGGGACGGGAGATTTTGAAGCTTTTGAAGTCCACATTGATACCATTGGGCTGCAGGGTTCCCAAGCGGAATATGAGTTGCTGTTCCTGCAACCTTTGGGTAGCATCGTTGTGGCACTGCAGGAGGCCCAGGATGGACATGTCGTCTGAGGAATGGGAGGGGGAGTTGAAATGGTTCGCGACTGGGAGGTGCAGTTGTTTCGTGCATACCTGTTTTACATCTCTGTGTCTGATCCCAGACTTCAGGCCTCAATTTTATTATGATTCCTGGAGGAAAACTCTCAGCCAAAACAAGAAAGTCTACAAAATGATCTGGAAAGAAGGAATTGTCAACAAGATTCTAATTTTTCACCCAAATCAGAATCCATGTAAATTAACAAAAACATAAATTGTTGGAGGAACTCAGCAGGTCTGGCAGCATCTGTGGACGGAAAGCAGAGTTAATGTTTCAGGTCCAGTGGCCTTTCTTCAGAATTGGATGGTATATATGCTGAAGATAGTATGGGGGAGGGGAGTGGAGTAAATAATAGGTGGAGATGGAGCCCAGATTGAAGACAGCATTTGGACAGACAAAGGAATGGGTAATGGTCAGTGTGGGAGAATCAACTGCCACTAATGGGGTCCATTAGTAGCTGAAAATGAATTGTTTGCGTTAGCAACCCTTGCGATGACAAGGTCTCGTATGTGGGAGTTGGGGTAAGGACATGAAAGAAGGTCCTCAGGACCTAAAATTATTGAACTCAATATTGAGCCCTGAAGGCTGCAGGGTCCCCAAGTAGAAAAATAGATGCTGTTCTTCCAGCTTGTGTTGATCTTTGCTGGAGCCCTGCAGCAAGCCTGAGACAGAGATGTTGGCCCTGGAACGCAGTGGTGTGTTGACGTGACAGGCAATCAAAAACTCAGGGTTGCTTTTGTGGACAGAACATGAGTGTTCTGCAAGTGGTCACCCTGTCTGTGTTTCGTTTCTCCAATGTAGACGAGACCACATTGTGAGCAGCGAATACAATACACTAGATTGAGTGAAGTACAGGTAAATCACTGCTTCATCTGGAAAGAGTGTCTGGGGCCTTTGGATTGTGAGGAGGGTGGAAGTAAACAGACAGATGTTATACATTCTGCGATTACAGGGGAAAGTGCCGTGGGAGTGTAAGGATATGTTGGGAATTGAGGAGGACTCGACCAAGGTGTCCCGGTCTTTGAGGAAGGCTGACACAGGAGGGGAGGGGAATGTGTGTCCAGTGGTAGCATCCTGCTGGAGGAGGCAGAAATGGCAACCAATTATCCTGTGGATGTGGATGCAGGTGGGATGGTAGGTAAGGACTAGGGGACCCTATCAGTGTTGTGGGAGGGAAGAAAGGGAATGAGGGCTGAAGTATGGGAATTGGGTCGTACACGACTGAGGGGTCTATCAATCATGGTGGTGGGAAATCCTTGGATGAGGGAAAAAGGTGGACATTACAGATGCCCCCTTGTTGAAGCTGGCATCAACGGAACAGATGTGATGGAGACTGAAAAACTGGGAGAATGAGATGGAATCCTTACAGGAAACAGTGAGTGAAGATGTATAGTTAATGTAACTATGGGAGTCGGTGGATTTGAAGTGACTATTGGTGGCCAGCCCGTCCCCAGAAATAGAAACAGAAATGCAGAGGAAGGGAAGGGAAGAATCAGAGATGGGCCAGGTGAGGGTGAGAACAGGGTGGAGATTGGAAATGAAAGTGATAAATTTTTCTGGGAGAGAGAAGTAGCACTCATGATGTCATTGATATACCAGAGGAAGAGTTGTGGTTGGGACCTGAATAGGACTGGAACAAGGAATGTTCCATATTCCCTACAAAGAGATGGCTGCAACTGGGGCCCATGTGGGTACCCATGTCCACACCTTTAATCTGAAGAAAGTGAGAGGAGTTTATTTTTTCATTAATTGACAAGTGGGTTACAGTCTGTATTAACTAATGTATATCTTATTTTGATACACATATAAAATAAAGACTGTCTCACAAGATCATAAGCTTCTCTATCTCATCCCACAACATGTACTCTCTCACTATATTTTTAACTTGGCCTTTGAAATTTATGATCTCTCATTTTTCTCACTGAGTATCTTTGGCTCTTAAACAACTGCAATGGGATCCCCACTCCATCCAAGTCCATGGATTTACCACCCAAGTTGTCCATTCTTGCAGAATCTCCTGTGTTAGGTTCAAGATACTCCTGATGGCACAGATTCCACACAGGCACTTGTGTCAGGTTCCCCTCATCACAGCTTTTAAAAGATCTAGTCAGCTCTGGCAAAATTGCAACATAGTTGTGTAATTGCTCAATTCACAAATTATGACCTAACATGTTTTCAGCATTCTGTTCAGTTCTGAAGAAAGATCATATCAGACTCATTCTATTAACTCTTGTTCTCATTCCTCAAATGCTCCAGACCTGACGAGTTTCTCCAGAACTATCTGCTTTTATTTCTGTTCTTTTAATTGGTTCACGCACACAACTCCTTGTAAATATGCCTTCTCTTTCTTCCCCTGTTGTTGCTTCTTTATTATGTACAGTTCTGACAGCCACACAACTTATGTTCTTAAGTAAATCCCTGTTGTTACAAGGGTCACTGGGACATATGAATCAGTATATTCTGTTATCCAAGAAGAAATGCAGTTAATCCTTTGACAATTTATGCAGACTCTTAAAAATCTTTTTCAAACATTCTTAAAAATCATCCATTTTGGCCTCCTCCAGCATTGCAGGCTTCAACCAATTTGATTCACTCCACATGATGCTAAGGAATAGCTGGAGGGACTGAGCTGGCATGGTGGGTCAGTGGTTAGCACTGCTGCCTCACAGCACCAGGGACCCGGGTTTGATTCCAGCCTTGGGTGACTGTCTGTGTGGAGTTTGCACATTCTCCCCATGTCTGTGTGGGTTTCCCTCCGTGTACTCTGGTTTCCTCCCAGAGTCCAAAGATGTGCAGGTTAGGTGGATTGGCTATGCTAAATTGCCCAACATGTCTAGGGTGTGAAATACAGGGATAGGGTGAGGGGTGGGTCTGGGTGGGATGCTGTTCGGAGGGTTGGTGTGGACTTGATGGGCCGAATAGCCTGCTTCCATACTGTAGGGATTCTATGATCTATGATGCTATGACTGGATGCTACAAAGGGTGTGGGCCCTGGCAACATTCCTGTGATATACTGAAGACTTGTGCTCCAGAACTTGCCATGCCACTAGCTATGAGTTAAAATACTGGCATCTACCTGACAATGAGGAAAATTGACCAAATAGGTTCTGAAAGCAGGAGAATTCGAACTTGGCCAAATACAGTCTATCAATCTACTTACCTTAGTCAGTAAAGTGATGGAAGGGGCTGTCAATGGTGCTGTCACGGAGTACTTGCGAGCAAATAACCTGCTCATTGACTAAGTTTGGATTCTACCAGAGCTCCTTGTCTCCTTACTTCACTACAGGCCTGGCCCAAAAATGGGCAAAAAAGGTTAAATGCGAATATGTGCCCTTGATTTAGAGGCAGCCTCTCTGCCTGTTGAAGTCATGCTTAGCACAAATGTAGATGGCACAGTGTGAGCAGTGTGTACTATGGACAAAATGCATTACAGCAAATTACCTCTAATAGTACCTTCCATACCTACAGCATCTACTATCTCAAAGGACAAACATAGCCAAGTTGCCCTGAAAGCAACTCTCTGTCCTGACTTGAAGTATGTTGTCGTTCCTTCAATGCCGTTGGGACAAATTCCAGGATCTCCGTTTCTAACTGCGTGGTTAGTGCTTGTAAATCCCAAGGACTGTAGTGACCGTAGAAGGCAACTCACGGATGTGGATTAAACGCTGACCTAGCCACCGATTTCCGCTTCACATGAATAAATAGAAATTTATTACACATTCCACTTTTAAAGAAATTACAAATTTTCCTTAATATAATATTTCTGGGCCAAAGATCATCACAACCACTGAAAGCAGAAGGTGAAAAAAAATCCCTTAGATAATTTTTAATAATTATCTTTGAAAATCTAATATGCATGCATTTGTGATGAATGGATTGCTACTGACCTTAGAATTAGGGAGGAAATTGAAATGGGCATGAATGTGAGATAGAATGAATGATTGCAATTAAGCAGAAAAGACAAAGTGACATTTACTAAGCAATTCTCAGAGGTTGCTAAAAGTCCTGACCTTTGATTGTGACCCCAGAAAATTGATTGCATTTACTTATTTGATTATTTTGTTGGCCTGTACATAAATTGTAACATAATACAAATGTTAGAAAAAAAATACTGATGGATAAATAATTTGACTGCTGACTAAATCTGTAATCTGTAATCATGTATTTGTAAAATCTCAGAGCACAGGAAGCAGTCAATTGAAAGGTTTATCAAATTACTCCCAGTTTCTCCATTCTTTCTCCAAAGCTCCTGCCTGTCAAAACTGCAAATTTACACCCCTATATATGAAAGTAGTGATAAGGAACAAATAACAAATAATTGCAATTTTGTAACTCAATGAAACAAACAGCAGACACAACACACAGAATGTTAGAACTTCCACAGCCTCCTTTAAAAAAAGCCTCCTTTAAATGTCAAACTCAATGATAGATCTTGTGTGCATTACTTGATGTAACAAGCCTTTACATGCATAGAACAAAAGCTTTGTAACCTAACGACATTGTGTTGCTATCAGATCATATCTAAAGCTTTAAAGCAATACTGCTGGGTGTAAATATTCATTTATTTAGGGCCATTAGGATGTGCCTGCTGCTGTGACATCACTTTTCTTTCTGTTTAAATTGTGATTACAGTGTTAGTCTTAGGTTTAATTCCTTTACGCAGATGCTATAGCAATCCAAATGTACACAACATAAATCTTTCTATTTCAGATGGCTTGTCACCATGAAACTGGACAGCAACTTAAACACACTTGTTTGATGGACTTGGAAAGGTATAATAGTAAATCGTTTCAGCTGTCCTTGTTGTATGCTCTTATAGTTGTCAGGGCTAAGAGTCTATTCTAAATTGGGCCATCATAGAACATAGAACAATACAGCGCAGAACAGACCCTTCGGCCCTCGATGTTGCGCCGACCTGTGAACTAATCTAAGCCCACCCCCTACACTATCCCATCATCATCCAAGGACTGTTTAAATGCCCCTAATGTGGCTGAGTTAACTACATTGGCAGGCAGGGCATTCCATGCCATTACCACTCTCTGAGTAAAGAACCTGCCTCTGACATCTGTCTTAAATCTATCACCCCTCAATTTGCAGCAATGCCCCCTCGTACGAGCCGACGTCATCATCCTAGGAAAAAGACTCTCACTGTCCACCCTATCTAATCCTCTGATCATTTTGTATGTCTCTATTAAATCATATGGGAGCTGACAGCAACAGTGTTTTCTCTTCTCACTGGGTGATAAACATTTTTAATTATCAATGACACCAACTTCTCATAGATATTTATTCACAACAAGTACAAGGCAAAACTAGAAATTACAAGTTCAGAACTTCAATGAGTTATCGTGAGTTTATTGATGGATGTCTGGGATATCGTCTGTCATAACCTGACTAGAAAATATACCTCTGGATTAGACAAGACTTGAACTCAGTCTTCCTGGCTCAAGGTCTCTTTGGTCGGCAACACTCCTCAGGACCCTACCATTAAGTGTATAAATCCTTCAATGATTTGCCTTACCAAAATGCAACACCTCAGATTTATCTAAATTAAACTCCATCTGCCACTATACAGCCTATCAGTCCATCTGATCAAGGTGCCATTGTACTCTGAGATAACCTTCTTCTCTGTCTACTGCACCACTAATTTTGATGTCATCTGAAAACTTACTAACCATTCCTCCTATATTCCTATCCAACTCATTTATATAAATAACAAAAAGCAGTGGACCCAGCACCAATCCTTGTGGGACACCACTGGTCACAGGCCTCCAGTCCAAAGAGCAACCATCCACCACCACCCTCTGTCTCCTATCTTTGAGCCAATTTTGTACCCAAATGGTTAGCTCTCGCTGGATTTCATGTGATCTAACCTTGCTAATCAGTCTACCATGCAGAACCTTTTGGATGCCTTGCTGAAGTCCACTTAGACTCTGCCTTCTTCTTTGCCACTTCTTCAAAAAACTCAATCAAGTTAGTGAGACACTGTTTTCTGCGCACAAAATTATGTTGACTATCCCTAATCAGTCCTTGTCTTTTCAAATACATGTAAATCCTGTCTCTCAGAATGTTCTCCAACAACTTTCCCACCGCTGACATTAGGCTCATTGGTCTTTAGTTCCCTAGCACCTTTAGTTCCTTACCACCTTTCTTAAATAATGGCACATCAGCTACTCTCTAGTTTTCCCGCACCTCACCCATGGTTATCAATTGTCTGGATATCTCAGCAAGGGGTCCAGCCATCACTTCCCTAGCTTCCCACTAAGTTCTGATCAGGTCCCAGAGATTTAACCACCTTTATGCGTTTTAAGAAGTCCAGCACCTCCTCCTCTATAATGTGCATACTTTTCAAGATATCACTATTTGTTTCACCAAGTTCTCTAGCTTCTATGCCCTTCTCCTCAGTAAATACTGAAGTGAAATACTCCTTTAGTATTTCACCCATTTCCTGCAGTTCCGCACATAGATATTTTTGTTGATCTTTAGGGGGCCCTATTCTCTGCCTAGTTACCCTTTTGTACTTAATGTATTTGTAAAATCTCTTTGGATTCCTTTACTCTATTTGCCAAACCCAAAGCTATCTCATGTCCTCTTTTTGCCCTCCTTATTTCACCCTTGAGTATAATCTTTTTGCCTTTATACCCCTGGAGGGATTCACTCAATTCTAGCTGTATATACCTGACATATGCCTCGGTCTATTTCCTAACCAGAGACTCAATTTCTCTCGTCATCCAGCATTTCCCACTCCTAACAGCCTTTTTCAGTGCTGAGTCCTTTCTACTCTGCTTTCAAAATAAACAAATTAATCCATCAGTTCATCTTCTACTTGACTTGCATATTAATTGATTTAGTGGTATAGCAGATGATGGACAGTGGCAGGGGTTCATTTGAGTCCGTATAAAAATAGTTACAATTTATCAAAATACTATTAAAAGAAATTTATTGAGACTGTGTAGTTGAGTGAAGAGGTGTGGGTTTTTTTTAATCAACCTGTTCAGAGAGATGTTATGACATCCCGCTGGGTCAAGAAGGACACTACCAATGTACCAAGTCAGCCTCAACTTAACTCTTTGAATATAACCACGTAAAGACTATACATATAAATACTTTGGCTTCAGAATGGGTCAGAAACCAGGAATCCTATAATGAGTAACTCATCTCCTAACTTCCTAAAGCTTGTCCACTATCTACAAGTCACAGGTCAGGTGTGTGTTGGAATACCTCCACTTTCCTGGATGAGTGCAGCTCCATGACACTCAAGATGATTGATACCATCCAGGACAAAGCAACCCAGTTTATTGGCATCACATTCTCAGACATACACTCCCTCCACCACTGACACTCAATACCATCTACAAGAGACACTGCAGAGATTCACCAACAATCCTTAGATAGCACCTTCAATACCCATGTCCATTACGATCTAGAAGGACGAGGACAGCAAATACATGAGAATACTACCATCTGCAAGTTTTTCTCCAAGACAATCACCATCCTGAGTTAGAAATACATCACTGTTCCATCTTTGTCATAGAATCATAGAATCCCTATGGTGTGGAAGCAGGCCATTCAGCCCACTGAGTCCACACTGAACCTCTGAAGAGCATTCTACCCCAACCCACCCCATCCCTGTAACCCTACATTTCCAAAGGATAATTCCTCTAACCTGGACACCCTGAACACTACAGGCAATTTAGCATGGCCAATCCACCTAACCTACACCTCTTTGGACTGTGGGAGGAACTGGAGCATCGGGAAGAAATCCACTCAGACGTGGGGAGAACATGCAAACTCAACACAGTTGCCTGAGGAATTGAACCCAGGACCCTGGCACTGTGAGTCACTTGGACAAAATCTTGTAACTGCCTCCCTAACAGATTTGTGGGTCTACATTGTAAAGACTACATTTTTTCTCTGTATTTTTGATTGTGGTCAAATGGGAAAAGAATCAATTTAAATCTAGACTATGGAAAGAAATGCTGAAATTTTGCAAATAAGTCATGGGAACTAATTGGGAGTTGTGTCTACACTGTGGCCACTGCAAGCAGTGGGGGAACTGAGATAAAATGTCAAGGCACTGGGTGTATGTGCAGAGTGAGATTCAGCTGGCAAGCGTTGGCTGATTGGTTTGTGTAGTTGTGATTAGCTGTGGCTGTGAGAGGTCATCAGCTTCATGACAAATCTCTAATGGGTTCCTTGGTAGCTGGTGTGTGTAAGGGATACAGGAGCACAAGTTAAGATTGGAAGAAGCAGGGTTGGTCTCTACAACTCTGTAAAGCAAATTAACTCAAGCCAGGAGACAATTAGTTACTCTCTCCTACTATTTGTTAAAAGCTGTTGCCTCTAACCAGTGACTTGGTTCAGAACAGTTAATGTGTCAATTGTCGTGTCTTCAGCAAAGAACTGAGAATTTCCCAGGAAGGACACTGAACAAAGGAAAGTCTTGGGAAGGAAAGGAATCACCTTATCTAAGCCTTAAACTGGAGCTATTGAACTGTGCTTCCCCAGTACTTTTTCTCCCTGATAACACCAATTTGTGTGTGTGTGTGTGTGTATGTGTGTGTGTGTGTGTGTATGTGTGTGAATTTTAACAGGGTGTGAGAGTTTTATTTAATAGTCATATGTTGCTAGTTTACAGCTATTCACTTATGCTTAGAATTCACCACTTATAATAAATAACTGTTCTTGTTAAATATAAGAACATTGTATTTTCTGTTAACCAGATCAGACCGGTAAATTGATTGTTTCTGTACTTTGATTAAATAGACTCAGAGATATACAGCATGGAACCACACTCTTTGTGCCAGCTGTGGGATTAGTGGGGCTTGAGAATCAGCACACTTTCCCAAATAGGTCATAACAACATGGACTGCTGCATTTCAAGAAGGTAGCTCACCAATACCTTCTCAGTGACAATAATGGAATGGGAAGCAAATACTGGCCCTACTAAAATTCACATCCCTTGAACAAAAAAAAAAGACCAACTCTCGTACAATCTTTCACCAAATGGATTTTTAGATTAAAACATACCAAGGGATCATGATTATTGTAGCATCAATGCCTTTTTGTATTCATTCATGGATGTGAACACTGTTGGTAAGGTCAGCATATCTTAATTGTTCTTGAGTTGGTAATGCTGATTCACAAGCAACCTGAGCTGTTACAAACTTTTTTAAGGGTTCGTTATTATGTAGATTGATGGGGTGAATTTTAATACTCAAACACAGATGGCATGTGGTCAGGTAAAATGCCAAAAAGATCAAAATAGGAAGTAGTTGCAGGTTTGATGGAGACTGGACAAGATACAGGTTGGCAATTTAAATATTTTAATGGGGCTGGGAACCTCTGATTGAACAGGTTTATTCATAACTAGTCCAGGTTCAGAAAAAGGGTCACTGGACTCGAAACATTAACTTTGTTTTCTCTTCACAGATGCCACCAGACCTGCTGAATTTCTCCAGCAACTTCTACTATTAAAATATTATTGGGATTCTATACACATCATGGCATTGAGCATAATGATAGGCAAGTTATGCTGCAGCTTTATAGAACTTTAGTTAGGTCACACGTGGAATATTGCATACAGTTCTGTTCACCACACTACCAGAAGGATGTGGATGCTTGGGAGAGGGTACGGAAAAGGTTTACCAGGATGTTGCCTGGTATGGGGGATTTTAGCTATGAAGAAAGCTTGAATAGATTGGGTTCGTTTTGACTGGAACACATGAGGTTGAGGGGCGACTTAATAGAAGTTTATAAGATTGTGAATGTCATGAATAAAGTGGAAAGTATGAGACTTTTTCCTGCTGAGGAGGGGTCAATTACTAGGGGACACAGGTTCAACCTGCAAGGGGGGACGTTTAAAAGAGATGTGCAAGGCAAATTTTTCAGAAAAAGGGTGGTGAGTGCCTGGAACATGCTGCCAGAGGAGGTGGTGGAAGCCGACACAATAGTAGCTTTCAAGAAACATCTGGATGAATGCATAAATAGGAAGGGAATAGAGGGACACAGATCCTATCAGTGAAGAGAATTTTAGCATGGAAGGACAAAATGTGGCGGCACAGGCTTAGAGGGCCAAAGGGCCTGTTCTTGTGCTGTACTGCTCTTTGTTCTTTATATAATTTGCTTATATTAATGGGACTATTTCCTGAGTCAGACACCTTGGCTGCCAAGTGGAAGACCTTAAGAAAAATGTTAGAGGTTTGGGGCTGGTTGGTGTTTCTGTACCCATATGTAATCCCTGCCAACACATCCTCTTCCACTGATTCTGAAAAGTCTGCTATCAATCTAATCTCCTGGTTCTCAACAGAAGTAATTCATCCTTTCATCAAAATTAAACATTTTTCATGTATTATTGTATGATAGAGCTTGACTCCAGCATGCTAAGCTAAAAGCAGCTTGATTCAATTACAAACAAGCTGCTAAATGAAGACTCCATAATTAAAGAAAGCAAATTATTCCAGCTACTATTCATCCATCTCATCTTCCATTATGCCTTTTCTTTGCAGGTGATAGTATTCCTGTCTGAAATGAAATACCCTGAAAGATGAGCAGTTCTTTAGTTCAGTTCCTTCAGCTAAAGGTCACACTGTAAACCTCCACTGTGTTCTATTTCAAGCCCAGTTATCACAGCGAAGCTGGCACCAGACGTTAAGGGTATAAAATTGTTAATTACCACATTCATTTTGTTATTACATGAAATGAGTGAGTGTTTGTTATGATCGATCATTTGAGAAATAATGAGGTTTTATTTCCCCATCATCGAGTCACATTGTAAGGGAAAGGGAATCATGTAATATTGGATTGAGGACAGAAGGGATGGGGAAAGGAGGGTCTGGGAAACAACCCTCTACAGTGTGGTGTCAGTTTCACAGAATTCTACTGAATGTTCCTTCAGGGCTCACAGATGTAATCTGTGTTGCTGCAAACCTGAGCCCCTTCCGACTGCCCGACTGTATCTCTTCAGTGGCCCCTTCCCTGAACTCGACCCACTGAAGAGCCCATAATCCAGCAAGAGCCTGATGTTCATGGGGTAATGCCCGGTGCTCATCTTTGCTGAGGGGATGGGAGGCTCTGCCGTGCCAGTGCAAACTCCAAGACAGTATTTTTAAAAAAAGTCAGTGCAAAGAGAAGTCAAACACGGGAACATGCATTCAGTGCCTTCCCTGTACGACATCAAACCTTTCATGGTTTCAGAATGGAGAAATCTGTTTCCTTACACGGTAAATAAGAACCACCCTTCAGTCATTGGTAATAGACCAACCAGGAGTAAGGGTTTTGTTTTGCGTAGCAACCTGTACTGCTGTTGTCACCTGACAAGTCTGCAAGCCAGCCAACTCTGTTTTTGATGGCAATCTTTTGTTCTTGTCTTCTAAGAGAATTATTACTTTACGAGCAGCCGAGCAAGCTGGAGAGTTGCAGCTATTTCTTCATCTGCAATAGAACAGCAGGCCAACCGTCAAGCTGACAAACAGGACTGGTTTCTTCAATCATATGGTGTGGTGTACTGGCAACGGCTGCAGTTAGGGGAGAAATAGAACCTCCCAGTCTCTGGGAGAATATCTGCAAGACGGATTTCTAAAGAAAACTTACTTTCCTCTTAATGGGAAAGTCAGATCGTATCAAATTTCTTAAGTGCCTGGAGATACAGTTGCCTGGAGTCCTGAGGCTGATCAAGCTGGCGTGCTTTAAGTGCGTTTGACAACAAAAAAAATGAAGCTTGCAGTGCTGGACCTGGGAACCATATTTGCAAATATTTTCAAGACTTCCGCTTCTCCTGTTATCCCGCCAGCTGGTTCCTCAAACAGTGGACCATCAGCAGCACCTCATGGACCATCAGCGATATCAGTGTCTTCATCCAAAGCAACGCCTCTCACTTCTTCCGTGCCCAGTGTCTCAGGGAAAGCCTCTGGACTTTCTGGAAGTGGCTCTGCTCCGGGCAGCCCTGCCACTGTCAAAAACAGCAGCGCCGCTCTTCAAGCGTCAGCTTTTCTGCCCAAGTCAGCCGGCCTGAGTGTAGGGACTGCAAATCAGATAGCAGCCCGGGCAGCTCCGAGCTCCAGTCTGGCCAGTTTAAATGCAGTGAAAACCATGCCAGCTCAGACCGGATCAAACAACAGTATCATTTCTGGCACGGGAAGGTCCTCGGTATACTCGGCTGAAGATAGCGTTACGTGGAAACTGTCGAACAAGCAACATCCCTTCACTTTGCCCAACATCGGCGAGGAAGGACTCACCGACACTGATTCAGCAGAAAGTAGCAGTGAAAAGTAAGGAGATTGCATTCTGTTGGGGGAAGGGAGAAATGTGTTGTTAGATTTTCGTTTTTAAAATGCAGATTTATTTTGAAGAAGTCTGCTTAGCAGACGCTCCAAATTTAATAGCCTGTTTCCACTTCTTCCCCACATCCAATGATTCCTTTAGGTCCAAGGGCTATAATTAACTCCTCCTTGAATGTTTTGGTTTTGACAGCTTTCTGTAATAGTGAATGCCGCAGGCTCACCACCCTCTGAGAGCAGGAATGTCTCCTCACCTCAGTCCTTACATGGTTTACCCCGGAACCTTCAACTGTAACCCATGGTTCTGGACTCCCCCCGGATCCTTCCTTCGTCTACCCTGTCGAATCCTGATAGAATTTTATAGGTTTGTATGAGATCCCCAAAGTTTGATGCCTAGCATTTGGCACAGTACTCCACCTGGGGCAGTTTTTTGTTATAAATGTTTTTGCTATAAAGGCTCCCCATGACCTCCTTGATTTTGCATTCACTCCCTTTTAAGAATCCGAAGATCCCATGTGCCTCAGTAACTATTTCCTTAACCTGCCCTGACAGCCGTAATGATTTGTACATGTATAAACATACATATTTCTCCCTCTGCAACCCCTTTAGGATTTATTTCACAGATAAAAGAAGCCAGTCGGTGTGGTGCATTTTAATTCCAAGAAGAATTTTGATAAGGACCCACATAAGTGGGTAATGGGCAAAATTAAAGCATGTTGGATTGGGGGCAATATTCTGGCATGGGTTATGAATTGATTGACAAACCAGAAACACAGTTGGAATAAATCTTTCCAAGTGGTGATTGGTGGTGTAATGCAGGGGTCAGCGCTGGGCCTCAGCTATTCATGATTATTATAAACTCAGTATGAGGAAAGCAAATGCAAAATTTCCAAGTTTGGTCATGACCTGAGACTAGGTGGGATTGTGATGATGATGCAAGGAGTCTTCTAGGCAGGTTGTGTGTGAAAACACATTGCAGATGCAGTATATAGTGGATAACTGTGAAGTTTTATGCTTCAGTGTGAAATACTGAAGAGTGTCATTTAAATAATGATATATTCGGAAGTTTGGATATGCAAAAGGATCTGCATATCCTTGTTGACCAGTTAATGTAGACCAGTTAAGAAGGCAAGTGATATATTGGCATTCATTGCAAAATGATTTGAGGTTCTAAGCAGGGATGCCATACTAGGTATACAGGACCTTGGTGAGATGGCACCTGGAGTGTTGTGTGCAGTTTTGGTCTTCCTGCCAAAGAGTGTATATACTGGCCAAAGGGAATGCAGCAGAGGTTCACTCGGGGTTGGCAGGACTGTCATATGAGGAGAAATTGGTTCAACTGGGCCAGTATTCTTGAGAGTTTGAAAGGATGAAAGGGAATTTTGATTCGAAATTATAAAATTCTAACAGGCCTGGACAGACCAGATGCAGGGAGGACATCTTCCCTGATTGGGTAATCTAGAAGTAGGGGTCATAGTCTCAGGATAGGATGGTTAATCCACCTAACCTGCACATCTTTGGACTGTGGGAGGAAATAGCAGCACCCAGAGGAAACTCACACAGACACGGGGAGAATGTGCAAACTCCACACAGCCCACAGCTGGGATCAAACCCAAGTCCCTGGCGCTATGACGCAGCAGTGCAAACCACTGTGCCACATTGCCACCTCAAAGCCTTTTTCTTAATCTTTGCTGATTGTGTGGCCTGGCTATCTTACACTTCATCGTTAATGCCCTGCATTTCTTTCCATGCCCTCTTGTTTTGTCTTTCCATCCCTTATACTGTTTCCGTACATCAATGAATCTTCAGCATTTTCCCCTCTTACTTTTTACTAAAAGCACTTAAAACTGAAAAATCAGTCCTTAAATAGCTGAAACTGATTCAACTTCTGAGTTTTTTGTGATCTGTAAATTTTGGGGTTGTGGGCTGTACACCCCAGTCTGGATTTAGGAGAGGCAGTGGCCTAGTGGTGTTATTGCTGGACTGTTAATCCATAGACCCAGATAATGTTCTGGGGACCTGGGTTCAAATCACAGCATGACAGATGGTGGAGTTTGAGTCTACTAAAAATCTGGAAATAAGAGTCTAATGATGATCTCAAATCCATCTAGTTCACTAATGTACTTTAGGAAAGGAAACTGCTGTCCTTACCTAGTCTGTCTGTGTGTGACTGCCAACCCACAATGTGGTTGACTCTCAACTGCCCTCTGGGGAAATTAGGGATTGGCAATAAATGCTGGCCTAGCCAGTTACACCCTCATACTGTGAATGAATTTAAAAAAAGATCATTGATACACTTTAAGAAAAGCAATGGCCCTAATGCCTATCCCTGGAGAGCCACACCATATTCCTTTCACAATATGAAACATTATTCACTACTATGCCCTGTTTCTATAGTTCAAATTTTCCTGATGTTGAATTGGAGTAAGTTTTTGCTCATCTACTATTGGATGTTGAGCAGGCAGTTTGATAATTTAAATTCAGTGGAGAGGTTGAAGAAGGTGTTTGAAATGGAGGGTTTGGTGTTACTAGTGTAGAGTGGAAACTGACTGTTTTTTCAGTTGTTCGTGCCAAGAGACAGTATATAGATGAAAATTACAGTGAAAGTCCCTCGTTGGGGTACAACGAATTGGGATATGTCATAAATGAACCAAGTCAGAAGTCACATGATGCCAAGTTACGGTAAAACAGATTTATTTGAAATCACAAGCTTTTGGAGCGTAACCCCTTTGTCAAGTGAAGTGAGAGAGAAGCACACAGATCCAGAATTTATGGGCAGAGAAATCAAAAGATCATACAAATGGTGTGAGTGGAGTATCAAATAATAAGTGCCTGCAGGTGATCCAAAGTGTTAGTGTGAGTAAAGTGTCAACAGCTGAATAACAAGCGAAGGGATTTCATGTTGTTCCAGTCATTTGGTTTGTCTCCAGCATCACCTTTATTTTTAATTTTTTGTAATTATCTCTCTGCCTCATTTAATTGGATTATAGGTTATCCTTCGCTTGTTATTCACTTTTACTCACATGATCTAACACTTTGGATCACCGGCAGGGACTTGTTATTCGACAATCCACTCACACAATTCGCATGATCTTTCGATCGCTCTGCCCTTGATCTCTCTGCCCATAAATTCTGTGTTCTGTGAGCTTCCCTCTCACTTCACCTGATGAAGGGGCGTCACTTTGCAAGCTTGTGATTTCACATAAAGCTTGTGATTTCAAATATGCCGGTTAGACTTTAGCCTGGTGTTGTGTGACTTCTGACTTTGTCCACCCCAGTCCAACACTGGCACCTCCATGTCATAAATGAACCATGGACAGATGATCCCATGCAGGAGCAAAAAAAAAATTCAGTGGTGTAAACTGGGGTAAGGGTTAAGAAACTCAAAGCATCTTCTGACCCTTCTCATAGCAAAGGAGAAGTAGAGATGGGATTTGGAGAACTTTTTCTGTCCGATCTGACATTTGTGGGACGTTCTGCAGTTAGCAAATTTATGGTATAATCATCCACATAATACTGGGATTCCTGTGGGTTCACCGGAGGTGAGGGTGTTGGAGCGGGAATCAAAACTATTGCAGGTCGTTCTCCAGCTATGACTAGATTGAAAAGAATGGACTCCCAAGTGAGAGCAGTCCCACTCGACTGGAAGACAGGGGAAAAGCGTTTGAAGGGAAAGTGTTTGAGAAAACATAGAAAATAGGACCTGTGGTATAGGATAGGATGTGGAGGAATAGCTCATCTTTGTTCCAGTCAAATAGCATCTCACTTCTGAGTTTGATAAGCGTTGCTTCAGTGTTGTGGCAGGGGCACAAAACTGATTGGGAAGACTCAAGTAGGAAGTTCTGGGAAAACAGGGCCACAGGTATGGGAGGTGACAACACGTTTAAGAACTTTGTTGGACGTTTTGCAATTCAGATCAATACATTCGCTCCCATTTTAATGGGACGAGTGGACAAAAGGTATGCCGTGAAAGTGAGGCTGTATAAATAACAGGCAAAAGGATGTTCCTTGTCAACTAGCACTTAAACTAAAAGCAAAAAACACTGGAAATATTCAGCAGCTCAAGCGATGTCTGTGGAGAGTAACCGAATTAGCATTTCAGGTCTATGGCGCAGCATTTTTATCAAAATGAAAATATTATGCAAGATGGCATATAGACTAATTGCTTCCAGTGAGACTGCTTCACAACTTTTCTGATGTTGCTTCTGTTGCCCTGTGAATTTTGCTTTTGATATTTGTGGGGATACGTAAGAATGATCCAGTCATTAAATCTCCCTCCTCCTGATTTAGGCTAGAATCTCCTCATGTTGAGGGGCCCTGATGCTCGAGTACTCAGAGACAGCCAGTTAGATATGAAGAGGCAAAGGCCCAGGCCAATGATGCGGTGGGAATAGACAAAGTTAGTGGTTCTGCTGTTATCTGGGACAGGATGACAAATGGACAGGCATGCACTGTGTTCACATCCTATACGTGGCCTACAGCTTGCAGATAGCTATTGTGTAATTCTCACTCTTCAGCAGATTTAAAACACATTCCTGATCTCTTTTTGCACACACAAAACACAGCTTTTCATTGAACATTGTCAAAATAGAGCTCATTTCAACTCATATCTGGAGTAGAATTTTACAGCTTCCATTGGAGGTGTGGATTTGTAGGCAGGGGCCCATCAACTTTCCGGGATGTATTTTCTGGAGCCTCCCTGCCTGCCCTAACCTGTCTGAAAATTTAAGACAGAGTCAAGATTGGGTTTTGAGTGTCCACCAATTGATTCCCTTAATTGGCAATTACAGGCAATAAAGGGTCACTTCTCACCTAGTCTCAATTTTAAAGCTGGTGAGAGAAGACCAGGCTGGAGGTGATGGGGAGTTGGGGGATTATGTTTAGCAGAGGTAAAAAAGTTAACAATGGGACTCTCTTCTCGAGAGAGAATGAGACCTAAGGGTTGAAGTCTTTAAGTTGATGATAGGATAAATGAAGAAAAGGTGCTTTTACAAGCTGGTGAGACTGAACATGAGATATTCATCAATACATCTAGTGGTAAGTTAAGGAGAAACTTCCTTATATAGTGGTTAGAATGGAAATCACCCTGACAAGGAGTAGTTGAGGTGGTTAGAATAAATGCATTCAAAGGGAAGTTTGGTAAGCAGATGAGGGAGAAATGAACAGAGGGAACATTGACGGGGTCAGATGAAGAAGGGTGGGAGGAGACTCATGGATTACTCACATGACATGGACTTGTTGGATGAGCGATCTATTACTGTATTCTAAACACTGTCTAATGCACTCTAAGTAGAAATAAGCTCCCTATTCTTGGACTTATTGTTCTCCCTGATGAAAGTGTGTGAACCATCCATATTTATGAATTATATGGTAATCTGTTGCATAGAGTGATAAATATTTCCTAATATCCAGACTAATTCCAAAATACATACGTGGAGAATTATATTTCCCAGTTCTCCCATTATTTTGTTGTCACATGTCATTCCTTTAGAAGCTGTAATTCATCACAAAAATGATTAGTGCACACAATGATACTGTAGCCAAATACTCATCTTTTCAAGCATGGGGCTGGATGAACACAGCAGGTCAAGCAGCATCATAGGAGCAGGAAAACTTGACGTTTCGGGCCTAAACCCTTCATCAGAAATGGGGGAGGGGAAGAGGGTTCTGAAATAAATAGGGAGAGAGGGGGAGGCGGATAGAGGAGAGGATAGGTGGAGAGGAGGCAGACAAGTCAAAGAGGCGGGATGATGTTAGTAGATAGGAGATGGGGGTGTGGCTTGAGGTGAGAGGAAAAACAGGTTAGGGAGGTGGAGATGAGCTGGGCTGGTTTTGGGATGCGGTTGGGGGAGGGGAGATTTTGAAGCTTGTGAAATCCACATTGATGCCATTGGGCTGCAGGGTTCCCAGGCTGAATATGATTTGCTATTCCTGCAACCTTCGGGTGGCATCACTGTGGCATTGCAGGAGGCCCAGGATGGACATGTCATCTGAGGAATGGGAGGGGGAGTTGAAATGGTTCGCGACTGGGAGGTGCAGTTGTTTGTTGCGAACAAAGCGGTCCCCAAGCCTCCGCTTGGTTTCCCCGATGTAGAGGAAGCCACAACGGGTACATCTATCCGCCTCCCCCTCTCTCCCTAGTTATTTCAGAAGCCTCTTCCCCTCCCCCATTTCTGATGAAGGGTTTAGGCCCGAAACGTCAAGTTTTCCTGCTCCTGTGATGCTGCTTGACCTGCTGTGTTCATCCAGCCCCATGCTTGTTATCTCGGATTCTCCAGCATCTGCAGTACCTTTTATCTCTGATACTTATCTTTTCAGTCCAGTGTGCAATGGGCTGTGGCACAGCTTTGTTCCCTTTGAGTCAATAAATGCTGTCTGCTTGATGTCATCCATATCACAAAAATGAAGAACAAATGATTATGTGGTAATCCCTATCTCATGATCTATTCAATAATAAACAAATAAGAAACAGAAGCTGCGATGATTGCATGAGAAGTCTGTTCAGTATGCTGAGTGCCTAGTGTTGGGAGTACTGTCATCATGCTAAATGTCCATTGCTTTGCCGACATTGTCTACTACAGCTGATTGGGGTACAAGCTTGCTGTCTTCCCTGTCTCTGTAATGTGCACCATAACCCTCCCAGTCATGAGCATTCCTCCCAATCAAATCCTTGATTTTAATTATTCCACCTTTGGTGGCTGTGCCTTCAGCTAGCAAGGCCCTACACTCTGGAATTCTCCTGTGAAATATCCCTTCCCCTCTTTCCTCTTCAAGATGTTCCTTAAAAACTATATCTTTGACCAGTTGGCTACAGAATGTTCTTATGTGTCTCAGTGTCAAAAGTTGTTTATAATGCTCCAGTGAAGGACTTTGAAACTTTTTACTATGTTAAAGGTCCGATAGTAAAACCATCCTTTCACTTTCTTTAATGTGCTGTAAATGAGGTATATGATGGTCGTATTTGAACAGAGCACTTTCTGAAGAAGGTCTAGGCCCGGAACGTCAGCCTTCCTGCTTCTCTGATGCTGCTCGGCCTGCTGTGTTCATCCAGCTCTACACATTGTTAACTCAGGTGACAGGTTGTGACAATCCATTGAAATACATGTCGATCAGGGAAGTCTAATTGACTAATTTTCTCATTCATTGATTCTGCACAGCTCACTTTGCAAAAAAAACTCTTTGACAAAAATAATGACTAGAATTACTGGTGCTGGCTTGTGCTGCACAATTTTATAGATGTTTTAAATACAAACATTTATGCAAATTATAAGTTAGCTAAAGTGTCAGAATAGGAAAATGGCTCCTAAATTGAGAAAAGCTACTCAAGTACAGGAGACCATAGACAATTTAGGTACTGCCATTTGGAAAGAAATTAATTAAAACTGCAAACCAAGCCAATCTTTATATCGTATAGCATTTCTTCTCTGAAATGTAATATACAATACTCCGCCATTCAAAGACTTGAAAACTTGAGCTCAGGGTTAAGACTGAAGTTTTCAATATTTAATTGTCTGAGTCCAATTTAAGCTCAGAGTGCAAGTAACTAATTAAAAAAATGTTAATTCAAGAACAGCTGGGTGTAGGTTTTCATTCTGAATCTAGAAGATCTGGTTCCTTTGTCTTGACTTCAATATTTGTTGCCTTTTACTTTATTCTCTGTCTAATGTGTTTCTTGGAGCACTGATGTTACGTGTGGTCCTTCTACAATTGAAATAAATGATATGCTTCAAGTTGTAAAATTAAATATGACACTTTCAGATGACTAATTTCCCTTAGGGATTGAAAGGTGAAAGAATACCTTGGCTAATTTTGTGAATATTCGTCGGTTAGTCGAAACAGAAGATACTTCATGTGTAACTAGGAGAATGAATATTTTTCCCCAGCCGTTGAGATCATTGCCGCTGTTCACAATACCTTTATGTTTTTAGTGTAGTATTAATACTAATAAGAGGTCATTGTTTGGTTTAACATTACCATGAGAAAACTCCACTATCAGGAGTGTGTGTTTTTAAAAAAGAAATGGGCTCATTGCATACAACTTTCTAATCATTTATTTAAATATGTGAAAATCATATGCATCTGGCCCTTGGGTTTACAATGTGCTGTTTTGAAGAGAGGGACCTGCATTGTGGTGCCAGTGTACAAAGGTGAACTTCAGCTTTAAATGCCTGATTGGAAAGCTTTACCTGAATGCAACACCACCTTCTCAAGGCCAATTGGAAATGGGCAGTAAAGGCTGGCCCAATCAGTGGTGTTCATATCCTGTGAATGAATTTAAAACAGAAGCATAAAGTAGACATTCAAAGAGGAAGGCAGTAATAAAGGGGCAATGACCATAACTGAAGCTGTCTACTTTTCCCTTCATTTAAATTAATGGGTTGTTGAATGGGTTCCATTTTGGGCATGCAGTTGTTCACTTAATATCTTTCCTGTGATGCAGACAAGTGCTGATTTGTGCTTAGGTGTTGAAGGCACAAATTTAACTCGGTGTCCAATGTCACCTGCATGTTGAAAACAGTGTCAAAGAAATAAGGTCAAGGATGACAATTCTGGGGCATGTAATGTATATTGATGATTAGCATAAAATTCAGAAGGGTGTGGTGTAAAATTCACGCTGTTTTGCCCTCTAACAGCTCTCAGTTTCAACCTAAATGCCATTCTAAGTCAGGATATCAGTGTCAGCACTTAATCTCCACTATTTTGAAATGATTTGTTGTGATAAACCTGCCAGTCCCTGTTTGCCCTTGAAAAGGTGGTGGTGGTGGTGAGCTGCCTTCTTGAACCATTGCAGTCCATGTGCTGTAGGTTGACCCGCAGTGCTCTTAGGTGAGAATTCAAGGATTTTGACCCAGCAACACTGAAGGAACGGCAAGATATCTCCAAGTCAGGATTCAACGTAGGTAAGGCATACCGGTGTGTGACAATTACATTGTGCCTTGATCAGAAGCACTCTCAGAGATTCCCTACCGTGTGGAAACAGGACCTTCGGCCCAACAAGTCCACACTGATCCACAGAGCATTCCACCCAGACCCATCCCCCTATAACCCACCTAATCTACACGTCCCTGAACATAATGGGCAATTTAGCATGGCCAACCCACCTAACCTGCACATCTTTGGACTTAGGAGGAAACCAGAGCACTCGGAGGAAACCCGCACAGACACGGGAAGAATGTACAAACTCCACACACAGTCTCCCAAGGGTGGAATCGAACCTGGGTCCCAGGTGCTGTGAGGCAACAGTGCTAACCACTGAGCCATTGTGCTGTCCTACCTCCCTGTGACTACTCCCAAGTCATGCTGTGAGTACTTGGAGACAGTAAGGACTGCAGATGCTGGAAGACAGAGTCAATGGATGTGAAGCTGGAAAAGTACAGCAGGTCAAGACAAAGGGTTTTGGCCCAAAGCATTGACTTTTCTGCTCCTCGGATGTTGTCTGACCTGGTGTGCTTTTCCTGCTTCACATCCGTTGACTCATGCTGTGAGTACTGTTGCAACAGTCAATGTGTAATGTAATATCCCTCCAAATTCTGTGATCGGAGTACCATTTCTTATATATATTTTTCATCAACTGATTCAGATGCTGCAAGGCACACCTCTGAAACAATAGGGACTTGAACCCAGACCTTCTGGCCCAGTGGTAGGGACATTAGTACTGTATCACAAGAGCCTCCAAATTAGTGTGCATTTTTTTAGAGGAAGAGAGATGAGTGCAACAGACAGTGAGGGTGCCCACAACAAACATTAAAAGGTGTGCTAATGGGAGTAGAGGAGAGGTATATATGTTTACCAGATGTTAATTGCAGATGTTAAAAGAAGAAAATAGGTCAGTTTTGCTGAGAGCAATCCCGTGCAAAGAAAATATGGGGGTGGGGTAGTTGGTGGTGGATGTAATCAAAAGGAAGACAGTGGTAAAACTCTAAAGATGTTGAACTCAATAAAGTCCTGAGGGCTGCAATGTGTCTACATGGACAATGATATGATGTTCCTTATGCTTGCATTGGGCTTCACTGGAACACTGGAGCAGGCCTAAGGTGGAAATGTCAGCATGACAGCAAGATGGTTTATTGAAATAGCAGGCGGATGGAAGGTTAGGGTCATTCTTATGGACAGACAGCTGCAGCTGTGCCATTTTTAGAGAGGATGCATTGACTCAGTTCCATCTGTTTCTTTCCCACCCCCACCAAAAACAAACAGAAAAGTTCTCTCCCAGTGTCACTCAAAATTGCATTGTTGTGGCTACCAACTAGTGAGCCTGTAGCCATCCATTTGACCACCATGCATCTATAACAGCTGATGCTCTTAAGTACTCCCTAAACACCAGTAATGTCTTTGTCAGAAAGCCTTTACTTTCTCTTTCATAGAATCATAGAAATCTACAGTACAGAAGAAGGCCATTTGACCCATTGTGACTGTACCAGCTCCTGAAAGAATTACCCAGCTAGTCCCACTCTCCAGCCCTGTCTCTGTAGCCCTCTAACTTCTTCATTTCAAATTGATGCTGAGGTCTTTTGAAATCTCATATGGAATACACTTCCAGCACTCTCATGGGGAGGATATTCCAGATCCTAACAACTTTGAGTAAAGAAGTTTCTCCTCAGCTCACTCCTACCTCTCTCGCTGATAATCATGAAATTGTCACCCCTAGTTACTGACATACTAACGAGTGGAAATAGAGTATCCTTCTTTACCCTTTCATCTTGGTTTCCCTGGTGTGGTGTCCAGTTCTTGTATCGGCATAAAGTCACAGATTTCACCATATCTGATGCTGAGCTTTTCTTCTCCTTTTGTTCTTAGTTTGAATTAAATGTTTTCTGTGATTCAATCCCAGCTCCCTTGATCCATTTCCAATAATTTTCCAACCTGACTCCCATGCCAGCAGTCATCGTAAACAGTTCTTTTAAGGTACTGTTGGGTCTTTTTGCAAACCCGATAGTACCAGCCATTTCTTAAAACAAAAATCCTTCACCATTCTTGAAAACTATCTCTAATTTAACTTTGTGTTTTCCAACTCCATGCCTCTCTTGCAGCTCCATGTTTGAACGTCATCATCAAGTTTGTGTGTTGGTCATAGTTTGCTTCATTAGTTTTAGGTTAAGTATTTTAGATTGCATCCGTTGATATGTAGTAAAGCTATTCGTGAAAAATATTTTTAATTTGAGTAACTTCTGTCTCCAAACGCAAGAGTTTGTAAAAACAAATTCTGCTAACATATAAATAATTTTGTTCATACTTTTTCACTATTGTACAGTTGCACCCACTTTCCACACCTGTATCAAGGGTGCAGAGATAATAGGAACTGCAGATGCTGGAGAATCCGAGATAACAAGGTGCGGAGCTGGATGAACACAGCAGGCCAAGCAGCATC
>JAHRHZ010000248.1:63393017-63424538 GCA_024137785.1 Ginglymostoma cirratum
ATGCTGCTTGGCCTGCTGTATCGAGGGTGCAATTGGTTGTCTCTTTAGAATCAGAAACTGATGTGATAATAATTGAAGATATTGCCCTTTCAGTCTTGAATGAGCGAGTGAATAGAAACTGAGATTCTGAGATGCAAATCATGCTGTTCTCTAATTCTGCCATTAGGTGGCTCAGGATTCAATGCTACCTTTAATTCAGTGGTGCTGAATCCCTATATGGCCATCCAAAGTGAATTACTTGATGTAACAATTTTGAGTGATATACATTGGTGTAAAAACTGATTTATAATTCAGAAAACATAAGTATTTATGTATTCACTGTGCCGGGATTATCTTTGTCTGATAACTATATGATGTAATCCAAAATTAAATATTTACATAATGCTTGGAGCTGCATTGCAACATCTGAGACAGCAGATAGAATCATAGAGCTGTACAACATGGAAACAGACCCTTCAGTCCAACACGTCCATGCCGACTAGACATCCTAAATAAATCTAGTCCCATTTACCAGCATTTGGCCCATATCCCTCTAACTCCTTCCAATTGATATACCCATCCAGATGTCTTTTAAATGTTGTAATTGTACCAGCCTCCACCACTTCCTCTGGCAGCTCGTTCCATACATGCACCATCCTCTGTGTGGAAAAATTGCCCCTTACGTCCCTTTTATATCTTTTTCCCTCTCACTTAAACCTATATCGTCTAGTTTTGGACTCCCCTGCCCTGGGGAGAAGTCCTTGGCAATTCACCCTATCCATGCCCCTCATAATTTTATTAACCTCCAAAAGGTCACCTCTCAGCTCCAACTCTCTGGGGAAAATAGCCCCAACCTATTCAGCCTCTGTCTATAGCTCAAACCTTCCAACCCTGGCAACATCCTTGTGCATCTTTTCTGAACCCTTTCAAGTTTCACAACTTCCTTCTTATAGCACAGAGACCAGCACTGAATGCAGTATTCCAAAAGTGTCCTAACCGATGTCCTGTTCAGCCGCAACATGACCTCCCAACTCATACACTCAATGCATTGACGAATAAAGGCAAGCACACTAAACGCCTTCTTCACTGTCCTGTCTACCTGGGACTCCACTTTCAAGGAACTATGAAGCTGCACTCCAAGGTTTAATTGTTCAGCAACACTCCTGTATACATCCTGCCCTGATTTGCCTTACCAGAATACTACACCTCAAATTTATCTAAATTAAACGCTATCTGCCACTCCCATTGGCCATCTGATCAAGATCCCATTGTACTCTGAGGTAACCTTCTTCACCATATACAAACTTTCTCAAATATACCTTAGTATCTAATAGAAGTGATTAGTAATTATGACAAGTGTTTACACTCTTAACACTGGTGTTTATAAGTAACTGAACCAGTATGCCGAGCATTTTTTTAAAACTAAAAAAAGTTTAGAATTGCAGTGCAGAAACTTTGCTCAATAGGTTTAGTGGGTTGAATTGAGTTTATGAAAGCTAAGTTTCATGTTACTCATTAGTTTCAACAAGTTCTCAAGTAAAACTTACAAGTATTTATCAGTCCCTTTCTGAGTTAAAATCTGGGAAGTTCTTTAACTTGCAACAGAGTCTGAGGGTAGATTTTCAACTTTCTGTCTGGGGCTTGTTTATAGCTTTGTTTACAGAAACCAAACTATTTTCTAATTGAATTCACTAAGTTGCATGTTTCTATAAATGGCTGGTTGATTGCCCCTTGCTGGAATTGTACCTGGATGGGAAATTGAAAATCTGCCATACTTCCACATTGAAGTGAAAGGAAAGTCACTTTTGCATGCCGCATCATCCAATATTATAACGTCTTTGCACCAGGACCAATAAATAATGTCAATATGCCACTGAAACCAATTCAAAGTGTTAATACGAAGTTATCAAACATTTGTGCCAATCAATATTTCAGCTGACATTAAAAGGAAACAATTTTCAGCAGCACATTGAGATGCTAAGGACCCAGAGGTGGACAAGATGAGGTCTTATCCAAAGCTCAATAGATCGTGTTGGTGAAGGAGTTAAGCATGTGCTAGGAGTAGTCATCACGAGGTTCGTTGAAGGGTTGATAGTCACTAGAAACCCTGCCATAATTTGTTAAGGAAAAGTTACAATAATTTCTTAGCCTCCCTAGGCTAGGAGGTCTGGGTTCAAGTCCCAATTGCCACAGATGTGACATAACATGTTTGAGTTGGTTGTTTTAAATTATTTAGAGTAATTTGGTGGCTAGTACTTCTCCAAACAAGTTCTGCTAATGTCAACCAGATATATGTAAGTAAACAGCTCATTGATGTCAATTTGAAGAGTTGGTTAATGGGATACGCATCATAAAGCAGTTTGTGTCCATATAGGGAAGACCTGGAACGTAGTTTGTGCTTTGACTAAGTGGCAGATCACATTTCGTGCCAAGCAAAGACCATGTCTGACAAGTGAGAATGTAACCATTCCGCCTTGACATTCAATGACATTACCATTGCAGAAAATCACACCATCTACATCCTTGGACAGCGGTCTCCAGACATTTCAGGATAAGATTACTTCTTGAATTTAAGTGCAACCCTGGTTCTGTGAATAAGAAAATATAGAAGACAGTTTCTTTTTCATGCTAAGCAAGTCTAAACTCACTGTGTGTGTGTGTGCGTGTGTGTGTGTGTGTGTATCTAAATATATGTATAATATATAATTTTGGCCTGTATCACCAAGTCTGTGTGACACCTGTGACTGAACATTGTCTGAGTTCTTGAGGTCTGGAGCCTTGAAGTCTGGGTTGTAATTTGAAACTGTGAGTCATATACAATTCATTGAGTGGTTCTGTGAGGTTGGTATGATACTTGAATTTTATCTTCATTGATATATGAAGTCAAAGTAAGCTTTTACTCTTAAAGGATAGGAATGAGAATTTTTCTGTTCCAGTCCCCAAAAAAAATCACTGTCCCTTGTTCTGACTTTCAGCTCAAATCATTTATCTCCAGATCAACTCCATCACTTTGTAAATCAATATGTGATAGAATTTAGTAGCTAAATAACCAATGTCTACTTGAAAGAATGGATTTGAGACAAACACAATCTGTTCCATCACAATTCGTTCCTGAAATCGCCTGTTGAACTCCGCTGTTAACTTCCTCAGGTGCATCCAGAGGTTTATGGGTGGAACCATTTTTCTTTGTCTTAAATTCCACCCCCCAAAGCTGTTTTATCTCAAGACGTGGAAAGTGTTGCCATATTATCTAAAAATTGGGAGGACTATAGCCTCAGTTTTCCTTTAAATGCATTCTCAGCACTGATCATTTGTGCTAAGTCTCTGTTCTTGTAGTTCACAATTTGGTTTTGACATCATGTCTATAAGGAACCTAAAGTTGAGTAACCATTTATTCACTGACTGCTCAGTGATAATTTGATTTAATAAAACTGATTTCAGGCATCAGATCTAAAAATTTTGCAGCACCTTCCCTTAATTTAACTGCATCATATTAGCATGGAGGATTAGTTCACAATTAGCAGCTTTGAATCAGAATTCAAACAAACTGTGCTGAAGGGGTTTTGCTTAAAATCAGGTTTACAACTTTAACAACTGCTTTCATTACGGAAGAGTCTGTAACTTTACTCGGTAATGCCAGCTGGTAGATTACCGAATGGTAATTGACAAGAAAGGAGAAACTAAGATCATTTATGCAATTGCAACAAAGCCTGCATTGTGTCAACCATGGCTGGTGTATTTTCTGAAGAAGGGTCTAGGCCCGAAACGTCAGCTTTCCTGCTCCTCTGATGCTGCTTGGCCTGCTGTGTTCATCCAGCTCTACACCTTGTCATGTCTGGTATATTATCAGTTGTGATGGAAATCATTTTCTTGATTGGAATCTATTTCTCATACATGTACCTTTTTGAATTTGTAAATACACTCACCCTTTTTCTATCTCTAAGGGTATGAAGATCCTCTTTAATTGTTATGTTCTTTTAAAAAAAGTGTGCACTAAAGCAATCAGCTAAACTATGTCTGTCATGTCGGTAGATTCATTGAACTGCAGTGAGAAACATTCACAGTCTTTCAGGTCCTGCTGTAGTGGCTGAAAGACAAGATTCCACTTGTCTCACCACTGTGGAAGTTCCAAGTGACATGCTCTGGATTACTGTTGTTATGTCTTATTTGTTCCTAAAGCCATTGAACTAAGAGTCAGCAGCCAGTCATTGCTTCTTTAATTACTTCACCATCTGTGAATGATTTCTCATGTTTTGCCAGAAGGTAACAAGTGTGGAATGATCTTTCAGTGTGGGCCTTACCATTTGCAACTGGTGTAGAAAAACATGAGCTTTCAAAACAGCCTTCAGCTTGTCAGCTTTCTTTGCACAAAGCACACTGTTTGAGGAAAACTGCCCTTGAATTTACTGTAGATCATTGTGGCATTGTTCCAACTTCCCTGTTATTTAGTGATTTATTCTGGTGACACAAGGCTCTGCTCATTTACAGGAATGAACAGAAATTCATATTCTACTTGGAAACTGTACATTTTTTTTCATTCCTTTTTGGGTGATCCAGGTTCACAGCTTTGTTATTGCTTCACCTCAGTTTATGACATCATGCTGCCACTGGCCATGCTGTATGTAGACCTCTGGAACATCCCAGAAAGTTGCTGGCTCTTTTCGAGTGTGGAGGCATGGGACGTCACTTTAGTCATCTCAAATTGTTTCTAGGTCCCATGGTCAGCTTGCATTGTTCAGGTGTTGGATGTGGGGCCTATAATTTGTATTTATCTTGTCTTATAGACAAACAGCTGAAGAAAAATAACTGTAGGTCTACAGAGAATGGGCAGAAAAGTGGAATAGTTGAGCTGCTCTTGCAGAGACACTGAATGAACTGGGCTGAAGAGTGTAAGTTTCTCATACTGTAATATACTGGTTTCATACATGACTTCCTGCAAAAAGCTAACGAAACCTGTTACAACCATACACTCTTCTCTAACCATACAGCTTCCAGAAGTAAAAATCATGCAGTAGCATGGTGATCAACGCGTGTGCAGTGAGGGACTCCAGGCGGGTGGTGAGAGACTCTGCAGTCGACTAGTCAATTGCGATTTACGTGTTGCAGACCATTGTCGTTGGGTTTATAATTGGCAAGAGACAAACTATATCAGCCATGTGAGTATTGTGGCTCTGAGAGGAGGTCAGATGCTGGAGATTTTGTGCCAATTAGCTCACTTCCTGTCTCCCAAAAGCCAGTCCACCATCTACAAAGCATAAGGTAGGAGTGTGATGGATTACTCTCCAATTTTCTGGATGAGTTCAGCTCCAACAGCACTTGGGAAGACTGGCAACATCCACAATAGAGAAGCTTTCTTGTTTGGCACTATTTCTGTCACGTTAGTCAGTCACTGTCTCCACCAACAGTGCATGGTGGCATCTGTGTTTTCATTTACACAATGCACTATCGCAACACGCCAAAGCTCCTTTCCACAGAAGCTTCCAAACTAGTAGCTTCTACCACCTCGAAAAACAAAGGGAACAGATGCATAGAAACACTGCCATCTGCAAGTTCCTTCCATCTCTCACACTATTCTGACTTGGAACTATGTCACTGCTCCTTCACAGTCATTGTAGCAGGATCTTGGTACTCCAAATTGTTGCTCGAAAGGGAGCTCTATTGCCTTTTACATGGACTGCAGCAGTTCAAGAAGCAATTTACCATCAACCTCTCAAAGTTGAGGATCCTTGCCTTTAACTGTGCAATTTGTTTTTCCTTTGAGTTAATAGCCTGAGAGACTGGCAAATTAATGTTTGAAAGATTTGTGTTGTGTTAGGAGGAAGACAGAATTATAAATAGAACAGCTTTTAAACTTTATGGATTATGACTGAAAGACATTTCAAACTACTTTGAGTTCTCTGCTTGAAGGCAGTAGACTTGTGATCAATCTGTAGGCCGCTATTAGAGTATTGTGTACTGTTTTGGAGACAATGGAATAGGTGCAGCATAGATTTACTTAACTGAAACTTGATGGGAGAGGAAACATTTTTGGAATTTTGCAAAGGAAAAGAGTTGAAACAAGCTCCAGGAATGGCCACTATGGGGATCCTGTACACTCTGAGAATTACATGGTCTGCAGGCACTCAGAAGAGAGGTGCACAGTATTTTGCTGCTGAGCAGAAGTAAATAATTTGTTGCTGAGGCACATTCATGTGCAAAACTTAAGTTGATACCCAGCTTTCACCACTCACTAACTGATGAGGACGGAGTGAATTCTTTGCATTTGAGGGAGAGTTTTGATATTTCCTGGAAAACCTTGTCAAGAGTTTACCAAAAATCTTAGCAACATTTTCTCAGAAATTCAGTGATTATTTCAACTAAAATGACTGACTCATCAGCATAAGGGCGTTTTGGGGAGTGATGAACACAGATCCCAGGTGTTTACAGTATGAATACTGGAAGTGAAAGTAGGTTTTAGCTTACACTGGGGAGCTGATCAGTCTTGGCCTTGGTGTAAAGAAGAAATGATGAGGCTAGGTGGAACGTATAGCATCACCTGGTACAAAGGAGCAGCACAGGAGGGTGTGGTGGGTTTTACCTCTGTGTGGGTACAGGATGTCCCTCCTCTAGGACCTTAAGTGCTGCATCCAAGAATCAAAACGTCCTTGATTTGTAAGCCATCCTGAAATGCTGTTCTGAGTTAACCAATGCACCCACTCATTCGATGACAAAGCATACACGGAGAATACATATACTGTTTAATGTAAGTTGGTCTACATCAGCAGGTTTAGCACTCAAAATGTGCAGCCATGCTTAAATCATAATAGTCAGCAATATCTCTAAAGTTATGAACTAAAAACAGACTTTTAAGTAGACCTGTTTTCACTCATTCCCCAAATCTCACACTGTTTTAGTTGGTTTTCAGAATATTTTCTATATCTGCAGGTTTCTCTCTAGTCTTTTAATTCATTCTACCTAGCCCCACAGATGTGTCCCATTCCTGTCCTATCCTGTTTGGGTGCACCACACCAGTGTTTGCCAAAAAAAGATTTCCGGTCCACTGAAAGGAAGGAAGTACCATTGAGCAATGCAATCAGTTGGGCAGTTTACCAACTACATGAGACAATAGTCAAAATGGTTCCAGTGAAGCCCCAACAGGTATCAGTACAAGGGTATTGAAAATGTTTGGTGATTTCTATTCATCAATGGGACTTGAGTGTCACTCGCTAGCCCAGACTTGATTGGTGTTGGTGGTTATAAACTACAGTCCATGTGATGTAGGTTCACTCACAGTGCCATCAGGGAAGGTAATCTAATGTTAAAGGAACTTTCAATTGCCTGTGGGTGTGTGGTCACAACCAGATGTGCTGTTTGGGTTTCCATTATTCATTGGTTCCTATCCCCCAGTCCACACGGTTATAGGCACCCTGGCTATGACGGGAGTAGGCTGATAGCCCTAGAAGATGGGGGCAAAACTGAGGAGTGGGGCTGAGAACCCCATGACAGATTCCCAAGAGAGATGGAATATTTTATTTGCGGATTTTATTTAAGGTCTTTTATATGTTGGGACGCAGCGCAGCCCTGAGTACAACCTCTCTTCCAGCCTCTCCTTGGAGTCAATGGGACACAGTGAGGTCCTGGGGAATGGCCAGGGGACAATAAGATACAGGAACAGAACTGAGCCATTCGGCCCATTGAGTTTACTTTGCCATTTGATCATGGCTGATACGTTTGTCAACCTCATTCTCCTGCATTCTTGCCATAAGCTTTGATCCCTTTTCAAATCAAGAACCTGGCCATCTCTGTCTGAATTACACTCAACGATTTAGACTCCACAGCTCTCAGCAGCAATGAGTTCTATGGATTCACCACCCTCTGGCTGAAGAAATTCATCCTCATGTCAGTTCTAAAGGGTCGTCCCTTCATTTTGAGGCTGTGCCCTCGGTTCCTAGTCTCTCCCACTGGAGGAAACATCATCCCTGGCATCATTCTTATAATCCTCCAACCTCAGTACATCCTTGCTTAGATATGGGACCTTGGAGAATTATCACCAGAGATGCTTGCACAAAAGCCTGCAATTCCAATGGCAAGATAGACACTCCAATTTCCATGTCCCCTCTCAGGCCAGCGGCCACAGCATTGAGCAGTTAGGGATAATCAGCTTCAGGGGAAGTTGACATTATCTGCACACCTGGCAAATAAAAACCTCCCAAGATAAGCTATTTTTACCGAGCTTCATTACAGCAAGCAGTTACAAGGAAGGTGGGCCATCACTTCTTGCTTGTCCTCCAGGCCTTCCTGAGAAAATGAAGTTTCACCATTAGCTTGAGGATTCTCTTGCCCAAACTGGGGAAGAAGTGTCCATGAAGATGCCAACAATTTTGATAATCTCTGACAGGTCCAAGTACAAACTGCTGAAGGAGCATGTGAAAATCTGAGCATCCCACCCACTGGCCTCCTCAAACCCCAGCTGCCTCACCCAGTGGCAGTGTGCGGGGATTCACTATTGGACTCTTTGGGAACCTCAAGACCCACAACTCCAGAGTGACAGAAAGTCATCCTCGGTTTCAAGGAATTGCCTGAGTGGGTAAGAAGGGACAGAGTTCCAGCATGTTGATCTAACAACAGTTTAATAATGATATGCTTTAAATCAGGAAGCTGTGAGACTCGAAGGAGAATATTCAGATGGTGATAGTCATATGCTTCTGCTGTCCTTGTTCTTCTCAATAAAAGAGGTCATGGACTTGGAAGGTGTTGTTGAACCTTGTTGATGCAACCCACTGTTGCCACAATGCTGAGCTTCTGCAAGCTTCCGTGCAAACTTACATACCATCCTGTCTTGGAACTATATTGCTCTTCAGTCAGTTTTGTTTGATCAAAATCCTGGAACTCCCAGCACCCTGGGAATGCCTGCACCAGATGGAACACATCAAGAAAGAGGCAGCTCACTCCCACCATCTCAGTGGTAATTGAGCAATAAATTCTGACCTTTAGCAGTGATTCCCATATCCCATTGAAAAAATAATAAACATATATGGTATTTTAATGCACATATTTTGGTTGATTTATGTCTTGAATATGTTCTGCGTACATTTTTGTATTCACTATCATATTGAATATCTCTGGTAAGTGTCCCAATTAAACCAAAGCAACATTTTTTCATGTGTTCATCAACCAGACATGAGGTAACTCTGAGTTTTAAATAGTTTTGTTATTGGGAATTGACATGCCCTCCATGAGGGGGGATAAAATATCAATTAGCACTCACTATGAGCTTTGATGATTAACATGTCTCACAGCACAGAGTTGCCACAAAATTTGGTCTGTTGGGCAGACCTTATGATGACAAGCTCATTTGCAGCTGGGATAATCCCAGTGGTGATGGGGTGTGGCCATGAAGTGGTCATTAATTGAGGACCTTGATTAACAGCAGGACCTCCCCTACTTTAGGAAAAAGAACTTGGCTATTCACCCTATCCATGCCCCTCATGATGTTATAAACCTCTATTAGGTCTCCCCTGAGCCTACAATGCGCCCGGGAAAAGAGCCCAACCTGTTCAGCCTCTCCCTATAACTCAAACCCTCTAACCCCTGCAATATCCTTGTAAATCTTTTTGGAGCCCTTTCAAGTTTCACACATCTTTCTTTAACCTGGTGATGATGAGAAAACAGCATAGTTCTGTTTTGGCATCTCTCCATCTAATTAAATGCCCTTCCTGTCTCTTGAGTTTCTAGCAGTGAAAGCAGTAAATTTTGCCCATTAATATATTAAGGTGAATTCAAGGCTACTGGCTGAATTGTTTATGCAGTTTAAATTCACTAGTGCAGCAGTATAGCACAGCTACAATTTTCTTTCTGCTTTACTCAGTTTTGTACACAAATCTGCATTAGAAAGTGTGAAATGAAATATGTTGATTGTTAAGGTTTACGGAGCAGTATTCATTTAGATTCTTTAATCCATATTTGTCCAATTCACCAAGTCTCATTTAACACACCTTCCAAACGTGTGCCCTCTAACACGGAGAAGGACAAAGGCAGCAGGCACAGGGTGACATAACTACCTGCAAGTTCCCCTTCAAGTCGCATGCCATCCTAACTTGGAACTCTATCACTGCTCTTTCATTGTCGCAGGATAAAAAAGGCTAAAACTGCCTTCCCGAAAACTCTTAAGTCACTCTAAGGATTGTAGCAGACCAAGAAAGAGACTCACTGTCACCTTCTCCAAAGCATTTAGTGATAATCAATAAATACTGGCCTAGTCAGTGACAGCCACATCCCTTGACCAAATAAACAAAAATTATAGCCTAACAATAACGTTGTTATTGAGAAATGGGATTAGGTGCTATTAATCACATTTGTCTCTTATTTTTGCTGCTCTGTTAAAATTTTTTCTAAGGGCTCTTTTGGTGCACTGGTAGTATCCCTACCTCTGAATCAGGAGGCCTTTGTTGAAGACCCACCTGCTCCAGAGGTGTGTAATAACATCTTTGAACAGATCAATAAAGAAATTACCTAAAATGCTCCTTAGCACAGCAGCCGTCTATTCGAACAAAACTAATCACAATGAGCTCCATTAAGTCCAGAGATTGTAGGAACTGCAGATGCTGGAGAATCTGAGATAACAAGGTGTAGAGCTAGATGAACACAGCAGGCCAAGCAGCATCAGAGGAGCAGGAAAGCTGACGTTTCGGGCCTAGACCCTTCTTCAGAAATGGGGGAGGGGAAGGTGTTCTGAAATAAATAGGGAGAGAGGGGGAGGCGTAATAGAAGATGGATAGAGGAGAAGATCGGTGGAGAGGAGACAGACAGGTCAAAAAGGCAGGGATGGAGCCAGCAAAGGTGAGTGTAGGTGGGAAGTTAGGGAGGGGTAGGTCAGTCCAGGGAGGATGGACAGGTCAAGGGGGCGGTATGAGGCTAGTAGGTAGGAGATGGGGTTGGGGCTTGAGGTGGAAGGAAGGGATAGGTGGGAGGAAGAACAGGTTAGGGAGGCGGGGACAAGCTGGGCTGGTTTTGGGATGCGGTAGGGGGAGGGGAGATTTTGAAGCTTGTGAAATCCACATTGATACCATTGGGCTGCAGGGTCCACAAGCAGAATATGAGCTGCTGTTCCTGCAACCTTTGGGTAGCATCGTTGTGGCACTGCAGGAGGCCCAGGATGGACATGTCGTCTGAGGAATGGGAGGGGGAGTTGAAATGGTTCGCGACTGGGAGGTGCAGTTGTTTGTTGCAAACCGAGCTTAGGTGTTCTGCAAAGCGGTCCCCAAGCCTCCGCTTGGTTTCTCCCATGTAGAGGAGGCCACAATGGGTACAGCGGATGCAGAATACCACGTTAGCAGATGTGCAGGTGAACATCTGCCTGATGTGGAAAGTCTTCTTGGGGCCTGGGATTGGGGTGAGGGAGGAGGTGTGGGGGCAGGTGTAGCACTTCCTGCGGTTGCAGGAAAAAGTGTCGGGTGTGGTGGGGCTGGAGGGGAGTGTGGAGCGGACAAGAGAGTCATGGAGAAAGTGGTCCCTCCGGAAAGCAGCTAAGGGTGGGGAGGGAAAAATGTCTTTGGTGGTGAGGTCAGATTGCAGATGGCGGAAATATCGGAGGATGATGCGTTGGATCCGGAGGTTGGTGGGTTGGTACGTGAGGACAAGGGGGATTCTGTTTTGGTTGTTGTTCCGGGGACAGGGTGTGAGGGATCAGTTGCAGGAAATGCGGGAGACACGGTCGAGGGCGTTCTCGACCACTGAGGTGGGGAAGTTGCGGTCCCTGAAGAACGAGGACATCTGAGATGTACGGGAGTGGAATGCCTCATCGTGGGAGCCGATGCGGCGGAGGCGAAGGAATTGGGAATAGGGGATGGCATTTTTGCAGGAAGGTGGATGGGAGGGGATGTATTCTAGGTAGCTATGGGAGTCGGTGGGCTTGAAATGGAAATCGGTTTCTAGATGGTTGCCCGAGATGGAGACAGAGAGGTCCAGAAAGGAGAGAGAGGTGTTAGATATGGTCCAGGTGAACTTAAGTTTGGGGTGGAAGGCGTTTGTGAAGTGGATGAACTGTTCGAGCTCCTCGTGGGAGCGCGAGGCGGTGCCGATACAGTCATCAATGTAACGGAGGAAGAGGTGGGGTTTAGGGCCAGTGTAGGTATGGAAGAGGGATTGTTCCACGTAACCTTCAAAGAGGCAGGCATAGCTTGGGCCCATGCAGGTACCCATGGCCACCCCCTTTGTCTGTCGGAAGTGGGAGGAATTGAAAGAGAAGTTGTTGAGGGTGTGGGCGAGTTCCAATAGTCCATGTCCCTGAGCTTCTCCTGCTATTTTGATTCTCTGTTTGACAGCCACTCTGGTCTTGCTGTCTTCAGCTTCCTACATTGTCCCAATGAAAGTCAATAGAGCTTTGAGAAACAGAATTTCATCTTTTCATTAAGGCCTGGATCAACTTCCAGACTCCAAGCCCATAGTCTTGCTGTTCCAGGACAACTGTGACACTGGCATATACCTAACAATGAGGAAGATTGACCAGATGTGCCCTTTCCACAAAGTACAGGACAAATCCAGTCTGGCAAATTATCACCTCATCAGTCTACTCATGATCTGCAAATGAGCAAGGCAGACTGGCATCAGCAATGCTGTGAAGTAGCACTTGCACAGCAATAAATTATTCATCAATAGTCTGTTGGACCTCATTCCAAACTTAAAGATATAGAGTCATAGAGATGTAGAGCATGGAAACTGACCCTTTGGTCCAACTCGCTCATGCGGACCAGGTGTCCTAAATTAATTTAGTCCCATTTACAAGCATATGACCGATATCCTTCTACACCCTCCCCATTCGTATACCCATCCAGATGCCTTCTAAATGTTGCAATTGTACCAGACTCCTCGACTTCCTCTGGTGGTTCATTCCATTCACGCACAACCCTCTGCATGAAAGAGTTGCTCCTTTGGTCCCTCTTAAATCTTGCCCCTCTCACCTTAAACCTCTACCCTCTAGTTTTGGATTCCTCCTTGGGGAAAACACCTTGGCTATTCACCCTATCCATGCCCCTCATGATTTTATGAACTTCTATAAGGTCACTCCTTCAGTGTCCGATGCTCCAGGGAAAATAGCCCCAGTCTATTCAGCCTCAAACCCTTAAGCCCTGGCAACATCCTTGTATATCTTTTCTGAACCCTTTCAAGTTTAACAACATCTTTCCTATAGCAGGGAGACCAAATTAAACTTGGTTGAAACAGTTATATTGACATCATTCCATCTTTGAGAAGTGATGGGAATGCAGCCACTGAATCTTGGTGACGTCAGGTGTGATTATTTGCTACACTTCTTCTGATGTCTGAGCAAATTATTTTCTATTGGCTTTTAGTCTTGATAGATTGAGGAGTTCACTATATGATCACATGTGGAGCTGCAGTCCTTTTGTTTCAGCATGGGAAACATTTTGGAAAGTCAGAGAAGACTATATCAAATGGAAAAGGGGCTAAAATGCTGTCCTGTTTCGCCCCATCCTTGACGTCAAAGCTATCAGATGTGGAGTTTATCCTATGGGACAAAACCTAATCGCAGAAAATGAAATGGAAGTAAGGGAAGTATGGCAGCAAGGAAGAGCTTCAGACACGAGTATGTCAGCTGGCATTCTGTCCTTTCCTGAGGTATTCCTTTTTTCTCGGTCAATGTCCTTTAAGTAATTAGGTTTCTACATCAAGCTCACACATGACAATAGTTGTGGAAAAATCATTAAGCACACGCAGAGAAAAACATCTATCTCACGTGGGTATAACTTAGAGTAGTGTTCTACCCAAAGGGACATTTGCTTATTCCCTGTCAGTGAGTACGTTCCCCCGTCTGTGGATTTCAAATGGACAAATTTGGTGGTGGGGTGTTCAAATAGTCTTTTGGTACTGCCATGTTGTGCTAAGATTCTGAATGTCACTTGGCATTTCCTTGCATGAATTGTTTTAATACTTGTTGACACAGTAACTTGCTGTTTTCTACATTAATGCCTTGGCTTGAATGAGACTGTCACATGCCCTAGGATTAGGAGATGGATGCTACTATCAGGTGAGTTGCATTCTTAACCTCATTGACAGGGCTTATTTTTCAAGGTGGGTCTTGAATCAGTCTTTGTTCCCGATCCTTCCTTTGATAAATAAACACTGCAGCTTTGTAAATGATTGATCACTGACACTTCCATGCGGTATCCCTGTCACTGCAGAATTGAAAGTATTTTTATAATACTTTTGACAGATATGGAGGTGGTGTAGAGACATAGTGTAAAACACAAAGCAATGGTTAGTGGTGGTGAAAGAGAGAAAGAGATGTAAAATGAATGTTAATTGAGGTGTGGAAGAGAAAGAATGGGTTGTCTCTACTGAGAAAAATGTAATGAGACACAAACAAGACATTGAGACTTCCAAGGCTGTGAAGTGTCTAAGCACAAAATGAGGTGTTGTTCCATAAACTATGATGTGGAGGTGCTGGCGTTGGACTGGGTTAGACAATGTCAGAGGCCACATGACACCAGGTTATGGTCCAACAGATTTATTTGAAATCACAAGCTTTCAGAGCACTATTCCTTCACCTGATGAAGGAGCAGCGTTCCGAAAGCTTGTGTTTTAAACAAACCTGTTGGACTATAACCTGGTTTGATAAGCTTGCATTGTGCTTCCTTGGAACATTGAAGTAGGCACAGGACAGAAATGTGAGTGTGAGAGTAATGTGGTCTATTATAATGGCAAGCAACTGGAAAGTCAGGGATATCCCTATGGACAGACCAGAAAACCTGTTGACAAACCATAATGCAACCTTATTTTCTGCTTAGGCACTTTATAACCTTTAGGTTTCAATATTAAACTCCATAACTTCTGCATGATGTCTATTCTACATTTTTCTTACATTCACTCCCCCCACCCACCCAATAGCCTTGTCTTGTTTGTTCTCTAGAAGTTGTACCTTTGAGACCTTGTATATTAAAATCTCACTGCGTTGAAATGATGTTAAGCAGTTTCAACATAAGACCTAACTAGAATTTGATTAGGCAGACTATAATGTAAACTGGCCATGATTAAGTTTATTAATTTGCTTATTAATCTTGATCTATTGGCATCATCAATTAGAGAGTTATTGCCATTCCTTCGTCAGAGGAAACACTTTAATTAATGCAGAATGATCCACCTTCAGCCAGGATCCTTCCTTCATACGGCAGACCCACCTGTCTGGTTTGATCAGAGTTAGTGTAAAGGGCAACCATGACTGACAGCTCATGAACTCCTCGTGAGCTTTTAAACATTTTAGTGGCCAAGCTGTCCTACCATAAATTAATTCTTATCTTTCCACGTCAACCAAAACAAAACATGTCATCTAGGCATTTTAAGTGGTTTCTGTTGCAAACCTCAAAGTGTTGGTAATGAACCTAAGATTTCTTTTCAATTTGTAGAAGTAAATATTGAACTATTATTAGAGATCTCATGGACATTAAATAATTTTAATGCCATGTTTTAAATTTACAGCAATACTGCGAGTAAATAACTTCAATAAGTAGGACTTTTGCCATAATTGGTGATTATGGGTGCCTATCACATATTCTTTTACTGTTTCCGTTAGCATCTTTGGTTTATCCAAGATCTTATCTTACCACTGTTTCTATTTAGGAAGTATATTTTGTGTTGTGTTAGCCTGCTTTGTTTTCCACACAAAGCTTCGCAACATGAGAGCCAGTTAATGTTTATACAAAATTGTATCTGCTTGGCTGTGTTGACGAAGCTGGTAAACTCATGTTTGACAACCAAATAAGGAAAAGAAAGTTGTAACTTTCTAAACATTTTTCTGCATTTTAAGGTTTGTGACATAGAGTAAGATATCTTTTAATAGGTATCATCAGTGCTGACTGCCTGGCTGAAGTGGTCAATTCTTCATGTGTGACCCTAGATAAAGTTATAAAGCGACTTAACATTGGGAGTATCACAACTCCACCTAATACTGCTTTGTCTGACACTCCCACATGCTCTGTTTCCTGGATAACAATCAATGGCTAAAATCCAGGTTGTTTCCTCCCATTTTTATCCTAAGGTGGTAGAACTCAGTTGTAGCACTCCTCCACAGTCCCCTCCAGCCCCACCACACCCAGCACTTTTCCCTGCAACCGCAGGAAGTGCTACACCTGCCCCCACACCTCCTCCCTCACCCCAATCCCAGGCCCCAAGAAGACTTCCCACATCAAGCAGATGTTCACCTGCACATCTGCCAATGTGGTATACTGCATCCGCTGTACCCGTTGTGGCTTCCTCTACATCGGGGAAACCAAGCGGAGGCTTGGGGACCGCTTTGCAGAACACCTGTGCTCAGTTTGCAACAAACAACTGCACCTCCCAGTCGCGAACCATTTCAACTCCCCCTCCCATTCCTCAGACGACATGTCCATCCTGGGCCTCCTGCAATACCACAATGATGCCACCCGAAGGCAGGAACAGCAAATCATATTCAGCCTGGGAACCCTGCAGCCCAATGGTATCAATGTGGATTTCACAAGCTTCAAAATCTCCCCTCCCCCTACCGCATCCCAAAACCAGCCCAGCTCGTCCCCGCCTCCCTAATCTGTTCTTCCTCCCACCTATCCCCTCCTCCCACCTCAAGCCCCACCTCCATCTCCTATCTACTAACCTCATCCCGCCCCCTTGACCTGTCTGTCCTCCCTGGACTGACCTATCTCCTCCCTACCCCCCCACCTACACTCACCTTTACTGGCTCCATCCCCGCCTCTTTGACTTGTCTGTCTCCTCTCCACCGATCCTCTCCTCTATCCATCTTCTATCCGCCTCCCCCTCTCTCCCTATTTATTTCAGAACCCTCTTCCCCTCCCCCATTTCTGATGAAGGGTCTAGGCCCGAAACGTCAAGTTTTCCTGCTCCTATGCTGCTGCTTGGCCTGCTGTGTTCATCCAGCTCCACACCTTGTTATCTCAGATTCTCCAGCATCTGCAGTACCTATTATCTCTGTGCACTCCAACTATTGTCCTGGCTAAAGTCAAGTGACTCACTACAGTGTAGCAATCAACTTTGGAACCTTCATTGTCATGTTCTGTACCATACGGTGCAATGCACTGACTTACTGAGATATTAGGAAAACCTATAACAAAGCTCCTGCTATGCACAGAAAAAGTATGCGCTGTCAAGAATCCATTCCAGTTGTTCTGTGTTGCAGGCCTTTTGGATAATGGGATTGCATTCTGTATATGATAGGCCAATCACCACAGTGTATTATGCAAGACAAATATTACGCATGCTGGATAATTTAAAAGATGCAAAGTCTAAATTTAAAGCACTGAGACTTTGAACTCTTATCAGTTGCATAGTTAAAATGTTTTTTGGAGGTGTTTAGATCAGAGGTCACTTGATCAAAGAAAGTAGTTCAAAAATGTACACTTTCAAATTAAAAAATTCTCATAGGGTTCCAATAGAAACATTATGACTTCCACTAATATAACATTTCCGATAAAGCAAATGCAAAGGAAACCACAAGTGCACAAATTCCAAGCTTTGTTTCAACATCACAAGTCTATTTCCAACTTCGCTATGATTTAATGCTGTGTCATGGTGAAAATTTAGCAGCAGGAACCGAGCTAATGGCTGGATTACAGAACTGGAGACCTTCATTTGTTGAGGCATACTCTTTCAAAAGAAGAGTGATTCAATAAAAGAAAAGTTTGAAATTTGAACTCTTTGGGCACCCTGAACCAAATCATCATTTCCATGATTATTGCTAGAATATTTGCACAGACGAACAGGTTCTCCAACCTACTGAAAACGGTGCCAACAATGTGAATCCAGAAGTCCCATCCCTGAACACATTTCCTGCTATTTTTGACTGTGGAATGGTCTTGAGTTTGCATATCTATGGTTCACAGATGCAACAGCACGTGTTCAAGTACAGCTGCCTTCAGGCTGATCTGATTTTCAACTGATAGATATTCTGAATAAGGCTTGGGCACTTCAGACTTGATGGGAGAAGGTCAACACTTCTCAGAGTATTTTGAAGAGGTAGGCACCCTTTTAGGGGAGTATTATAACCCAAATGCACTTGAATCTGAGTTGTTCGCATAGGGCATATACATTTGAACTTCACAGACTCTGGTTTAATTCAGATTTGAATTTCTTCACTCTTTTTGCCAAATATTCTGATTTCTTCAGTAAAAAGCAGTGAAAAGCTCAGGCAGTGGGATCACTTTATGCTGACATTATCCGAACAGGATGTTTTTTAGGGAGGTGCTGTTCTGTACCATGGCATTCGAGTTAGACTGGGGATTTTCTATAATTTCGATCGGGCTATTATCCATCAAAAATCTGAATGTGAACCATTCGCCTGTAGCACTGGGTTCAGATGTCAATTGGTTTGAACAGCATTATGGGTGAGATTCTTGTTTAATTTTAAAATTAAAAATCTGTAAAGCTTTTCGAAAGCTGTATAGGTAGTGCCCATGGCTGTCAATAATGACAAAAGTACCAGCAGAGATCGAAAATTGTCAGATACCCACAATCGTCTGATTGCGTTAATGAGTAGGTTTTGTCAGAACAGAAGACATGGTTCCTGAAAATTTAGTCTCTTCTTGAGGCAGAGGGGATATAATAGGGACTATAAAGTGAATATTTTGTCAGTGTTTAGTTAGATACATGTGCTTATACTGTAAAGACATTTTCATGTTTCTGTAGTTCTGATTGCTGACTGAAATGGGAAAGGAGTTGTTTTAAAAAACAAATGATTGTTGAGGGATTTCTGCAGTTTATTGAAAGTAAATAACCTGATGCCCATGAGTAGGACGATCAGCCGTGATACTAAATGGTGGAGGTGGTTCAGGGCTGAATGGCCTGCTCCTTGTTTTGTATATCTTATCATAAATGCTGTTTACACAGCCGCGATTCGAGAAGTACTGGGTGGTTTGCAGACGAGTTGAAGCCAAGGGCTGGGCTCAAATAGAGATTCACCTGGCAACAATTAGCTGATTGATCTGTGGACTAATGACCAGTTAGTGGTGATGACAAAGGCCTCCTGCCTGTCAACAGCTATAAGATTGGCTGCCAAGCAGCTGAACAACTCAGAGCTGTGAACACGATAGTGAGAAGTCATCAGATCTCCAAAAGCTCAGGAAAGGTGTTTGAAGAAAACCAGTTTATTCTTCCTTCAGCGGGTACTGTAAGATATGACTTGTTAATGAATAAGTCAGAAACGTTTATAAGTTTGAACCAGTCACCCTGTGCCTCCTGCAAAGCAGTGAAAGTACCTGAAGAAGGAAGGTCAAGAAACAGCATTCTGATCATCTCAGCAGATCCTGTGAACAGGTGTTATTGAACTGCTTTTCCAATTGTTCTCTTTACCTGTTACACATGTTTCTTTCTTTCTTCCTGTCATGTCTGTATCTATGTGTGTAAGTTGGGGGGGGGGGGGGTTGGTGGGGAGGTGGTGCGGTACCTAAGGCAGTTAAAGTCTTTACTAGTAGAGTCGTATAGCGATGGTTCGTAATTGTTTACCTGTAGCTAGAATCAGTGTTTGGAATAAATTGTCATTCTGGTTAAGGACAGATATCTGATCTGTGCTTTCTGTCAACCTAGGTCTGAGAGACTTTTTAAACATTTTTTAACTTTTGCAGTGACTTTGGGAGTGGTGGGGCTTGATTTGCAGCATGCTGTCTCTGTGAGGAGTAACAATAGATAAGCAGTAAATTGGACTGATTAAAAATTAGCTTTTAAAATTACCATGAACCTCTGTGTTCAGGTTAATTTGAATGGCTCACCTTTCTCTACACTCTGAACAGTAAACTTAAAAAAAACTTTAAATCTTCTACATGAATGGTCAAAAAATGGATGTACACTATTTGTATTGTGTTAACATGAAATGTGGAAGTACTACCAGTGGCAGAATCCATAACTCCCATGTTATTACTGTGTTGAAGAATGATGTTAGACCTTCAGAATTATGCACAAGCAAGTCTGATTATGTCCAACAGCAATAATGATAGACAGATTTCTATTTAGTATTGGATTGAAACGTGATGCAGAGTCAGCAGGAAAATAGATTTGAGGTTGAGACGAGTTGAGGCATGCTTGTATTAAATAGCAGAGCAAGCTTGACAGGCTGAATTGCCTGCTACTGCTCTAATTAATAATTTTTGATTTTATTTTCTAAAGAACGTGAGTGTATTGTAATCAAGTACTTAGTTGTTGAGTTTACTAATTAATTTGTTCTTCACCTTAGGTGCAAAAGTATTTTTATTGCACGTCTATTGAACACATATTATACCAGAATGGAGTAATTAACAACAATATCTCCCCTGTGTGTGTCTTGCATTACAAAATCCCAAGCTAGTTTAGATCAAATAATGTACAGAGAGAAACTGCTTTCCCATTATGCAATGCAGATGGAAACAACAAAGAAGTTGAAACAGGTTTTAATGTTTGTTTTCAGAATCGAAGATAAATTATTTGTAGTCCTCATGCCAAATATGGAATACAAATGTAAATATTGATTCTTATATAACTGTGTGTTATTGTATGAAAGTCAATATTTTGCATAAATTAGCAACAGTACCACTTAGACTTTAAGAAGCCATGTCAAATCTATTGTTCGTATTTAGTGGTGATACAATAAGTTGCAGATAAAATGATTTGAGATTAGCTGAAGTAGTTTACGCCGATTACCCAGCTGACATTAATCATTATTGTTTCACATTTGCGGAGAGATACATCAAGTTAGTCAGCATCTGTGGAGTTACTAATCATTTGACCTGGACAAAATGATAAATGTACGACTTTTAAAAAAGTTAGAGGGTGAGGTAAGCTCTCAGCTCAAAAGTCACATCGGGAACAAATAGAATGACTCAACACAGAGAAGAAGAAAGTGAGGAGCCCACTGAGTGCGAACTTTACACAGCTCAGTTTCATGCAGGCTAAAAATCATGGTGTAATCAGAACTGCTGCTCAAGAGGGATCCTGTGTCCGTTGCAGAACTCCAGTTTTATTTTCTTGCGATTTTGTTCTGCTATGCATTCCCTGTGTACCGGATCAGGGTTTAACAATATTAGAACTAGGAGCAGAGTAGACAATTTAGCCCCTTGAACTTGCTCCATCCCATGACTGATCTCATTTCGGCCTCAGCATCACTTTGTTGCCTACTCCCATAAGCTTTTAACCCAATAATAATTCATAATGTGCTTGTCTCCTCCTCGAGTTTATTCAGTGCCTTGGCATTGACTGCACTCTGAGGTCGTGAATCTGTGGAATTCATTACCCATCAAGAGAACTAATTTCTCCTGTATCTTCGTTTTAAATCTACCAACCTTTAGCCATAACTTCTTATCTAGATTGCCCCACAAGGGGAAATCATCCCCTTCTACATCAGTGTTGTCAATTCCCTTTAATATCTTAGAGCTCAATTAGATCACCCCTCATTCTTCTCAAATCCAATGAGTATAGGCCTAAATGGCTCAACCAGGATCTTGGGTTCATGTCGCACCACAGCTGAACTCCCCGCACTATACGCATGCGCACAAGCTCACATGCAAGCGCGCACACACATATAAATCTATGAGGTGAATTTGCATTTGCAGATTTGTAATTGCAGATACGTTCTATTTTGTTCAAAAAACACGCAATTTGTATACAGTCAATGTGGCATTTTATAAGTTCCTACTTTGGAAATAAAACCAGTCTGACTCCAAGTTAAAACACAGACAGATTCTAAACAAGGCCTCACACCTAACATGCATTGTCTGACCTGAGATGCCACCTCTGGTATAATGATAAAACCTTTAGTTATCTTGGGACAGTGACTTGAAAGAAATTCTGGGATTTGCATATTAATTAATCAAAACCTGCCTCTCCTTTCTAACTGATTAAAGATTTAACAGCCAGCTTAGGTTTGTTCAGTACATTCGCGGCAGTTCTATTACCCTTTGACCTTTTGCTTATAAATTCTGTGTCTGATGCTACCTCTCTCTCTAACACCTGAAGAAGGACTGAGGCTCCGAAAGCTTGTGTTTTCAAGTAAACCTGTTGAACTATAACCTGGTGTCATGTGATTTTTGACCTTGTCCACTCCAGTCCAACACCAGCACCTCCACTTCAATCTCACTTCATAAGACAACCTATCATCTCTGGAATCAATCTAGTGAAACTTTTTTGAACTGCTTCCAATGTAATTACACCCTTATTTAAGTAATGAGACTAAAACTGTATACAGTTCTCCAGATGTGGTCTTATCACTGCCTTGTAAAATTGGAAAAATACACTTCCCTACTTTTACACACTATTCCTTTAGTAATAAATGCTAAAATATCTTCTGCCCTCCTTATTTCCTGCTGTACCTGTATACTGATACTGTACACTGTACCTAATTCATGCACATGGACACACTCCCAGCACTGAAACATTTTGAAGTTTTTCTCCATTTAGATAATAAATTACCTTTTTATTCTTCTGGCCAAAGTGGATAACCTCAAACTCCATTTGCCAAATTTGGCCCATTCACCTAACCTGTCCATTTCCTTTTGCAAATTTCTTACTACTTTGTCACAAGTTACTTTCTCAACAGTTTTAGTGTCAGTTGCAAATTTGGTGTTAATACTTTCCATTACTGCATCCAAATTATGAATGTAAATTGTGAACAGTTAGGGCCCAAGGACCAAGCCCTGTGGTATCTGAGCACCCTTTATGAAAATAAAATGTAATGATTATCGATTTGACATTGCCATGTTGAAAGTCTGGTTTTTAAAACATTGTTTGCTGAACTAACAGTTTCCATGAGTTTACCAGCCGTCTCCAACATGTGCTTTAGTACATTTCCCTCTGATTCTCCCTGTCAATGTAGGATACTGAATACAATCCGGGTGGAGGGACCCTACTCCATGATGGACCACATTGGTTCTGGAGGTTTGCTTGGGTGACTGGGTGGCATCTTGCCAGGGGGAAGGTTGACCCATTATGACCAGAATATCATACAGCCAGAGGGGGCAGGGAGGATGAAGGTGACGGGTGTGGCCACTCCTGCAGTGTCCTGAGTAGGCACTATGGAGGGGCTTGTGTTTGGGTGCCTCATGGCAGTGCCCGGTCTCCATCTGAGGAGAAGGCACCAGGATAAGGGAGAAAGATCCTCATTTCACTCTGGATCTATGTTTTTGTCCTGAAGACCAATACATGGGGTGATGCAGTATGGGTGTTCTTGACTCTCCTGCAGCTCTTGAGGGCCCTAGGCCTGTCTCTCATTGGCAGTTTCTATGGAGACAGACTGTAGTAGGCTGCACTGCAGCAGAGTCAGGTTGAGAACAGGCAGTGTGTCAGTGGACTGGCTGCGTCATCTCAGCTTCTCCATGATGAGGGTACTTGCCTCCTGTAGGTATCCCTGCTGCTGCTGCTCTTTCTTGTGCATCTGGATAAAGTTCCTCGTGGCTGGCATCACAGGGTCATCTCCTGCTTAGTCTTGCCAGTTCTCTGAATGCCAGTGGCCTGGGACGTTTCTCCTTCGCCCATCTGTGGAGCAGTTGGTGTGCAGCCTTATAGAGCTCACTCAGTATTCGCATCTGCATTGCTGGGGGGAGTCCACAAGGCAGTGCAGAACCTCCAATACTTTCCCATGATGAGGTCAGGCAGCTCTCCTGTATAAGAACAGGCTGGCCCTTCATGTTTCAAAGTTTGCGGATGATGCACAGGCGGAGGGACAGATAGTGTTGAGGAAGCAGGGAGGCTGCAGAAGGACTTGGACAGGCTAGGAGAGTGAGCAAAAAAGTGGCAGATGGAACACAATGTGGGAAAGTGTGAGGTGTTGTGCACTTTGGTAAGAAGAGTAGAGGTGAAGACTATTTTCTAAATGGGGAAAGTCTTTGGAAATCTGAACCACAAAGGGACTTAGGATTCCAAGTCAGCATCTCTTGAGGTTAACATGCAGGTTCAGTCAACAGTTAGGGAGGCAAATGCAATGTTAGCATTCATTTCAAGAGGTCTAAAATACAAGAGCAGAGATGTACTGCTGGGGCTGTATAAGGCTGTGGTCAGACGGCATTTGGAATATTGTGAGCAGTTTTGGACCCTGTATCTGAGAATGTGTTGGCCTTGTGGAAGGTCCAGAAGAGCTTTACAAGAATGATCCCAGGGACGAAGGCTTGTCATGTGAAAAGCATTCGAGGACTCTGGGTCTGAACTCAATGAAGTTTAGGAGGATGAGGGGGAGATCTGATTGAAATTTGCAGAATACTCAGAGGGCTGGATAGAGTGGACATGGAGAAGATGTTTCCACTAGTAGGAGAGACTAGGACCAGAAGGGACAGGCTCAGAGGGAAGGGACGACTGTTTAGAACTGAGAAGAGAAAATTCTTCAGCCAAAGTGTGGCGAATCTGTGGAATTCATTGCCACAGAAGGATGTGGAGGCCAAGTCATTGAGTATATTTAAGGCAAAGGTAGGTTCTTAATTAGTAAGGGGATCAAGTGTTATGGTTAGAAGGTAAGAGAATGGCATTGAGAAACATATCAGCCATGATTGAATGGTGGAGCAAACTCAATGGGTCAATTGGCCTAATTCTGCTCCTATATCATATGGTCTTGTGGTGTTATACACCTATAGGACATAAGAGTCAGAAGGTATTGCAGGCACTAGTTAGTTGTGGTGTTCAGTGCCTGGTTAATGTGACCATTGTAGTGTAATTTATGCAAGTATTGGTATATAGATGTCTCTGCATCTGCACACAAGCAGTCCCTGTCTTCTCCTGCCAGGGTAAGAATCCTTTCCTCTGAAACGATGAAGGCAAGGGCATCTGGCATCCCATCACCTGTACTGTGCCTTGGAGCCCTGTTATGGGCTGTCTTCTCCTGTCATTACTTCATGGGGATGAATGAGTAAGACACAATGGAGGGCACAACTGTTAGGGTTGGTGCACATGGGAGAAAGAATTCTTTCACTCATGAGACATGGGTGTTGCTGGCTGGACCAGCATTTATTGTCCATCCCTAGTTGCCCTTGAGAAGGTGGTGGTGAGCTGCCTTCTTGAACTGCTGCATGTCGTAGGAGAGGCAGATCCAGGACTTTGACCTAGCAATAGTGAAGGAACAGCAATACATTTCTATGTCGGGATGGTGAGTGGCTTGGAAGGAAACTTGGTGGTGTTTCCATGTATCTTTTACCCTTGTCTGTCTAGATGGAAGTGATTGCAGGATTGGAAGGTGCTTTCTCAGGTTCCTTGATGAATTTCTGCAGTGCATCTTGTAGTTAGTACACACTGCTGTTACTGAGCGTCAGTGGTGGAGCAAGTGAATAGTTGTGAAAGTATTTCAAGGGAGTGATGAGGCAGTACAGAGGTCATGCAGGGTTAGTGGTGTGCGAAGATGGGGAGTGTGAAAGTGTTTGAGGTAAGGTGTTTGATGTGATAGAGGCGCTGTCAGAGTATGAGTCTTGGTGTGAGGTGGGTGTGTTGGCACAGGTAAGAGAGAGGTACCAGAGAGCTGGGTATAGATTTTACCTTGGTGGAAGTAGAGAAGGTCATTGAGCTTCTTCCTGAACTACTGCCTAGTCCACCTGCCCTGGAGATGGCAATGACCTGGGTAGTGAACTCCCTCCAAGTTGGCATGGTGTAGTGGCATGGCATCTTCTGCTAGTCCACTATGCAGAGGACTCCTCTCCAGCACCTTGACCCTGATGCCGGCATCCCCTTCTCCACCATCGCTCGTCACTCCTTCCACAGCTAAGGAGCACGTATTCCAGATGGCACCATCCTGCAGGTAGGAAGCTGGGCTTTGGAAGGTGGAACGACCACAAGGGATGCTGGTTTTGGGCATTTCCGCTGAGTGGCGAGTTGCCTGGGGACAACGGGTAGTGGGATGAGGCAGAGACAGGACGTGATTCTTGCATGAGAACACAAACCGTGACCAGCTGGTAAAATATGCCAAGAAAACTCAGTCGACCTTACAGTAAGAATCACTCCACATAATGCGGCGTGAGTCAGACTTATCCAAACAACTATAAGGCTCACCCCATGGTTTAGTTTCATTTCAGATTTAATCAGTGCGGTCCAGGGAAATCTGGAGGTTTGTTTTCAATGCATGCATCGTAATGAGGTTTTGTATTTTTAAGCAGGAAGTGAACGGTGCTGTGAGAACCCATCAAGCGTGCCCGTGAAATTTTGGACAAAGGTGTTGAAAATTGATTGAAAACAAGCATTGTTTCATCTTAAAAAAAATGTATTCAATCAGAATTACAACTCTTAAGTTGTGAAAATTCATCAATAAATTAAAAGCGAGGGATTGGTCTTTTTGATGCTAAAACGTGAACGTCCTCAACGTAGGAGGCAAAAAGGCAAAATTGGGATGGTAATTCAGGGCATCATTTTCAGAGTTTTCTAGTGTGAGGAATGCTGTAAATAGTGAAGGTGGTAACAGAAAGCAGGAGACACTGTACAACCTTCCAAACTTGATTGGAGTCATAGAGGTCTGCAGCACCGAAAAAGACATGTTGGTCCATCGAGTTTGCAACTGGGCTAGGTGCTGCTAGAAATAGTTGCATTGGCACATTTTGAAAGTGTATCTGTGCTCACAATTGAGGATGGTTAACTAGTGGATCTGAAACATTAATGCATTTGATTCTTCTTTAGCTTGTTTTATGCACTTTGTTGCAAACCTCACAGTAAGACTGATATCATAGTAATTTTTTTCAGAAAAAATTCATTTGTAGTATGTGGGCATCGCTGGATGGCCGGCATTTATTGCCCATCCCCAGTTGTCCCTTGAGAAGGCGGTGATGAGTTACCTTCTTGAACTGTTGCAGATCCCCTGCTGTGGGTTGACCCACAATGCTGTTAGGGAGGGACTTCCAGGATTTTGACCCAGCAACAGTGAAATAGCAGTGATATATTTCCAAGTCAGAATGGTGAGTGGCTTGGAGGCGTACCTCAAGGTGATGATGTTCCCCTATATCTGCTGCCCTTGCCCTTCTCGATGGAAGTGGTCATGAGTTTGGAAGTTGCTGTCTGACGTTCTTCAGTGAGTTTCTGTAGTGCATCTTGTAGATAGTACACACTGCTGCTACTGATCATTAGTGGTGGGGGAAGTGAATGCTTGTGGATGTAATGCCAAACAAATGGGCTGCTTTGTCCTGGATGGTGTCAAGCTTCTTGTGTGTTGGAGCTGCACTCATTCGGGCAACTGGGGAGTATTCCATCACACTCCTGACTTGTGTCTTGTAGATGGTGGACAGGCTTTGGGGAGTCAGGAGGTGAGTTACACGCTACTGTATTCCTAACCTCTGACCTGCTCTTGTAGCTATTGTGTTTATGTGTGAGCCCAGTTGAGTTTCTGGTCAATGATAACCACTAGGATGTTGATAATGGGGATTCAGTGATGGTAACACCATTGAATGTCAAGGGGTGGCTTTTAGATTGTCTCTTATTGGTGATGGTCACAGCCTGGCATTTGTGTGGTGAGAATGTTACTTGCCACTTGTCAGCCCAAGCCTGGATATTGTCCAGATCTTGTTGCATTTGAATGTGGACTGCTTCAGTATCTGAGGAGTCACAAATGGTGTTGAATGTTGTGCAATCATCGGCGAACATCCCCACTTCTGATCTCATGATGGAGGGAAGGTCATTGATCAGGCAGCTGAAGATGGTTGGGCCTAGAACTTTGGGCCTTGAGGAACTCTTGCAGAGATGTCCTGGAGCTGAGATGACTGACCTCGAACAATCACGACCATCTTCCTATGTGTCAGGTATGACTCCAACCACCTGATGCCCATTGATTGCAGTTTTGCTAGGGTTCCTTGATGCCACACTTGGTTGAATGCAGCACTGAAGACAAGGGCTGTCACTCTCACCTCATCTCGGGAATTCAGCTCTTTTTTCCATGTTTGAACGAAAGCTGTAATGAGGTCAGGAGCTGAGTGGTCCTGGTGGAACCCAAACTGGTTGTCACTGATCAGGTTATTGCTGAGAAGGTGCTGCTTGATAGCACTGTTGGTGACACCTTCCATCACTTTACTGATGATCGAGAGTAGACTGATGGGGCGGTAATTGGCCGGATTGGATTTGCCCTGCTTTTTGTATACAGGACATACTTGGGCAATATTCCACATTGTTGGGTAGATACCAGTGTTGTAAGCGTACTGGAACAGCTTGACCAGGGGAGCATCAAGTTCTGGAGCACAAGACTTCAAAACTGTTGCTGGAATGCTGTCAGGGCCCATAGCCTTTGCAGTATCCAGTGTCTCCAACTGTTTCTTGATATCATGTTGAGTGAATCAAATTGGCTAAAGACTGGTATCTGTGATGCTGGAGACCACTGGAGGAGGCTGAGATGGACCATCCACTCGGTACTTCTGGCTGAAGATTGCTGCGAATGCTTCAGCCTTATCTTTTACACTGATGTGCTGGGCTGTTCCATCATTGAGGATGGGGATATTGGTGGAGCCGCCTCCTCCAGTGAATTGTTTAATTGTCCTCCACCATTCACGACTGGATGTGGCAGAACTGCAGAGCTTAGATCTGATTGGTCGTGGGATCATTTAACTCTGTCTATCACTTGCTGCTTTCGCTGTTTGGCATGCAAGTAGTCCTGTTTGATGGCTTCACCAGGTTGATACCGCATCTTCAGGTATCCCTGGTACTGCTGCTGACATGCCCTCCTGCACTCTTCATTGAGCCAGGGTTGATCCCCTGACTTGATGGTAATGGTTGAATGGGGGATATGCAGGGCCATGAGGTTACAGATTGTGCTGGAGTACAATCCTGTTGCTGTTGATGGCCCACAGGGCCTCATGGATGCCCGGACTTGAGTTGCTAGATTTGTGTGAAGTCTATCCCAATGAGCACGGTGATAGTGCCACACAGCACGATTGAGGTTATTCTCAATGTGAAGGCGGGACTTTGTCTCCACAAGGATTGTGCGATGGTCACACTTACCGATACCGTTACAGACAGATGCATCTGCAGCTGGCAGATTAGTAAGGATGAGGTCTAGAATGTTTTTCCCTCTTGTTGGTTCCCTCACCACCTGCTGCAGACCCAGTCTAGCAGCTATGTCATTTAGGACCCTATCAGCTCGATCAGCTGCTGAGCCACTTCTGGTGGTGGACATTGAAATCCCCTACCCAGAGTACATTTTGTATGCTTGCCATCCTTAGAGCATCTTCTAAGTGTTGTTCAGAATGAAATGTGACGTTTATGAGCAATCGATTCAGCTGAAAAAATTTGGTTTGCCGTGGAATTGTCTCATTGAACTGTGCCATGTTACTGAGAAGATTGGGGGCCATTGCAATTGATTCTTGACTATCAAGGGAGTCCAAGTTTATTGGCGGTAAGTGGGAACGTGTAACTGAGGCAACAATCGGATCAGCCATATTATTGAATAGTGGGGCAGGATCGAGGGGCTAAATAGCCTGCTCCTGCCCCAATCCATTTGTCCATGATGTCTGCATATAATAACCAGCAATGCCACCAACAGCATGGGTTCAATCCCTGCACTGGCTGAGGTCACCGTGGAGGACGTCCCCACTCAATCCCTCTCTTTGCCCGAGGCATATTGACCTTCAGGTTAAACCACCACCTGTAATGAGCGAGCAGCCTTATGGCCTGGTAGGATTATGGCAATTTTACCTTTACTAGAAATTAGTAGTCAATTCATGAAGAATTTCAAGTTCATACTCAGTAGAGGGTAATTTGCTGATTGATAGCTGAATTAGCTAGGGAATTCATATGTAGGATTTATGAATGTCAGTCTGATTTGCATTCAAAACACAGATCAAGAAATAGGTGAACAAAGTTACAGGGCAAATTATGCAATCTACAAAAATCATTCAATGTACACAGTTCTTTTTCGGGTGAAGGTCATTTTTCTAATTTAAATTAGCGGTAGTTTTTTGCTGTTATACTAATGGTGCTTTGTGACTCTGCACTAACAGCTTATTGATGACCATTTTTATGCAGCTCACAGTGGCTGCTGTTGTGGTTTGCTGCTTTGCCTGAGGCTAGTGGGAGGAGAAAAAATTTTTAAAAACTCCATTCTATATTGATGTAACTGTGAGTCACCATGTAGCTGTCACTTACTGCAGAGCATTCTGCTCTAGTCAGCACCAGCAGGACAAATCGCAGCCAACAAACACACAACTCTTTTACTGACATATGTGAAGCATGATTTTATCTCTGACAGCAATGTCCATGTGCTCAGGAATTTGGCTGTAGCGTGGTCTGGACAGTGGATGAAGAAATGCAATACTTAGATGATGCAGAAGAGCTGCTGTTGCTACCATGGATATTTGATGTTTGCAAATTAATTGAATCCTTTGGAAAACTTTATCTGCATTTTGCATTATTTTTCTGAAAATTTCGAGATTGCCGGGTGGATAGATGCTGCCTTGGAATGGGGACACTAGCAGTATTTGCTTGTTTGCTTTTCTTTTGCGCTATGTGATCTGAATCAAGAAATATTTCTTCGATCTGAAGGGTGCGTGATTTAATGCTTGACTGATGTATGGTGCCAGTGCTGTGCTTCCTCCCAGTTTTGCCTATCATTCCAGTAACCTCCAGCAACTGTATAAAGGCAGCAATAAGGAGGATCAGTTGTACAGAAACCTGGGCCTCATTGTAATAGGGTGAGTAAAGGATAGATCCACCGATAAATTTAGTGATCTTTTGTTCTGCCTGGTAAAGCATAGTGCATCTTCCGAAATAGGTCTGCATACAGTTTCAGTATCTAAAAATTCACAGAATATTAATCAATCTTTATTAAAAACAGATATACTGGTTATAATTACATAATTGGGGAGCAGTTTTGTAAGATTCTTTTCTTCTAATATATCTCGTGGACAAAGAGTTATTTTTAAATCCATTTCGTGTGAATAATTAAGATTCACACACCTGTGCTCCCAGACATTAAACAACTGGTCTTTTTTCTTATTATTGTTGCTTTTGGAACGCTGCTGTGGTTGATTTCATTACTTCAGTTAAAAAGAACAGAAACAGAAAGAAACCTTTTTTTTGACATACCAAATGAATTGAGATATTTCTATTCATTGTATTGCCTTCTTTATTGATCCCAATCAGATTTACGTCTTTGCAATTTAATTTATTTTTATTTTGAAACAGGCACCATTTGTTTTAATTAAAGTAAGGCTGAAATTTGGTGGGATTCTTTTTTACTATTGTGATAGAATGTTTATCGTCTTCCAGACAATAATTTAAAATCATACGGATGTGCAAAATTGGCATTGAATTCAAAATTTGTTCTGCAGGATTCGAATTTAGGCATTGCCATGAGCAACCTTAAGTATGAAATAGTTGGATTTATAATTAACTTTAGACATTTTTATGTCTATAATTATCTGTTGGAAAAAAATATAAAGATAAAACTGATGCAGTAGATCAGTTGACTGCCAGAGAAACTGTGCCTTTTATTTTTGTTGACTTCAATAGAATTAAAATGGGCCATTTCCCAGGTCAGCAATTGATCAGGATCACTAGTTTTACAACCAAACTGCAAACTAAAAATCTATCCTCTGAGATAACAAGCATGGGGCTGGATGAACACAGCAGGTCAAGCAGCATCATAGGAGCAGGAAAACT
>JAHRHZ010000248.1:63429538-63508704 GCA_024137785.1 Ginglymostoma cirratum
AACAAGCATGGGGCTGGATGAACACAGCAGGTCAAGCAGCATCATAGAAGCAGGAAAACTTGACGTTTCGGGCCTAGACCCTTCATCAGAAAATCATTTGGGATCTGCAATTTGGGAGAAAATCATTTTCTGATGAAGGGTTTAGGCCCAAAACGTCAAGTTTTCCTGCTTCTATGATGCTGCTTGACCTGCTGTGTTCATCCAGCCCCATGCTTGTTATCTCGGATTCTCCAGCATCTGCAGTACTCTTTATCTCTGACTATCATCAGTACCAGTTTGATTCAATGAGCCTTCATTGCAACTAGAAATAACCCACTTGAAATCTCAAGTCACGTTGTTACCTATTAAGAATAAACTAGCTGTGATCATTCATTGATGTAACACAGTGTGTTTTCTAGCGTTCTTGTAGTGCAGTGTTATTGCCCCACCTCTGAGCTAGAAGACCTGGGTTCAGGTCCCAGAGCTGTGTTGTAACATCTCTGAAGAAGTTGATGAAACTATATAATGTGTTTTTATTTGACATAGCTCAAAGCTATGGTTAGTTGATAGCTTTGAAAGTTTAGAGGTGGAGATTTGGCTGCATTTGGGTGAAGGATGCATTCCTGATATCAGAGTGATATGGCTTGAGGTGCCCATGATATTGGAACCACTGGTTAGAAGCAGCCAACTGGTGAAGAGAAACCCTGCCTCGATTCTTGCTGGTACAATGAGGTTTAAATTTTACAGCCTACATCCAGGGAGATATTCTATTCAGAATCTGAACTGGCCTGGATAGAATAATAAATACCAAATATATCAGGAGGAGAAATGTAGCAACTTCTTCAACAAAACACATCGCACAGAATGATGAAATTTACTCAGGTGAATGATAGAAAATGTGAAATTGTTGGTTGGCATCTGGGGCTGAGGGCTGAGTAAGCCAATCATTCATCTTGTCCTGCAAGGAGAGGCAATGACATAGTGGACTAGTAATCCACAGACTTCAACGATGCCACCTTCCGCAGGGAAGCATTAGAAATGTCCACCGTTTTCTCAACTGAGGATTCCCTGCTGCCATGGTTGATAGGGCCCTCAGCCGTTTGGCCCTCATTCCTTCCCTTCCTTTGCACAACAACTATAGGGACCCCCAGGATTCACTTATCAACCCAAAAGCCTCTGCACACAAAGGATGGTAAGTTGCCATTTCTGCCATCTCCAGTGGGATGCCAAGATCAGACCTTCCCCTCCCCTAGCTTTTTAGCCTTCTACTGGGACTGCTCCCCTCTGGACAACTTGGTCAATCCCTCCTCCATTCCCAACATATCCCCACACTCCCATGGTACCTTTCCATGCAATTGCAGAAGGTGTAATACCTGCCCATTTAGTCTCTGCCTCTCGCTATCTAAAACGTCAGACGCACCTTCCAGGTGAAACAGCGATTTATCTGCAATTCATTTAACCTAGCCTACTGTATTTGCTGTTCACAACGTAGTCTCTTCTACATTGGGAATATGAAGCACAGACTGGGAGACTGCTTTGGAGAACACTTACATTCTGTCCACAGAAATGACCCCAAGCTTCCTATTGCCTGCCGCTTCAACATACCACTGTTTTTCACCCCAACATTTCTGTCTTGGGCCAGCTGGACTACTCCAGCAAGCCTTGAACAATGACATCTCATTTCCACTTGGGGACCTTACAGCCTCTGGAACTCAAAATCGAGCTCAATAATTTTAGAGCCTGATTCCATCCTTCCATATTTTTTACTCACACCCACGCCTGGTCCTATTATGACATGGGTTGCTTTCAGTACAGCTCACCCATTCTGTCCTGCTCCTGGCTCATATCATCACTTATTTGGCTTCTCTTCTGCCCTGGCCTGCTATCCCTAATCTCCTTGTTTACCTACCCTTTTGATATGTCTCTCTATCTCTGGGCTCCATTTCAATCTATCTGCTCACCTCTCTCCCCCCCACCCCACTTTGTCTTCAGCATAAATACCACTTTTTCCCAGCTGCTAACTGCTCTGATGAAGAGTCACCAGACTCGAAAAAGTCAATTCTGCTTTCTTCCCACAAATGCTGCCAGACCTGCTGAGTTTCACCAGCAATTTCTGTTTTTGTTTCACAAAAATCTCCAGATCTGTAGTTCTTTGTTTAATGAGAGTCCTCCAGAAACCTGGGTAATGTTCTGCCCCTCTTGTAGGGGGCATCTTGACAGTATATCTATGGTGCGTGCCTCCTCCTGGGAGACCTTGCTGTGGGCTGGCTGGCCAGGTAACAGGGATGTGCCTGGTCTGGCTGCTCCCACCAGTCCAGTCTTTGAGAGCTACTTTAAAATGCAAAAAAAAAAAACTACACCTTCCCCATCCATCCCAATCTTCAAAAGTGAGGGATTGATCCTCAAAAGGGCCTCTAGTTAGACTCCATCTCTGCTGCTGTCAGCTAGATACTGCTGATATAACTGCAGCAAAGGTATGCCTATTTATGACAGAGTATTGAGAAGTGGGATCTAGCAGTTCAGGAAGTCTGTCCTTTTCTTTAATGGCATTGGCAGGTGCCCATTCCTTCCTCCATTTCCCCCATCTCACCTCCCCACCTATAATGCATTTAAGTACAAGTCCTGGTACGTCTGAGATTGTCCCAACAATCTTTCAACAGCATGTTGCTGCAACAGCCACAATAGGAGGACAGATTTATTTTTTGCAATTATCAAGTTTGTTTTGTGCCACTGGGTCAAAATCCTGGAACTCCCTTCCTTGCGGAACTGTGGGTGGTCCCTACCCCTCCTGTGTCCCTCAGTGACAGCAGCGGTTCAAGAGGCATCTGACCAGAACCACCTTCGGTGCAATAAATGGTGGCCTCGCCAGGGATGCCCACACCCCAGGAAAGAATTTTAAAAAGTCGAGAAGTAGATTATGTTACTTTCATTACTTGTTCTTTAATTTTCAACAGAAAGGGAATATCAAAAGGAGATGACTGTCATCGCTTTGTTGAGAAAACCAGTGATTTGCTTCCAGCTAATTTTACAAAACATGTTCAAGGAGCAATTCAGAGTTACAACAGGTAAAACGCTTCCATGCATTATTGAAGTGATAATTAGGAAGAAACTGTAGTGTTATGAATAATGAATGTACTTGGGATTTACTTTAGTTGTGAGGTGTGAGCAGGTGTTTCATTGGTGTATTTGCACTGTCTAGACTCTTATAGATATTACTGTGCTATTGTTCAAAGTAATAAGTCAAAGCCTATGGGATGGAGGAGGAGGGACAGTTGGGTGGGAGTAACTGCTTCTGATTTCCAGTGTCAGTATGGCTGCCTCCATTAGGGTGGGGGTGGGAAGGGTCTGATCCCGGGGCATTCTGCTCACTGGTGGTGGGATGTCAATAGAGTAATTATGGGCTACTCAAAAGCAATTATACCTGAGACAACCAGTATTTCATTGTTTCATCTGGGACTTGCATGAGGAACCCATAGCTCTCCAATTGCTATCCAGTAAAAACCCACTATCTGCCCTTCTCTTCAAACTCCCTCTGCCCCTCACAAACAACCCATTCCCCACAGTAGTCTTCATCACATGGGAGACCTGATACCGGCCAGAAAAGTACCTACTTCTAAATGATACCAAACTCCTGGACAGAAGTGAAATGCTGAGTTGATCACTCAGTGGAAGAACAAGACTGATATGAAAGCCTGAAAATACATTTTGGGTCAGTGGTGGCACTCCAGTTATCAAGATCCTATGCTTAGGCCTCAATGCAGAAACTTCACAGAATGTGGGCTAAAATGCCTGAGGATTGAGTGATGCACTGTCAATGTCACTTACCTTTCAGACGAGACTTTGAACTGCAGCGCCATCTTGTTAGAAAACAGCCTGTAGCACTATTTGAAGAAGAGCATGGAAAGTATCTTGATGCTAACACTAAAAGCAGATGATGTGTTAACTTATTTCATTGCTGTGTGGAACCTCACTGACTACAAAATTGATGCTACAACTGTAGCTACACTTCATAAGAACTTCTTTTGCTGTGGGACAGCAGAAGTCACTATATAATTGGAAGATATTCCTAAGAAAATACAGGGAATGCAGGATTTCTGTTTTTGTTCTAATATTACAACGGCTGAGTGAATTCCTATCGTGTGATGCAAAGTAACATTTCTTTTCCTTTCAGTAATGTATCCAATGTATCTGAATCACTAAGTGGGCAGACCACACCAACAGACCTTAATCATTCCTGGTCTGCAATCCAGAGTTATACAACCAGCCTGTCTACAGAGCGCAGTTCAGTCTACTCCTGGAGAGATGATGTAAGTATTGCAGGTTGATGGGAATTCTCAGAATTATAACGGGAAGAAAAGACACTGGGATTTTTCTGTGGCGCATGAAGAATGTTCGGGCTTTAGAGAAAGCTGACAAGAATGTTGGGAGTCTGCATTAAAATGTTGCCCCTCAGATCCCTTTTAAATCTTGCCCCTCTCACCTTAATCTTATGCCCTCTAGTTTTGGACTCTGCTACCCTGAGGGAAATGACCTTAATTATTCACCCTATCCATGCCCCTCTTGATTTTATAAACCTTTATAAGGTCACCCCTCAGTCTCCGATGCTCCAAAGAAAATAGCCCCAGCCTATTCAGCCTCTTCCTATTGTTCAAACCCTTCAACCCTGGCAACATTCTTGTAGATCATTTCTGAACCCCTTTCATGTTTAACAACATCTGTCCTATCGTGGGGAGACCAGAATTGATTGCAATATTTCCTAAAGTGGCCTAACCAATATCGCGTACAGCTGCAACATGACCTGCCAACTCCTGTACTCCATGTGCTGACCGATAAGGGCAAGAGTACCAAATGCCACCTTAACTATCCTGCCTACCTGGTACTCCACTTACAAGGAACAAAGAAACTGCACTCTGAGGTCCCTTTGTTTGGCAACACTCCCCGGGTCCTGAACATGAAGTGTATATATCCTGCCCTGATTTGCCTTACCAAGTTGCAGCTCCTCACATTTATCTAAATTCAGCTCCATCTGCCACTCCTCAGCCCATTGGCCCATCTGATCAAGATCCTGTTGTATTCTGAGGTAACCTTCTTTGCTGTCCACTACATTTCCTATTTTGGTGTCATCTGCAAATTTACTAACCATGCCTCCTATGGTCACATCCAGGTCACTTATATACCTTTCCTATCTGATGTTGCATTCTCATGGATGAGGCCAACTAAAATCTCAATTGAATCAGTCCAAATAAATTCACTTGGCACTAGTTAATAACTGTTGGCTCGTTCTTATCTTCTTCAATCCAAGACAGTACAAATTACATTCTTAAGAGACATCACTGGCAAGCAATGACTGTTTGTGCTTGGGTTTCAGGAATTTGACAAGGCAAACACACGAACAGTGCACCAGTTGTTCTGGGAAATCGATGAGATGCTATTTGAGGGAAAGGTTAGCAGTCGTACTGAAAGCATTCGAACAGAGTGTCGGGAATGGACAGAACGTTCACCCCAGCTCAGGTCAGTACTTCAGGAATATAAATATTTCTGCCTCTAGATAGCAATTAACAGCATTATCAACTGAAACAATACATCAAAAATAGCCATTTATATAGGGAAGATAGGAGACAAAAAATAATGGAAGGTACAACTTTAGCCACCCTAGGTGAGCAGTTAACATGCCTTATCAGCTAATTAGCTGTTTTCAGTTGATTCTAATTTCAAAGACACCAATCTGAATCAGACAGAATCCTTCAAATAAGCAGGTTGGGGATCGTGGCCATCATTGAGCCCCAGTGTAAATTTTAACAGTGCCTGGACAGCTCTGGCTTTCCTGCCAGGTTGAAGCTGCTGAGTCACAATGTGGGCAGCTAATCCAGATGGAAAAGCAGTAAGAATCTAATAACTTTTTGAAATGAAAATACAGGATTTACTGGAGCTCCAATTTAAATTATGTTGACAACTCAGACTGGAATATGTCATTTGCGTGTTTCACTGGCTGTCTCCCTCTGGGAAGTTATTTTATAGTTCATTGTGGGGCCAAAGTGGATCAGAACTTTCACAAAAGCTTTTAGGTCTCCCTTCCCACCACTACCTGCAAGCCCATAAGTGGGAAAAGAGACCTAAACATTTTTTGTAGCAGTTCTGATCCATTTTGGCCCCACAAAGAACAGTAAAATAACTGTGGTGGGATAGTGCCTGATATGTTATTCTACTGTTCATTAAAAGCTGGGAACCCATTGTTCTGTGAATATATATACTGGAGTGCTTCATTCACTGTTGCATTGCAGCTATGTGCTGAATAACAATGCATCATTCCACAGCCACATGGGGTTAGCAAGAAAAGGGGCCCTCTTATGGAGCACTGTTAGTGCCCCTGGGCTGGGAGGCACAGGTTCAATCCCAGAGATAAAGAGTACTGCAGATGCTGGAGAATCCGAGATAACAAGCATGGGGCTGGATGAACACAGCAGGTCAAGCAGCATCATAGGAGCAGGAAAACTTGACGTTTCGGGCCTAAACCCTTCATTGACGAAGCTTTGAGTCTAAAGTCTGATCATTTTTCATTAAAGGAAACCAGAAGTAATCAATTTTCTGCAACTCAGCTGTTGATTTCCTGGGCGGTTATTTTGAGGCCCACTGTGTAAAATTCACATATTTTCACTCCTATTAGGGCATTAAAACCTAACTTCTAACAGGATAAAAAAGAAATCTAACATAAAAGCAGAAAATGTTGGGAACACCAAGCAGCTCATTTGATATCGTTAGAGAGAACAGAGTTAACTTTAGAGGAATGACTCTCTTATCAGCATAAAATGATCATTTAAATGTGCTGAGATTGAAGAGGACAAAAAGCAGGAAAGTTTTGCAGAATGATCTGTAATGTGTTTAAAAGTGATATGACAAGTAGAAGTTCTGGGATGTATTACCTGAAAGGGCAGTGGAAGTAGATTCAATAATAACTTTCAAAAGCGAAATTGACGGGGAAAGTACGCTAGGTTGCATGGAAGGTGAGTAGGACCAAGCTCTTTCAAAGAGCTGTCAGAAACCTGTATGAGCGGTATCTTCTCCATTTGTGGTGTATCATGCCATGAGTCGATGGCCAAGAAGATGATTGCACCAAGGAACTAAAAGAAGTATGAGAAACAAGGGATATGTGAATAGTTGACACAGAGGGTTCAACCAGACTGAAGCTGGAACAGGAGAAGTCATGGTAGTTGGGGTGTGGGGGGGAGGGGGAGTGGTGGGGGAGGGTGCTGGTGGTGGTTTGGGAAATGCAGAAAATAAACACAACCAGAAAACACTGGCATTTCCCATAGATGATGCAGCAGTCAATTGCTGAGGAAAGTCTTTACCTCTGAAAAATCACTATGCTCTCATTTTTGTTAACTCAAACTGCCTGACTTGATATGTGTATCCAATATTCGCCTTTACCAGCACCTGCAGTACTTTGCTCAAGAAAAGTATGAAATTGGATGTAACCAATGGTGACAATTCCTCTGCCAGTATTATGTTCTGACAAGTAGCTTTTGGGAACCTGCTCTATAGGTCCTTTTATTGTTGTTGCTCAATGATTCCAATGTTCCCTTTGCTGACCTCCCATCCTGTGCCTCAATATTCTTGGTCTCATCAAAAACGCTACTCTAACTTGCACCAAATCCCTTTCACCAGTCACTTTGGAAGTCAGTGCTATACAATGGTTCCTTTTGGCAAGGTATCAAAATTAAAATTCCCAACCTTGCTTTCAAACCTCTCCACAGCCTTTCTCATTCTTGTATCTGTAACCTCCTTCAGTCCCAAACCCATTTGCAATCTCATTGCTTCTCCAGTTTTGGTCTCCAGAGTGTCCTCACTCCTAATTGTTGGGCCATTAGTGGCAGATGCTGTCGCTACAGGAGTAACTATGACCCTCATGGACAGGTCTCCTGTGGGAGACAGGTCTGACTAGTTATCACTGTGGGCGTTTTGCAGTGACTTTTTCTGCCACAGTGTTAGCTGTGCCTTTTCATTGGCCCCACTCGACACAGCAGTGGCCTTGCCACGGATTGGCCAAACAATGTTGTGAGAAAAATCACAAGGCAGTCATAGATCAGCATGGATCAGGACACTAAGGTGTCAAACTCCAAATAATATGTTGAAATGTACGGTCTGAATGACCCATACCAGTCCAGATAGGGTGTGACCAGGAAAAACATCCTCTCCACAGGTGCAATGGTGGCAGTGACCTGTACAGGATGCAATGCCACATAAGCCTCAGCTTCATTGTAGTCAATGCTGAGAGATGGTCTGTTGCACACAGGTTGAGGAAATGGGCGAGAGACCCAAGAGACACTTATACATTTCCCATATGGACCTGGGTCTGGAAGGCAGGCCAGTAGGACCAGAAGGACTGGTAGAAGAAGACAAACCCATTATTGAAGAGACCCTTTGGACATCCCACCCTACAGAGACAAAAACCATCATGAAGTCACAAACCTCCTATAATAGAAGTTATATACAAGGGGGAGACGAGACTGACTCTATGATTAGCAATGATACAATAATATACGCAGAACCTGTCATCATTGAACCAACAAGTAACAGGACTGAAACACAAGAATTTGTGATATGTTATCCCACGGAGGAGTTGTTTTGTACATTATGCAATTCCCTCCTCTTGGCAGTGGGTAATTTTCATGCTCACCTGGCAGAGAAACACCAAATTAAGAAGTTCCGCACCAAGTGAGGTAAAAGTGGAGAATGCAGCACGATACCTTGCCGCTACGCAAAGTGTAATTGTGGAAGACCAGTTGATCAGCAGGGAGCCTATGCATGCTCAAAATGTGAACTTAGATTTACATCAAAAAATGGCTTAGGCCGGCACGAGAGACATAGGCACCCAGAGCTGTGGAGTCAAAGCACTGGGACCTACTAATTGCCAAAGCTAAACCCGGGAGGGGGAAACCTATAAACGGACAGAACAGGAAACAAATCTTCTTCAACTGGAACAACAATTAATGGGATGGTCATTTATCAATAAAAAGATCGTGGGCATCCTTACAACAAAACCCCCAAACAAATGTCCGATAAGAGAAGATTTGCACAGGTTTTTTTTCCTTTATTCATTAATGGGATGAGGGCGTCGCTGGTTTGGCAGCATTTATTGCCCATCCCTAATTGCCTAGAGGGCAGTTAAGAGTCAACCACATTGCTGTGGGTCTGGAGTCATATGTAGGCCAGACCAGGTAAGGATGGCAGTTTCCTTACCTATAGGACATCAGTGAACCAGGTGGGTTTTTCCCCAACAATCAACAATGGATTCATGGTCATCATTAGACTTTTAATTCCAGATATTTTATTGAATTCAAATTCCACCATCTGCCGTGGCAGGATTTGAACCCAGGTCCCCAGAATGTTTTCTGGGTTTCTGGATTAATAGTCCGGCGATAATACCATGAGGTCATCGCCTCCCCCCTCACTGCCACCATCACACCTGGTCACGTCCCATCTGGATGGCTCAACCAACAAAGCCAGACATTCCTGATGAGGTTAATCTCAAAGACGATTTAGAGGCTCCTGCACAGGATGATGAATCCCATACGAAGTCCTCCCAACAAACTTAAAAGGACCTCCGACTCCTGGCCTGTACCCCAGACATTGAAAATATCCCAATCAATTGACTCAGCCTGAGGAATGATCAAACAAGAAAGGAAACCAGGATGGCAGGCCGCTTGGATTGGGCCTTATGGGAAGTACGACTGACTGTTTGATTAACGGGAAAGAATCCCTAAAAGATGACCTCAGGCCCAATGATGGAAGGATAAAGAGGCGCAAGAAGGACAAAAGTAAAAAGAACACTGGAGCACGGAAATGGTGGGCAATCAAAAAGTCAAGGTTCAGAAAGGCTCAGTTATTCTCTAAAAGTAACAGAAGCCGGTTGGCACAGCAAATTGTGGGAACGCCAATCATAGCTTTATGTCCCCCCTCAGTACGAGAGTTTGTGAGAACTTGCATTACAAAATTCAGTGTTGAATAATAAGGCTAATCTTAATCAATTTACAAAATGCTCTGGAAAACTGAATGAAGGCCAATTGATTTGATCCATAAAAGAAGAGGAGGTAAATACAGCTATAATGGGAATAAACCCCAAAAGTGCAGCAGGACCTGATGGGATCATGCTGGAGGATATCCAAGACGGTGAAATCTTATGTCTATCAAGGCTGTTCTCTCTACGGTTTAAAAATTAGCACAACTCCAGACTCCTTAAAGAAAAGTTGCGTTGTCCTAAATCTGAAAAAGGAAGTTGAGGAATGCCTGAGGGACATTGATAACTGGAACACCATTACCATGGGCTCCATATTACTTTACTTGTTTATGAAGATCACAGCAAAAAGGTTCATATTAAATCCACGCAGAAGAGCTTTCTGGCAGTGACCCTAGGATGTAACTAGAAAATCATGGTCCAGGATAATATTATGAAGGGCACCAAATGAAATAAAGGGTCTGCCGTTATTTTTGTTGATCCTGTGAAAGGCTTCGACTCAGTTTATCTTAAACTACTCATCAAAGGTCTACAGTGAGTTGGTCTACCAAAGAATTTTATTCAACTTGTCGAGGACTTGTATGTAGATAACACAACTGTAGTGGAAGCCAACTAGTTTAAAACCAATCCAATTGAGATAGAAAAGGGAGTAAAACAAGGGTAATCCCTATCTTGTAATACTGTTTAACATTGCATTAGGTAAGTTATAATGCACTCTCAAGGAAGCTAATTTAGGAGGGGCCATGATGGTAAACAACAAAATTGCTTTGCTTTGGCTTTCCTGGATGATATCACCTTTTTGAGTGACTCGCATTCTGGAATAGAAAGAATTCTTAAAATCATTTAATCATATTGTGACACCACTGGTCTGTTAATAAGTATCTCTAAGACCAAAGGTTTCCATTTTACTTATAAAAGGAAAACCTTTTGATGCAATTATGGGAAAAAAGGTAACATCATGGAGTACAGTCTCCAGGAGAAACAGAAAGATACCTAACGGCCTGGGTCAATCCATGGACAGATGTTGTGGATGGGGTTTGGCTATAGAGACTTAAGAACTGGGTTTTCAATTTGAAAGTCACTGCTCTCAAACCAATACAGGAGATCGAACTCCTATGAACATATATCATTCCCAGGTCAATGTAATTCTTAATGGAATATTCCAGAATTCATTGTGTGAACTCGTTGCGTTAATTCGTAAAACAACTGAACTGTTTTTAATCTCTCACCACATGCTACCGATGGGATTCTTTATGCCAGAAGTAGACACAGGGGTTTGGGGATATTAACATTATAAGTTCAAATTCCAGCTGCCATCATCCAAAAACAGGAATTACTGGAGGCATGCATGGATACAGTGATCCTTGCTTGATTCCAGCATTGTGGAAAAGATCATTTGGGTAGAAAGGAAGAACTGCACAAACTTAAGATCTTATAGGAAATTGAGTCATTCTTAGAAAAAAAAAAAGAAGTGCCATTCCATGCTTGAGATAGACGAGCCCGTGAGTCAAGCCAGCCCCAAGCATACAGCCACAGAAGCAAGGCCACAAACCAGCAATAATGCCTGGAGGGAGTGACAGGTGACAAGAACATAGAACGTAGAACAGTACAACACAGTACAGGCTCTTCAGCCCACGCTGTTGTGCCGACCTATTATCCTATTCGAAGATCAAACTACGCTGCATACCCTACATTTTACTGTCATCCATGTGCCTATCCAAGAGTCACTTAAGTGTCTGTAATGTATCTGACTCCATGACCAAAGCCGGCAGCGCATTCCACACGCCCACCACTCTGTGTAATGAACCTACTTCCAACATCTCCTCTATACCTTCCTCCAATCACCTTAAAATTATGCCCCTCATAATCGTCATTTTCGCCCTGGGGAAAAAGTCTCTGGCTATCCGCTCCATCCATGCCTCTCATCATCTTGTACATCTCTATCAAGTCACCTCTCATCCCTCTTCGTTCCAATGAGAAAAACCTTAGCTCCCTCAACCTTTCCTCATAAGACCTTCCCTCCAGTCCAGGCAGCATCCAGGTAAATCCCCTCTGCACTGTCTCTAAAGCTTCCACATCCTTCCTATAATGACGCGACCAGAACGGAACACAATATTCCAAGTGTGGTCTAACCAGGGTCTTTATAAAGCTGCAGCATAACCTCGCGGCTCTTAAGCTCAGTTCCCCTGCCAATGAAAGCCAACACACCATACGCCTTCTTTACAACCCTATCAATTTGGGTAGCAACTTTGAGGGATCTATGGACATGGACCCCAAGATCCTTCTGTTCCTCCACACTGCCAAGAATCCTGCCATTAACCCTGCACAGATCTTAAAAGCTAGGGATCTGGGATTCAATATTATAAAACTGATGTAATCTCAAATTCCTGATTGAAACATCACTTAATATCAAATCTTCAAGATTAATTAATAGCCTCTAACTTATGTCCAACAAGAACCACCTGATCCAGGATAGGTACCTTACAGGTAGAAAGAGTGTTGCAGATGCAAGGTTCCCTTAGAGAAATTAGGCCATACTTCTGGTAATTGTTTATCTGTGAAGAACACTCAATAAAAAGACACAATAAGATCGTATCCAAATTGCAAGAGTAGGTCAGCTAGTATGGCTGGACAATCTTCTTGAACCAAGGGTAAGGGATAGGGAAGGTTCGCTTTGGAAACCAGACCTAATTTGTAAAAAGGAACAAGCAATTGTGGTGTTCAATGTCACAGTTTTATTTGAAAATGACAATAAAGTGCTAGAAATGCCTGGGTGTAGAAAATGCATAAATACAGATATCTCGCAAAAGAAATTATGGAATTAATTAGAAGATCCAAGACTGCATATTTTGGTTTTGTCATGGGAATGCGTGGCAAATGGTTTGAGCCTTGAAGTACACAACATAAACCTTTCACTCAAGATGTATCAAGACTTACCATCTCCTTGATGCTTGAACACTTGCCAATCTTTAGTGACAGGTAACAGATGGTTTCAGCAATCTGACCTTTGGCTTGTGGTGATTTGTTTGAGGACTGACTGACTCTGGCACCTGCATGCAGATTTTAATTGGTGGTGGGTATTGTTTTTTAAAGAAAAAGCTTTAATCATGTGGTACTATTTTGTTAATAATTGTGATTGACTTTTATACTACTGTTTAATAAAAATGTGTGTATTTAATGGTGCTGGGTTTTGCAATGTTAGGCACATCAAATGATGTACAGTCTTTATTAACTAACCATAACAGTTCTCAGTTTTACGTCCCAAAAATGGTGACCATCCTTGAAGGTGGATTTTGATCTTTTAGCCCTTCTTAGTTTGACATTTAATTTAGACCTCAGTTAACATCAGTGGTTTAATAGCAGAGGTTTACAAAACGTCAACAAGGACGTTAACACTTGGAAAACACACTCCTGTGAGTGTTTGAAAATGACCTCTAAGCTTTGGGACACACCCTCTTTCCTTTTTTGAGATGCTCCTTAAAACTGACCTCTCTGACCAATCCTTTGGTCAAGCTCCTTAGGCTCAGTGTCAAATTATGTTTGGTAATGGCCCGGTGGACAGCAACTTGGGAGATTATACTACATCAGATGCACAACGCAAATGTAAGTCGTCCTTTTTCCCTTTTTTCCATATTTTCTTTTGTGCAGTTTTTCATCCTAGTTAAGCCAGAAATGCTGTTTGATCATTAACAATAGAGCTAATGAGATGCTTTGATTTCTGTCATGCCTTTTGTACATAACGCAGGATTTTGGGAACTCAGCTCTTGCTGCCGAAAGACGAAGGTTTTCAACATTTCCAGAGCAGAGAAAGCAGCTCCATAGCAACTCGGACATTATCTAGTTTCTGTGATAGCACTGGCAATATGAAGGAGTAAGTTCATACAGATTAAACAGGCATGTAGACATTATGAAAGAATTTTCCACTGTCAATTGATCTCTGGAATAATGTTTGAACAACAATGGTCCTGGTCAATTTCATTTATTAATTAATTGCTGTATCAAATGATACTGTTTTGTGTTTTCTGTAAGTAAAAGTTTAGGAAATTATACTAAATAAAGTAGAAATCACCATGTGTGATATAAATGGAAGGATGATTAATGTAGTGCTATGACATGCCTTTCTCTACTATTTTTGTACTGGCTTGCTCTGCTTATTTTAAATAGGTTAATGGTCCTGATACATAGCAGGCACAGCATTAATAAACAAGGTGCTAACACTCAGCAGGTCAGTCAGCACTTGTGGAGTAAACAGTTTAGTTAGTTTTTCAGGTGTATACCTTTTGCCAGAACTAGAGGAATTTGCAGCTGAACCTCATTGAAACGGAAAGATATAGGTGCGTGTGTGTCCATCCATGCTCTATGTGCATGTACATGCACAAACATTCCCTCCTGATTCCCTTCATTCTGATTTGTGTTTTTTTTTTTTTGTTTGCTCCTAATCTGTGATTTCAAATTTCTGACACATGGCCAACACCCAGGAGTGGCTTGTCTGTTCTGTCTACAGTTACTGACCAACTTGAGAATGTTTCCAGTATTTCCTGTTTTGTAACAGGACAGTGTTTCTTATTTATTGACATGGAGCAGGGTCTTCCATGGGCAGCGTGAGTCTCACCTGGTGGCAGGAGCACTGGTGAGAGACCTGCATTGTCTCTTAACGAAGATCTGTTTAGCCGTCTGCGAGCACTCCAGTGACACTTCCTTTGAAATTTGGAAGGGGCAGCCACCAGGAGCTCCTGTCCCATTGAAGGTAAGGGAGGGAGAGTGGGGGGGAATGGTTTTTCCAGGGTAGTTATGGGGTTAGAAGCAAAAAGCAGGGGACGCATTTAATGGGAATCCCTCTGCCCAATGTGCCTCTGATCACTAGCCCCCATGCCCTCCCACCAACTAACAAGCATCCCACACTCTGTTTTACTAATGCCGCATAGCAACAGGCCCACCTATCATTGGGTTGTCACTGTAGCAGTGGCCTGGGTCCCTTAAATGGTCTGTTGATGGTGGTAGGGCAGGAAGATTGACTATAGACCTTTTCATTCAGAATCTGATCCTGGAGGTGGACATGGCAGGATGGCAGGAATCGTGTATGTGTAGCCACTGCTATCTTCTCAAAGGCAATTAGGGATTGTCCAACATTTTTTGTTTAGTTAGAATCATAGGGTCCTACGGCAAGGAGACTGGGCCGAAGGGCCTAACTAGTCCATGCTGATCAAAATGTCCATCCAAACTAACCCATTTCCCTGCACTTGGCCCATATCCTTCTAAACCTTTCCTATCCCCGTATTTGTCCAAATCCCTTTTTTAAAATGGTTTTTAATGTACCCGCGTCATCCACTTCCGCTAGCAGCTCATTACATGTGTGTACCACCCTCTGAGTAAAAAAGTTGCCCCTCAGATTCCCATGTATTCTTTCCCCTCTTACCTTAAACTGATGCCCTCTAGTCCTCGATTCTCCAACATTGGGAAAAAGACTGAATGTATTCACCCTATCCATGCCTCTCATGATCTTACATACTACTGTAAGATCCCCCTCAGTCTCTTACACTCTAAAGAAAAAAGTTGTAGCTTGTCCAACCTCTCCCTATAACTCAGACCCTTGAGTCCTAGCAACACCCTTGTAAATTTCTTCTGCACTCTTTCCAGTTTAATAACATTTTTCCTATAACAAGTGTCCAAAACTGAGCACAATACTCCCAAGTGCAGCCTCACCAACATCCGGGGCAACTGCAACATAACTTCCTAACTTCTATACCCAATACCCTGACTGATGAAGGCCAGTGTACCAAAAGCCTTCTTCACTGCCCTGTCTACCTGTGACTCCACTTTCAGAGAACCATGCACCTGAACTCCAAGGTCCCTCTCTTCCACGACACTCCTCAAGGCCCTACCACTCACCATGAAACTCCTACCTGGATTTGAATTTCCAAAATGCAACACCTCACTCTTATCTATATTAAATTCCATTTGCCATTTCTCGGCTTGCTCCCCCAGTGGATTGAGATTCTGCTGCAATTTCTGACAACCTTCCTCATTGTCCACAATACCGCCTATTTTAGTATCATCCCGAAACTTGCTAATCATGCCTTGTACATTCTCATCCAAATCATTGATTTAGATAACAAACAACAATGGGCCTAGCATGGACCCCGAGGCACACCACTAGTCTCAGGCTTCCAGTCCGACAAACACCCTTCCATTATTACTCTCTGCTTTCTACCATCAAACAAATTGTGTATCCAATTTGCCAGCTCTCCCTGGATTCCGTGCGATCTAACCTTCCAGAGCAGCCTATCATGTGGAATCTTATCAAAACCCTTACTGAAATCCATATAGACTTTGTTTACGGCACTGCCCTCATCAGCCTTCCTGACTACTTCATTAAAGAACAAATTTGTGAGGCATGATCTCCCATGCATGAAGCGGTGCTGACTATTCCTAATCAAACCCTGTCTTTCCAAATGCATGTGTCTTTTCCCTCAGAATCGTCTCAAGTAACTTACCTGCCGTAGATGTTAGGCTTACTGGTATGTAATTCCCAGGCTTTTCTTCGCAGCCCTTCTTGAACAAGGGCAGAACATTCACTCCCTTCCAGTTTTCCGGGACCTCACCTGTGGCTAACGATGATGCAAATATATCAGCCAGGGGTCCTGCAATTTCTTCTCCAGTTACATGTAAGAAATGCTACTGTAGGCCTTTGCATCTTAAATGCAATGCTTAGAGCTCTAAAAATGTAGCATTGAATAAATTCCTTTTAATAGGGTATACATGCCATAAAAAAAAAATCTTTCTTCTTTCAGGCTGAGCCTGTCAGGCCTACGTCTGCTTCCTGTGCAGTCTCCTTATCACAATGGCTTGGAATCAAACTCCACTTTGAGTTCCCTCGACTCAGACTCCTCCATTTTCTCATTCCTGGAGGAAGAGATATTTGATGTGGATGGAAAGATTGAAGAGTATTTTGCATATGACGGTAAAGAATGGTAAGTGAATATTATCATTATAGTCTTGGTTATTGTCTTCCCAGGTTCTGCCAGAGAACTGGAGAACTCCTAAATACTGCACCTTTGATCCAACAAAGTTGTAAGGATAAACCCAGCAATTAGAGACTAGTTTAAAGCTTTGGCAAAGATCTGTAGCTTGGGTTGTGGATGAGGTTGTTGACTTGCTCGCCGAGCTGGCTTGTTCTCGTTTAGACGTTTTGTCACCATGCTAGGTGACATCATCAGTGGAGTCTCCGATGAAACGATGTTATTCTACTCTGCTTGGAATTTATACTGTCTGTTCCATTATGGTGAGTACTGCCATTTCTGGTTTTGGTCTGTATGCGTGTGTATATGGGGTCCAATTCTATATGTTTGTTAATTGCATTATGGGTTGAGAACCACACCTCTAGGAATTCCTGTGTGTGTCTACGTTTGGCTTGGGCTACTATGTTTACCTTGTCCAAGTTAAACTGATTCCCTTTACTGTCTGAGTGTATCAATATTAAGGAGAGTTCGATGTGCCGTTTTGCTGCTAACTGACGTTTGTGTATTCTGATGGCTAGTTTCCTTCCTGTCTGTCCGATGTAATGTTTGTGGCAGTTGTTGCATGGTATTTTGTAAACCACATTTGTTCTGCAAGTTGTGGGAATGGAGTCTTTAATCCTCGTGAGTGTTTGTTGTAGAGTGGCTGTGGGCTTGTGGGCCACCGTGATTCCTAGTGGTCTTGGGAGTCTTGTTGTCAGTTCCGATATGTTCTTGATGTAGGCCAGAGAGGCCAGTGTGTCGGTTTAAATGGGACAAGGTAACCATAGTAGCCCAAGCCAAACATAGACACACACGGGAATTCCTAGAGGCATGGTTCTCAACCCATAATGCAATCAACAAACATATAGAATTGGACCCCGTATACAAACCCATACAGATCAAAACCAGAAATGACAATACTCACCATAACGGACCAGACAGTATAAATTCCAAGCCGAGTAGAATAACATCACTTCATCGGAGGCTCCACTGACGATGTTACCTAGCATGGTGATGAAACGTCTGAACAAGAACAAGCCAGCTCGGCGAGCAAGTCAACAACTTCATTAGAGACTAGTTAATTTAACTTTGGAAATGGGGAAACATGTAGAAAGAATCATTCTGGACAGAATTAATAGTTACTTAGACAAATATGGACTAATTAGGGAGAGCCAGTATTGATTCACTGAGGGAAAATCACGTTTACCTAAATTGGTGGATATCCCTTTTGAATAGGTAAGAAAGAAGGTCGATGAAGGTAATGCAATGATGTGTTGTGATGTACATGGATTTCCCAAAAATGTTTGATGCAGTGTTGCACATAAACTTGTGAAGAAATTTATAACTCTTGAAGAAATGTTCCAGTTATAACTTGAGCCGGTAATTTGGAAAGTGGGCGTCAAAATAAACGACATATCATCCATGACCTTGGCAGCATGAGGCCGAGACTGTTTTGACTCCTGGGCCTTGCCCAGAACTCTTCACTCAGTGTTACTCAAAATGAAGTGGCATTTAACCTATTGGAGGGAGGGAAATGTTAATAGGTATGAGACCACTAGCAGGAACCAGAAGCAACTGGGTAAGAGACTTGGACGGGCTGTCTAAAGTGTCTCATGATGAGTCGGATGGGCAGGAGTACTGAAACCTTCTATGTGGGCTTGCAGGACAGCTCCTTGTCTTCCTGACTAAGAAAAAAAATGAGTTTCTTTTGCGATTGACCTGGTGGGAGAATCACAACAACCTCCCCATTCTGGCCGCTGCTTAAAATAATAATCTCAATTGAGATATTGGAATCTAATTTGATTATTTAAAGATGCACCCTATAGACTTTTGGTGCGGGTCTTTCTCATCTGTTTAGAGGTTCATGTTAAATTGGAGATAAACATCAAGGCAATGATAAATTCGGAATTTACAGGTTCCAGATGAGCCAGATTTTAAATTTTAAACTAACTTTCCTTAATATTTACTCTGGATTCTAAATTAAATGAATGCTGTCAGTGTGACTTTGTGCTTGAGATTAATGATATCTGAGATTTGCATGGATTTTTTGCTTGTTTATTTTCTTTAAGTTCAACAAAATTAAATACTTGAAACTGTGTTTTAAAAAAACTCATTGCTTAAGTTCTTTGTATAATATCGTTCCTAATAATATCAGTCTCTGACCATCTTAGAAAAAGAACTATTTTTGTATTAAAATGGAACAATGAACAAAGTGTACTCATTGAATATGTATAGTATGAATCATGTGTCATTTATTAATTTGGCTTGTGGAATTTCCCTTTGCTGCAATTTTATTGCTACTTCATAATGTAGCAGTTAAACTAGATATTCTCCAATATGTTGATTCCTATCACCTTTTTTTCCCGTGCTAATCTCCTCATAAAGTAAATGCCCAATTCAAACTATGTTCTTAAGGAAAAGTAGGGCACATACATCCTTTCTTGTCATAAAAGACCAATGTATTACACAGTAGCCTGTGTATGGTCTGACTGAAGCTCTGCACAATTCCAAACATACCAATTGTTGGTTATCCCTGCAGGTTAACTTTCTGAAATCTGGATACAAGTATATCGAGATCCCTCTGAACACAGTAATAACATTGCACAAATAAAAGCAAAATACTACGAGTGCTGGAAATGTGAAACAAAAACAAAGTACTGGAGAAATTTAGCAAGTCCGGCAACATCTGTGGAGAGAGAAATTGTGCTAATGTTTTGAGTGTGATATGATTGCTCTAAAGAATCATTCTTCCTATAAACCTATTTTTCCTTAATTACATATTTTGGATTGAGCATTTACTTTATGAGGGGGCCATCATGAAATATATGAAACTAAAACTGGGCATTAGCAGCATTTTTTTTTCTTCATTTAGAGAAAGTGGACTATTCTGCCTAGGTCAGTAATTATTGCCCATCTCTAATTTCTCAAGAAGGTGGTGGTGAGCTGAGCTGAATCATTGCACTCCATTTGGTGCAGGTATACAACAGTGATGTTAGGAAGAGAGTTCCAAGACTTCAATCTGGTGCCAGTGAAGGAATGGTATTATAGTTTCAAGTCAGGATAGCATGTGGCTTGGAGAGGAGCTTACAGATGGTAGTGTTTCATGTATATGCTGCCCTTGTGCTTCTGGATGATAGTGTTTGTAGATGTGGAAGGTAATTTACTAGATTTCTGCAGCGCATCTTGTATACCGACTCCTGCTACTGAGCATCGGGGGTGGAGCGAGTGAATATTTGTGAATATGGTGCCAATCAAGCTGCTTGTGTGTTGTAGCTGCACCCATGCAGGTGAGTGAGGAGTATTCCATCACACTCCTGACTTGTGCTTTGTAGATGGTGGACTGGCTTTGAGAAGTCGGGAGGTGAGTTACTCACCGCAGTATTCAGACCTGCTCTTGTAGCCACTGTGTTTATGTGGTGAGTCCAGTTGAGTTTTTGGTCATTAGTAACACCAGGATGTTAATAATAAGGGATTCAGAAATGATAATGCTTTGAATGTCAAGGAGTGATGGTTAGATTCTCTCTTATTGGTGATAGTCATTACCCAGCACTTGTATGATGTGAATGTTACTTGCCAGTTGCCAGGCCAAATCAAGATACTGTCCAGGTCTTATTACATTTGGATATGAACTCCTTCAGCATCAGTGGAGTGATGAATGTTGCTAAATGGTGTGAACATCCCCACTTCTGACCTCATGAGGAGGGAAGATCATTGATGAAGCAGCTGAAGTTGGTTGTGCTTGGGTCACTACCCTGAGGAATTCCTGCAGAGATGTCCTGAAGCTGAGATAACTGACTTCCAACAACTACAACTACCTAATTATGTGCCAGGTATGACTCCAACCAGTGAGAATTTTCTTCCTAATGTCCATTGACTCCAGTTTTGCTAGAGTTTCTAGATGGTGCATTTGACTAAATGTAGCCTTGATGTCTAGGGTGGTTGGAGACAGCAAGAACTGCAGATGCTGAAGTCAAAATCAATACAGCGGAGCTGGAGGAACACAGCAGGTCAGGCAGCATCAGAGGAGCAGGGTGGTTACTCTTGCCTCACCTCTGAATTTCTGTTCTTTTGTCCATATTTGCACAAAAGCTGTAACAAGGTCAGGAACTGAGTAACCTTCGCTGACAGAGTCTCGTGAACAGGTTATTGTTTGGCATGTGATGCTTGATACCGCTATTGATGACATTTCTTTTCATTTTACTCTTAATCAAGAGCAGACAAGTGATGGGTCTGTAAATGTCCACGATGGTATTGTCCTGCTTTTTGTGCACAAGACACACCTGAGCAATTTTCCACATTACGTACATGCTAGTATTGTATTGGACAAGCTTAGCTTACAGGCATAGTAAGTTTTTTGAAGCACATGTCTTCGCACTATTGCTAGGATATTGTCAATATCCTTTGCGGTATTCAGTGCCTTAATTTCATGTGAAGTGAATCAAATTGATTGAAGACTGACATCTGTGATGCTGGGAACACTGGAAAGGCCAAGATGGATCACCCACTTGTGTTAGGTGTTTTCTACTCAAACTATTTAGAGGTGTTATGACAACTTTGGGAGCAGGTGCGACTTGAAGCTGGGCTTCCCGACTTGGAGCTAGGGACACTATCATTGCACCATGAGAGTACTTTCCACTTATAAGATACCCAATCACTTAACACAAAAAGCATTAGTTATTGAATTGAATGTAGTTATCCCTGGTTTCAAGGAAAGGCACTGGAACTCAACGCATGATTCCCTCTTCAAACTGCCCCATTTCGTCCAATCATACAGCAAAAATCTTAATGCTTTAAATAAATATTCTTTTAATAGTGGAGATTAAAAAGGATCATTTGCTACATAGACTGTACACAAAGCCCAGCAATACTGTCAAATTATTAAATGTCTTCTTTTGGAGTGAGTTACATGGAGCTTGCTTTGTTTAATTACAGTTTTAGTGATGATGAGAGTTCTGAACAAAAGAACGTTCAACTTGCACGAAGGAGAAATAAACGAGGCATTCCGCCCATTTCTCCCAATGCCTGTATTAAAGATGCTGCCTCGGCAGAGATATTTGATGACATCTGGCGGGATGTGATTGAAATGATGGAAGAGTTAATCAGGAAACAGTGGGAAAATACCCTTTCAGGTATCGGAGATCAAAGACTTGAACTGTTGCTTCATTCAAGCAGTTTACTGTTTTGTTTTGCAAATGCACCATGCAAATTAATTTATTTAAATCCTAAATGCTTTCAGGAATGCAATTCAGACCTGTACTTGAAGTCACCTGTGATCTCCAGTGGCCACACTTTATGCTCCTGTTCAGTGCTAATATCTGCATTATGAATTTATCGCTGTCGCACTCACCTTTTCAGGCAATCAACTATTCTAACTAGTCAGTCACAAATTATAGCATTTCATTCCATTTCATGCTTTTAAAAATGTTATAAAGATGTTGCATTGCAGTTAGATTTATCCACAGAGTCAAAATTCATAAAGTAAATATGTTTTCATATACTTTAAAGACAAGGTATCACATGCATTATTCAGTGTTTGACTTGAACAGTTCACGCCAAACCCAAAGTACATGGAGCAGAGGTTAGGGAGGCTTCATTGGCTGATGACTCAGATAGTAAGAACTGCCGATGCTGGAGTCAGAGATAACACAGTGTGGAGCTGGAGGAACACAGCAGTCCAGGCAGTATCAGAGGACGTTTCGGGTCATTTTCTGAAGAAGGGTCCCGACTCGAAATGTTAACTTTCCTGCTCCTCTGATGCTGCCTTGTCTGCTGCGTTCCTCCAGCTCCACAGTGTTATATTTGCTGATGACCGTTTTGTTTGGCAGGGGGCGATCAGGGAATGCAACATGGCACTGACCACTTGTCATATGCAAGTGGTGACCTCTGTCTCATGACCTGCTGTAAATAAACAAGTCATTTTGCAACTTGCCTATGCTCTGACCTTTATTCAACTTATTGGCAACAATTGGCTAGGTTTTGTGGTCCACCACCAGGCATGTTTTCAGCAGGAAGGGCACATAGAATATGATTGGTAACTGGCCCACTGCCATCCCACCCAACCCTGCACCATACTCCATAAAATGGTAGGTGGGAAGGTGCAGAAAATGGCAGGCCATCAGCCATTTATAAAAACATTAATGAACGAGAAGTTGAGTTTATTGGCAATAAAATGATTGGCATGGGCATCAGAGTGTAAGTGTAAGCTTTCTTTTTTAACCAAACTGGTCAAATGCTAGAAGGTGGGCACAGCATTACATACTTCGCTGGCTTCCCTCTGTGTATTGGGAGCACCCCATCCCAAATGTTTCCCAGCCTATAGGACTTCCCATTGGCCCACGCAAAACCAAAACCAAATCCCCAACCCTGCCTCGGGTCCCTGATTAAAATCCAGTCTTTTCCTGCATCCATGCACTTGGGCTCTATTCACCTGGGGTTTGATTCTGGCACTTCCCACGAATGAGTTCTGGTATTATTGAGATAGCTAGATTGGCCAGTAGCCCTAATGGGCTTCTTCCTCCTAATTAATAAAAGTCTCACTTTCTCATATTGAGTTACGGTTGTGTGCAGGATGTTTTTACTGTGGGCCAGTGTTGTTTGGTGTGGGTTAGCTGATGTCTGACATTTCTTCTAGGTGGGAGGGTGGAGCTGCAGAGGCAGTGATCAGTCTGTGACCCCTGCTTCCATCTGTAGAATTCAGCTTGCTATCATTTTCAGTCATTTATTACAGTGAACATTTAAAGGCTTGAAGCAGTCAACAAATGTACCTACCTGGCAGCACATTCTCTGGAGTAGTTTACAATTTTTGATGAAATGAACACAGAATAGCTAAGCATTGTTTTTGGCAAGTTACGTAAAACTGTCTGGGAATGGAAAAGAATTAATCTCTCAATGAAAGCAAAGGGGTACAGAACCACGTGCACCTTTCCCAAGTGAATACTTCCATGTAAAATGTGCAAGAGATCCACTTGTTCCTAAGTAGAATAATTAGTCGTCATCAGACATATTGCATATGAGACTTCTAACCCATTAAGGCTTTGTTGATCTCATGCTAAGCTTTCACTCATAATTGACAAGTACACGCATGATCATAAGAAGTGGATCCAACACGTTCCCCAAAGCCTCAGGTGTTCAGTGACTGGATACCAATCAGCCAATAGTGCTAGTTATGTTTCTGTAAGGACTGAGGCTTGCATTGTGGTCAGGATGCTTGAAGGACACATTTATCCAAATTCAGTTGTCACCTCCTGACCTTATGAAGGACATGCATAGGGAATCCTTTAGGATGGGTCGTGACCTTCCGCCCTTCAGAATTGATGGACCACACTGCAATCAGCAGTCTCCAAGATGCACTTCAAGAAACAAAACTGGAACTGGTCAGTTTTTGCAAAATAGTTGATCTCCCCAGAGATTTAAGTTGCTAGCAGGTGAATTCATGGAATTGCAGAACCTTGCTACACCGAAATAGGGCATTTTTCACCCTGGCAGGTTCTTCTAGAATAATCAAATTAGTCACTGTCTGCTGTTTATCTTTTGCCCTGTTAATTTTTTTTTCATTATTCTGCTGTTATTCAATGAACTTTATTCTTGATGTAATCAAGTGAAAATAATGCAATATCAAGAAGAGGGTTTATACAGGTCAATGTTCCACTGGTAGGAAACAATAGCAAATAGCAATTTTCAAGTTTGATTGTCAGAATACATATGACATCAGAAACTTTTTTAAATTTCCACTCAGGTTACTGGTCAATAATTTTATGATACTTTTAATTAAAATGGATACTTATTGACATAACAAGGTGTAGAGCTGGATGAACACAGCAGGCCAAGCAGCATCATAGGAGCAGGAAAGCTTGAAGTTTCGGGCCGAGACCCTTCATCAGAAATGGGGGAGGGGAAGAGGGTTCTGAAATAAATAGGGAGAGAGGGGGAGGCGGATAGAAGATGGATAGAGGAGAGGATAGGTGGAGAGGAGGCAGACAAGTCGAAGAGGCGGGGATGGAGCCAGTAAAGGTGAGTGTAGGTGGGGAGGTAGGGAGGAGATAGGTCAGGAGATAGGTTGCAGGGAAAAGTGCCAGGTGTGATGGGGCTGGAGGGGAGTGTGGAGCGGACAAGTGAGTCACGGAGAGAGTGGTCCCTCTGGAAAGCAGACAAGGGTGGGGAGGGAAAAATGTCTTTGTTGGTGGGGTCAGATTGCAGATGGCAGAAGTGTCGGAGGATGATGCGTTGGATCCGGAGGTTGGTGGGGTGGTACGTGAGGACGAGGGGGATTCTTTTTTGGTTATTATTGCGGGGACAGGGCGTGAGGGATGAGTTGCAGGATCTGCGGGAGACGATCGAGGGCATTCTCGACCACTGCGGGGGGGAAGTTGCAGTCCTTGAAGAACGAGGACATCTGAGATGTACGGGAATGAAATGCCTCATCCTGGGAGAAGATGTGGCGGAGGCAAAGGAGTTGGGAATAGGGGATGGCATTTTTGCAGGAAGGTGGGTGGGAGGAGGTGTATTCTAGGTACCTGTGGGAATCGGTGGGCTTGAAATGGATATTGGTTTCTAGGTGGTTACCCGAGATGGAGACAGAGAGGTCTAGGAAGATGAGAGGGATGTTAGAGCTGGTCTAGGGGAACTTAAGGTTGGGGTGGAAGGTGTTGGTGAAGTGGATGAACTGTTCGAGCTCCTCGTGGGAGCATGAGGTGGCGCCGATACAGTCATCAATGTAACGGAGGAAGAGGTGGGATTTAGGGCCAGTGTAGGTATGGAAGAGGGATTGTTTCACGTAACCTACAAAGAGGCAGGCATAGCTTGGGCCCATGCGCGGGCCCATGTGGGTACCCATGGCCACCCATTTTGTCTGTAAGAAGTGGGAGGAATTAAAAGAGAAGTTGTTGAGGGTGAGGACGAGTTCAGCTAAGCGGATGAGGGTGTCCGTGGAGGGGAAATAGTCCTCCCCACCCTTGTCTGCTTTCTGGAGGGACCACTGTCTCCGTGACTCCCTTGTCCGCTCCACACACTCCTCCGGTCCCACCACACCCCGGCACTTTTCCCTGCAACCGCAGGAAGTACTACACCTGCTCCCACACCTCCTCCCTCACCCCCATCCCAGGCCCCAAGAAGACTTTCCACATCAAGCAGATGTTCACCTGCACATCTGCTAATGTGGTATACTGCATCCGCTGTTCCCGTTGTGGCCTCCTCTACATCGGGGAAACCAGGCGGAGGCTTGGGGACTGCTTTGCGAATACCTGCGCTCAGTTCGCAATAAACAACTGCACCACCCAGTTGTGAACCATTTCAACTCCCCCTCCCATTCCTCAGACGACATATCCATCCTGGGCCTCCTGCAGTGCCACAGCGATGCCACCCGGAAGCTGCAGGAACAGCAACTCATATTCAACTTGGGAACCGTGCAGCCCAATGGTATCAATGTAGATATCACCAAGCTTCAAAATCTCCCCTCCCCCTACCGCATCCCAAAACCAGCCCAGCTCGTCTCCGCCTCCCTAACCTGTTTTTCCTCTCACCTATCCCCTCCTCCCACCTCAAGCCCCACCTCCATCTCCTACCTACTAACCTCATCCTGCCCCCTTGACCTGTCCGTCCTCCCTGGACTGACCTATCTCCTCCCTGGCCCCCCGCCCCCCCCACCTACACTCACCTTTACTGGCTCCATCCCTGCCTCTTCGACTTGTCTGCCTCCTCTCCACCTATCCTCTCCTCTATCCATCCTCTATCCGCCTCCCCCTCTCTCCCTATTTATTTCAGAACCCTCTTCCCCTCCTCCATTTCTGATGAAGGGTCTAGGCCCGAAACTTCAAGCTTTCCTGCTCCTATGATGCTGCTTGTCCTGCTGTGTTCATCCAGCCCCACACCTTGTTATCTCGGATTCTCCAGCATCTGCAGTTCCTATTATCTCTGATACTTATATTGACAGTCTGATTTTAGACTTCTTGTTATAAACTGTTGAAAAAAATCCCTGCAAAATCTGTGCTTTGTGCTGTATCATTTCATTCCTTTAATTCATATTAAACACCTGTTCTAAATGTCCCTTTATTGTTGCAATGAAGTTACTATTAAAGGTTAAAACTTTGCACTGTATGACATAGTTTAACCTTTGTGAAGGTGATGCTGCTTCCTCCATTCCTACACTGGGTAACTGTTACATTTCCTTTTATTTCCTGTATTGGCTACAGACCACGATAAGCAGACAGTGAATATGCAGAGTGCAATAATGAACAAACTCCCTCGTATCAATGATTCCCGAATCATCGTAACAAACTATGGTGTTCCACCTTCCCGAAGCTCTGAGACACGTGTCTTGGCATTGGGTACATCCTTCGTCCACTCTCAGGTACATTCCAGTCTCTAATTGTTTATAGATGTGGCTGGGATCATTAAACAATCAAATAACAGTCTTTGAAATCACACGATGAATGCAAATCACAAATGATACTTATTGCTCAAATAAAAGCAACATACCGCAGTTGCTGGAAATCTGAAATAAAAGATTCTGGTAAAAGATCTGAAATAAAAGAAAAAACATTTTCTGAAGCTGACTCTTATTGGATCTGAAGTGTGAACTCTGTTTCTCTTTCCACAGATGCTACCAGACTTGCTGAGTTCTATCAGCATGCTCTCTTTTCCTCTTTCTATTATAATACATACTGCTATTTGGCCATGATTGCTGTGCCAAGAGGGTTGACAGTATTTAAGAAGTATAAAAAGTAGTCAAAAGATATTTAATAGCTTAAATAAAAACTATTAAAAAGTGTTCTCCTTGATGATTTTGTTGCTAATTTTATTAACCTTTTATACAGCTGCTCGAGGAGTCTGGTAGAACCAGGGAAGTCTCCAATTCCATCTTAGTTTCTGTGGAGAAACTGGTCTTGGGTGGCATTTCGGATGTTAGTGCATCCCTCACCTAGCAAAGAGGGAATTAATCAGAGTTTGTACTCCTGTGGGGAAGTGAATCTCTCTGGCTGTCGGGCAAATGCAAGATTAAGCTCAGACATGATGAAAGTCGGTAAAAAGTAATGCCCTCCTTGTGGTGGGGTTGCATTTAATCGGCAGGCCTTCCCCAAAAAGAGGCTGTCCAACCTGTGGGCAAGTCTCCTCTCGCTTTCTCCACATGCTGTGTCTAAAACAGTTTACTGACACTCACTCAGTCTGTGAGCAATAACACTCGGCCAGTTATTGAATACAGCTGGGACCCATGAAATGAGGCTAGATCAACAGTTTCAGGAAATCCTCAATTTCCCAATTTCAGGTTGGATCTAGTGATATGCTCCCCTGTCAAAATGAAATTACCTGCAATATGAAACATCAGTTTACAACTTGTACCTAAGCCAGAAATAAAAAACAGTAGGGAATGGACGAGATTGATTCAAACCAAAATGACGTGTGCCAGTTCCCTGGCTCAGTTCCACCACAATCATTTTTGCAGAGGCAGAATGCTGGTGGATGTGAGTGGAGGAAGTGAGAGTTAATCAAACTTCTCAATGACCTTTTAAGTCCAGTCAAAGGAAGGTTGACTGAGGTCTCGTGTTTTCCAGCAGCTGAAGGTGGGCTAATGCTCCTGGTAGGCATAGAGGTGTTTGCTGCCCGCCTGAATACCCTGAAGAGGAGTCCTCTCCCACCTCACCCCACCACTGCAGCAACAGTGGTGACCTGGCACTAAAAGCTATTTTTAAACTAATTTTTGAAAAGTTGAAGCAAGAATGACTCCACCTTGAAGTTCTATCTCCCCCACTGCTGCTTTCAACTTTTGGCTTCAGGTTCCCTAGCTTTGCGCATCATTGTATTGTCCATTAATTAAACACAATTAGGAAAAATCACTTTGAATAACTGTTTCTTATGCTGACCCTGCACCATATTCGATGATCTCCATTTGAACCTGATGGTTGGGCGGAAAACATTCCCTGCAGTTTTACACTAAACTACCAAAAACAACAAATTACTCTGTTTAATCTTTAAATGATTTTTGTATTTTTGCTTACAATTATTACTTATCAAATTCCTCACTGAAAGGGCCCATGTATTAAGCTGAATAATTCAACTGGTCAAATTGAAAATGAATTTATTCTTCACAAACATACATTTTGGAAGTGATTCCCTTTTGAGAACATGCAGAGTGATGCTGCATTGATGAAGAAATACCCAAAAGTAAGTTTATTTCCCCAGCTCAGTCTGAAAGCCCAGAATATCATTCCAATCCTTTGACTTTGTTTTCTAATCAACTTGCCGATTCGAAATCTAAACTGTACTTAACTGTTTGAACCAAACAATGATGAAATCCACAGAAGTAAATTGTTTCAGTTTTCTTGATCTGAAGTAGACTGTTCCCCTAGCTGCCCCTGTTAACAACATTTTAATTTAACCCTTTATATTTTAAGCATAGCATCAGATCGGGAAGGAAATTAAATACCAGTCATATCCCAGATTTTCTATTTGAGATCTTGTCACCCTGAAACTGGAGACACCATTGTGAAATGTAATGCTCTGAACATCTGATTCACGGCAAAGAATTCAGACAATCTTAAAATTGCAGTGGGAGAAACTAGTAGATGGATCTGTTTATGTAATAGGCGTCTGCGTTTTTAGTGGAGATCTTCACCCGTTTGAAATAGCTGGATCTATGCCTGTCTCAAAATAGTGGGTATAGGGATATCCTATTAATCCATTGTGCCCTTGTCCATTGATTCCAACGACATCACTTGGAGACACCATTTAAAGGCCATCAAAAAGATAACTGAGAATGTAAAATCACAAGTGGAACAAAATGCATCCTTATGGTATGAGGTGGAGCTATTGAGTACTTCCAGGTACTAAAGTACTTAGAAAGAAGCACAGCCCTTGAAGTAGGAGACGTGAGGGAAAGAAACAAACATTGAAGAAATTAGCATTTTTAAGCATTTGTCAGTAAGACTCTTTTCCTATAATTGAAGAGGCATGAGCTGCAATCAAGTGTACAAGTGAAATGGTACAAGGAACATAATTACTGGGGTGTTTGAATATTTAGAAACAAACAAGCAAGTGGATGGCAACCACAAATACTTCAGGAAAGACAGAAATAATGAAAATTGAAATTAAAATATTTTCAGTTCATTAAAGACACGGGAAAATTTTGTGGAGCGGCCGCAGTTTGGCTGATTGGTTAGCACTGCTGCCTCACAGTGCCAAGGACCTGGGTTCTATTCCAACTTTGGGTGACTATATGTGTGGAGTTTGCATGTTTTCCCTGTGACTGCGAGGGTTTCTGTCGGGTGCTCCGGTTTCTTCCAATAGTCCAAAGATTTGCAGGTTAGATGGATTGGCCGTGCCAAATTGCCCTGTAGTATCCAGGGATGTGCAGTCTAGGTAGATTAGCCATGGTAAATACGAGGTTACTGGGATAGGGTTGAGGGCTGCCTCTGGGTGAAATGCTGTTTGGAGGGTCAGTGCAGACTCAAGTGGACTGAATGGCCTCATTCCATGCTGTGGGGATTCTGAGTTTGTTTGGAGAAATGCAGTTGTACTAGTGGGCTTGCTGTAGTTAGGTGATCTCTGCCTCTGCTGTAAATACCTTTGTGTGCAGTCTGGGCAGCTATTAGGGTGTATCAGTTGAAGCAGCCAGTTTTGGGGCATGTGGATTTGGTAAGGCCAGGGGACAATCCAGGAAAGTGGAGTGGGAACACGGGAGCAAAGGGGCTGAAAGAAGCATCTTTTTCAGGATGGTAGCCGGTGACTATTGGAAGTCCACAAAGGTCCATCTTGGGACCACAACTATTCATGTTATACATTAACAATCTGGATGAAGGAACTGAGGGTATTGTTGCTAAGTTTGCACATGACAGAAAGATAAGTGAACATAAGAACTAGGAGCAGGAGTAGGCCATCCGGCCCTTCAAGCCTACTCTGCCATTCAGTAAGATCATGGCTGATCTTTTTGTGGACTCAGATCCACTTATCCACGCTCTCACCGTATCCCTTAATTCCTTCACTGTTCAAAAAAAATCTACCTTAGGTTTAAAAACGTTTACTGAAGTAGCATCAACTACTTCACTGGGCAAGGAATCCCATAGATTAACAACCCTCTGGGTGAAGAAGTTCCTTCTCAATTCAGTCCTAAATCTGCTCCCTGTAATCTTGAGGCTATGCCCTCTTGTCCTAGCTTCACTCGCCATAAGTGGAGGGACAGGACGTGTTGAGGAAGCGGGGAGGCTGCAGAACAATTTGTACAGGCCAGAAGAGTGGGCAAAGAAGTGGCAGATATAATATAATGTGGGAAAGTGTGAGGTTATGTACTTTGGTTGGAAGAATTGAGGCATAGACTATTTTCTAAATGGGGAAAGACTTCGGAAATCTGACGCACAAAGTGTCTTGCAGCCCTAGTTCAGGATTCTCTTAACGCTGCAGGTTCAAAATAAAAATTAGGAAGACAAATGCAATGTTAACATTCAATTTGAGAAGACTAGAATATAAGAGCAGCGATGTATTGCTGAGGCTGTATAAGGCTGCGGTCAGGCTGCATTTGGAATACTGTCAGCATTTGGGACCTGTACATAAGGATGGATGTGTTGGCATTGGAAGGCACCCAGAGGAGGTTTACAAGAATGATCCCGGGGATGAAGGGCTTATCATATGAAGAGCAGTTGAGGACTCTGGGTCTGTACTTGATGGAGCTTAAAAGGATGAGGGGGGGATATGATTGAAACTTACAGAATATTGAGAGGCCTCGATAAAATGGATATGGAGATGTTTCCACTAGTAGGAGAGACTAGGACTGAGGGCGCAGCCTCCGAGTGCAAGACGACTCGTTGGAGATGAGATGAGGAGGAATTTCTTCAGCCAAGGGTGGGGTGAGGGTTCACCTGTGGAAATCTTTGCTACAGAAGGCTGTGGAGGCCAAGCCTTTGTGTATATGTAAGACAGAGATAGATAGATTCTTGATTAGTAAGGGGATCAAGGGTCACAGAAAGAAGGCAGAAGAATGGGGTTGAGAAACGTATTAGCCATAATCGAATGGCAGAGCAGACTCAGTGGGCTGAATGGCCTAATTCTATACCTGTGGTCTATGGTCAAATGCCTCTTGTGGTCCAGTAGTTGGTGACCAGTGCTGTGTTTACTAAGGAAATAATATGCAGTGAGTATCTTTAAAATCTTCCCTTGGTGGGTGGTCCGAAGCTGCATTTTGATGTTACGTCCCTTGTATTTCACAAACTGCTGCGTTGACTTTCCTATATTGACAAAGTAAAATTATTTCCCTGAATTAAAAATAGCTTAATGATAATGAAGCTGATAATCTGAAATACAATCGGAACATGCTGGAGCCACTCATAAGGGCAGACAGAATCTGGGCAGAAAATAACACATGATTAACATTACAGGTCAATGACTGAACTCGGAACCCATTTTTGTGGAAGGTGAGGCTAAGAAGAGGCCCTAGTATGGCTCTGAAAGAGAGGAGAATGAGTGAGGGTTGAGCTGCAAAAAATCAGAAGGAGCTGACCAAGGATGTTTGTCGTGGTCGAGGCAGAGCCTTGGCAGAGTGAAGGAAGAACATTGAGAAAATATGGTGTAAAAGGTGGCATCAGAACAGATGTGACGAAGGAGAAATTAAGAGAAGGGAATGGCACCCTTACAGGAAGCAGTGTGGGAAGAATTTTTTAGTTTGTAACACAGTAAATGTAATAAACAAGATTCCTTAGAAATCCTGCAACCTCTATTAAATTGAAACCTCTTTGTTTACCTTTCCTTGTCGGAGTTTGAGCCTGTAGTCTGTTTTTTTTGAAGAATAGGCTAGAATACATATTTTTTATTGTTACTTGTGTTCTTTTAACTACTGATATGATTCCCGCATTTCAAAAATTGTTTTGACTGCTTACATTATATGCATTCTTCTGTCATACCTTGTAGGCTTATCGTATGACAAATGCTTATCATAATGATTTAAATGGTGTGATGACAATTCAAGCCAAGCCACTTCAGCAGAGACATGCAGGTTTACCTGATAAAACACAGTGAGTATTGCAGAAAAACATTAAGAACAGAATTTTGCTTCTTGTCTGAAGATTATTACAAGGAAGCATTGACAGGGCATTTGGGATGTTTAATAGTGAACTACCAGCATTCACCAACATTAGCAGATTCGATAAGGGGAATCCAATGGATGTAGCATATTTAGATAAGGAGGTTCCCTTCCCACAGGAGGTTAGTAAACAATATTAAAGTGCTGTGAATTAGGAGTAATGCACTGGCATAAATTGATAATTGATTAATAGAATGCAGAGAGTAGAAATTAATGGGTCATTCTTGTGATTAACCTTTTAGTCATTCTCTGTCTTTCTTTATATCTGACCAACCATCTGACTTGCCACTCAACTTTGTTCAGTTATATGCTTTTTTCCTTGAGTTTGATGCTTCACCAAACTTCTTCAGTTAACCATGGATGTTGGATGCTCCCTTTAGATTTTCCTTTATAGTAGGAATATGCTTTATCTAAGCATTTTTTAAAATCCTCTTAAATATTTGTCACAGTGTCTTCGTTGATGTATTACCTAAGTCCACTTCAGCTAGCCAGTTCACTTCAGCTAGCTCAGGCTTCATGTTAACATAACTGCACCTATTTATGGCTCACCAACCTCAGTTTAGATTCTGTCAGAGACACTCAGCTTCTGACCTCGCTACAACCTTGGTTCAGATATGGACAAAAGATCTGAACTTCAAAGGTGAGAGTGACTGTCCTTAATGACAAGATTGCATTTAACCTTGTGGAATCAAGGAACCCTAGCAAAACTAGACTAAAGGGAAATCATGGGGGAAATTCTCCGCTGGTTGGAATCATACCTGGCAGGAAGGAAAGTGTTTGTGGTTATTGAATCTCAAGGACATCTCTGCAGGTGATCCTCATGATAGTGTCCATCTTCAGCTGTTTCATCAATGACCTTCCCTCCATAATAACGTTGCGATGAGGACTGATGATTACACAATGTTCAGCATCATTCTTGATTCTGCAGATACTAAAGCAGGTCCCTGTCCAAATGCAGCAAGACCCAACCAATATCCAGGCTTGGACTGAAAAGTAACAAGGAAGATTTGTGTGAAGCAAATGCTAGGGCAATGACTACCTTCAACTAAAGAGAATCCAGCTATAGCCCTCTGACATTCAATGACATTACCATCATTGTATCTTCCACTATCAGCATCTTTGGGGTTCCACCGATCAGAAGTGAAATGGACTAGTTGTATAAATACTGTGGCTGTAAGAGCAGGTCAGGGCCTAGTAATCTTGCAGAGAGCAACTAACCTCCTGACTCCCCAAACCCTGCCCACCAAGGCACAAATCAGGAGTGTGATGGAATACTCCCTATTTGCTTGGATGAGTGCAGCTCCAACAATACATACTAGCTTGACTGTCCAGGTCAAAGAACCCCATTTGATTTCAACCACATCCACAAACGTACATTTCTTCCACCTGTGAAGTTCAATTACAGCAGTGTGTACCCTCTACAAAATACTCTGTAGAAATTCATCAAGGCTGCTTAGACAGCACCTTCCAAACCCATGACCACTACCATCTAGATAACCAAAATCAACAGAACATGGGAAGACCACTTGGCAGTTCCTTTTCTAGTTCCTTACTATTCTCTGCACCAAATTCACAGTAGCCCCTTTACTGTCACTGGGTCAGCAGCCTGGAAATCCCTCCTTAATGGCATCTTGAGTCTGCCTACACCACATGGATGTTGGCAAATCGCCACTGCCTTCTCTAGGGCAATCAGGGATGGGCATAACTGTTGATACATCCAGAGAAGCCTAAATCCCTTGAACAAATAAAAATAGAGAATAAGATATGAATTACTTTTCATAATAGAATAGATGGCTTTCAGTTGATATATTGACATACAAAGATAGGTGTCACTGAACTCAGGCAGTTGTTGTTGCAACCTTTGAGGACTCAGTTTGTTCAGGAAACAATGAGAGAGGAATTCTGAGCTTTTCAGAAGAAAAGGTAGATCAGTGTTTCGGTTATCATGCTGGATCATCAAAGGGTTTTGTCAGAAAGGCAGAGGACGAGCTGGGTAGCTTCTGTCTCCCAGCAGCTGTATCCCAACTGAACTCCATAGAAAATCCAAAACAAAAATTAGACTCCTGACAGCCATAAACCCAGGCACATAATTTTCAGTAAATGAGTCAAAATGTTCAGTTTAAGTCGTGTGACTTCCAAAAAGTACTTTCTTTTTAAACAAAAAAGTTCCAATGTGTCCTTTTAGTGATCCCTTTAAAAATAAATACTGGTCCAGCTATTTCCTTAATCTTTAAACATGAATCCAGAAAAGAAAACAAAAATGTAATATCTTCATAATAAATATTTCTTTGCAATGTCCTAACCACATCAACATTACATGATGTCCTTCCTAAATCTTTTTAATTTCAGGCACTGTTAAGAGAAATAAGTTGAATTTTGCTAAAATTGGGAATCAAGAGGTGGTGGGGGACAGGGCTGGGGAAATGGCTTGGGATACATTCTTGAGGGAAGAATCGGTTAAACTTTGGACAGAGTGGGCCTGAGTGCTCCATGGTACTTTCTTAATATGAATTTTCTTTTAATCTGGATTCATAGGTTTTGGGGGAGCTTTCAATGTATGTGTACTGGATGTGATTTGTAAAGTCTTCCTTCCCCCCGACCTAAAGGTGTGACCAAGATGAGAAGCAGTTCAGCACAGGCTCTAGTATTTTGTCCACAATACGCAATCGCCTGGGACGGAGTACAGATTACAGTGTTCTATCAGCATCCCGTATCATGCAGGCATCTTCACGAAAGACAGGTTCACAACGTAAGCTGCCATCCCTCGGCTCAGAGCTATTGAAGGCAAAGGCTGCAAATGTCTACAGTGATGAAATTCTTCGAGGAACTAAATTGTAAGGGGCAATTTAAAAAAAAAAGTCTTAATTTAGGTTTGCAAAGTAACTTGTGTGGGTGCAGACAGAATGGCTGGAGGTGAACTGAAAGTTATGATTTGAGCAGTGAATGAAAACAGTGAATCTTGAATAATTGAAACTTAAAGTTGTTAATTAAACTGTCTGTGAGAATGCTTAAATCTGATTGGCTGATTAGCTAGCTCACAACCTGCTTTGTTGCTGAAAGCCATAGATCTCGTCCTGATAGTACAAAACTTGACCTGACATTTGCCTAAGCTCTACAGCCTGCCAAATTTTTGTGGGAAGATTTTTATCAAGGCCATCACGGACTACTGTCCCCTTTGGTACTGGTCACAAAGATTCATTTTCACAGTGGGATGTCAGTCAGGTCATAGCTTGAGTGACCCCTCTTTGCATTTATAAAAATATCGAAGTGGAACAATGAATGCAAATGCTTGTTTCCATGAATAATTAAGATATTGAAGCAAGTCACAATGTGGAGGTGCCGGTGTTGGTCTGGGGTGGATAAGGTCAGAAGTCACACGACACCAGGTTATAGTCCAACGGGTTTATTTAAAATCACAAGCTTGTGAAGTCGATTGTTGGTCTATAACCTGGTGTCATGTGACTTCTGACCGTCTTTCTTATTGACTGTTTTTGTTAAAAGTAGTGAGTAGATCAACCAACACTTGAAATCTTTTTTCATATTTCATATTTGCATCTGTCCTGAGGTTTCCCCATAGTGGATACTGGGTAAATTTGGCATGGAAGACATAGAGATAAAGGAGTGAAGTATCATGGGCTGGCAGGCATAGATGATGCATAGGAAGAGTTGGATAAAGAAATAAACTGAATATTTTGCACATTCAGTTTCATTCAAAGCATAACACATTATTGAAAGCTATTGGTGTAAACTACCTATGGATCACATAAATGGCTAAAATCACTACCAGAGGGAAAACCTTCATTAAACACTCTAGAAAAAGGACTTCCATTTCCACAACCAAAATCCTTTTGATAATTTCATGAGAATCCTAATCAAGTTGCTACCAGTGGAATTGAAAAAAATTTGGTGTTGAAGGAAAATTTCTCATCTAGTCCATTACATCACTGCTGTCAATAAAGATAAATCATCATGTAGGAGTCAATTGGATTACCAAAATAATTTTTCTGCTTACCTTACAGTGCAAACACCTTTTCAACTTACAAGAGTAGTCAGTATGTTGAAAGCACTGCTAAAGTCTCCAGTGGAGTAAGGCACCAATCATATCAACATTTAACACTTAAGAGGTAAGCTTAAATGTTAAGCAGATTGTACCTGTACTGTGTCCTGATGTGAGAACAGACTGGTATAAATGTTTTCTTAGAAGTGTTAGATGAAGGAAAATTAGCCGGAAGAGTTTTGTATAAATTACAGTATGCCCTCAGTTATTCAATTAAATTTTTTTTTGATTCCTTTTTTTTCATAAACACTTATATAAACACTTTTTATTTGCAGCCAATGAATAGAAGGACCACAGCAACAGTGCTGTATACACCAGAGAACTACCTTATGTCACCTGTATCTTGGTAACTCATACTGCCTGTAGTGTACAAGATAAAACTTGATCAGACCACTAGACAGCTTCCACAGGGAAGCCTGAAACACATGCTTGACTGGGTTGTCTATATAGCTGATTAAGCTCATTAAAAACCTGTTGAGATTTAATGAAGCCCTCGTGAGACTAATTAAAGAAGGCCGATTTGGATTTTCCAGTTACCCTCCAGGTTGCTGAATTTGCCAAAAGCTCCTGAGGCACAGTGATGGTGTCAGAAAACTGGGTTCAAATCCCACCTCTCCTCGAGGTATGTCATAACGTGTCTGAACAGGTTGATTAAAAAATAATTAAATGGGGTCACTGTAAACCTAATGCTGCAGAGTTAAGATTCTGCAAATGGTGGGGACTGTTTCAGGGTGATCAGCTGTTAAGAAACTATCTATAACGTGCACTGTAGAAATTTGCCAAAGATCCTTTCTACCTTTCAAGCCCACGACCACTTATACCTAAAAGGACAAGGGAATAAGATGCACCTGCATGATCCCCACCCCATCCAAGGAAATCAGCATCCTGGCTTGGAAAAATACTACTGCTCCTTCACTGTCCTTAGGTCAAAATTTTGGAATTCGCTCTCCTGCCGACATGTGGCTCAATCTACAGCACATAGACTGCAGTGTTTCAAGAAGGCAGCTCACTGCTACCTTCTCCAGGGCAACTATGAATGGGCAATAAACGCTGGAGCAGCCATCAACACCGACATCCCACATGTGAATACAAAAATATAAGATTTTAAGAATTTTTTTGTATGTGGCTGCTAAATCTATTCTCATTAGTGTTGTCTTTGTCCATTCTAACAAATATTATTGTATATCAGTGACTATCAATAAGGACTGCAGTGGCAAGTACAGCTGAAAGTTAAACAACTTAGTGCTGTACAAACATCCTGTTTGAACTTGAGTAATTTGTAATATTTTTAAATAATCAAACTCAGACATTTTGTTTCATGGGCATTCAGATGATGGATATAAATGATTCAAGTTAGACTGTTCATTGAAAGCCTCTGCAGATTACTTTACATTTCATCAAATAAGATTTCCATACATAACATAAAATTGGACATTCATTTTTCAGCATTATATCATTAATCGATTATTGGAAGTGATGTTTTTTCTATGGTGATCTAATAACAATGCTTCTATGGTGCAGTTTGTGATTATTCATTAATTCAAGTCTTAAATAGCACCATAACAACATCTGATTGAGAGCAAAGGCAATATTTTTATAAAGCTAAAGAGGCTTTTAATTCTCACCTATTCAGGCACTTTGGCACTGATCGGCCATCCTCACCCCCAGTACACACTACTCGTAATAACCAATTACCACCTATTCATACAGAATCAACAGAAGCACAACTTCCCTTACCTGGGTCAAGATATCAACTGGTAAGATGGATGGAGGCCTTGATAGATTCATGTTTTGAGAGTTAAATCTGCGTTAATTACCTCAATTTATATGTGTTGGTGCTGGTAAGATTTTGAAGCCAAGTTCTTGGGAGCATCACTTCAGCGACCCTGGGCAGAATTCCCACTTCTGATCACCATCCGTGATCCCTCACGTTTAATATTTACAGTGATGCTGCTTTCATATTCAGTATTTACCAGCACTTTGCCTGGGTGTACACATGGAGAACTACCAATTAATATGTGCTTGTAATAATGTGCGTGTAATAATGAGGAAAAGAAATTTGAAAAAAGAAACTGGCTGGCTTTTTATGCAAGTAATGTCTAATCACCAATATTGATTCCTGTTGTCCGTTTTCACAATAAATTTCTCAAACATCCCATAGTGGTACATCTTCTACTTTTTTTTTAACTTTATTCATTCACGGGATGAGGGCGTCACTGGCCAGGCAGCATTTATTGCCCATCCCTAATTGTCCAGTGGGCAGTTAAGAGTCAATCACGTTGCTGTGGGTCTGGAGTCACATGAAGTCCAGACCAGGTAAGGATGGCAGTTTTCTTCCTTAAAGGACATTAGTGAACCAGATGGGTTTTTTCCCTGACAATCAACAATGGATTCATGGTCATCATTAGATTCTTAATTCCAGATATTTATTGAATTCAAATTTTTCCATCTGTCATGGCAGGATTCAAACCTGGGTCACCAGAATGCTATTTGGGTCTCTGGATTAACAGTCCAGTGATAATACCACTAGGCCATCACATCCCCTGATATTTACAAACATTAGATTATCATTACTAATCATTCAGTTTAAAATGATACCAAAAACTGTCTTTCACAGAGGGGAAGATTCCCACATAGCAGAGTGTCAAGTGCCATTGGGGAAGGAACAGGCCGACGAACTCTCAGGGAACGACTGATCACAATAGACACTTCTTCACGGCCAAATACTACACACACATTTCGGGTAAGATCTTTGATTTTATTTTAAATAAATTCCTGAACATAAAAATATTAGTGATGTTGGGGTATGAATGCAGTTTCTTTTTGTGTTCTGCAGAAGCTTAAATAGTTTGTGTTACATCATTGTATTTTGTACTAACTATTTCCTAAATGCTGAATTTATTATTAAACATGTTCTAGGAAGACATTTAGAAAACATTATTGGAACTAGCAAGGGCTGACAAACAGCAGTGGATAATGACCAGATGATTTTTTTTTGCTCTTCAAGATGGTGCCATGGTGTTGGTGGGGGTTTGGGAGCAATCTTACAGATCTCACATGAGTGGGCAATTATGGCATGAGGGACTTTTAGATAAGCACATAAATACGCAAGAAATGGAGGGCTATGGATCAAGGGCAAGCAGAAGGGATTAGTTTAATTATACATGGCCTGCTCAAATGAGCAGAATGATTACAAATGGAATTTAATTTTGAAAAATGTAAGCTGATGCATTTTGGGAGAATTAATAAGGCAAAGGTGTACACAATGAATAGTTGGCCCATCAGAAGTAAAGAAGATCGCAGGACCTTGTTGTTCATATCCTCGGATCCTTGAAGGCAGCCGGTATGATAGCTCGGGTGGTTGTGTGGACATATAGGGACCTTGCCTTTATTAATTGAGGCATTGCAAGGGGGCACACAGATTATGATGGAACTATACAAAATATTATGCCACAGTAGGAGTGCTTTGTGCAGTTCTAGTCACCACACTAAAAGAAGGACATCATTGCATTAGAGTGAGTGTAGAGGAGATTCCCCAGGACGTTGCCTGGGCTGGAACATTTCAGCTATGAAGATTGACTAGATAGGTTGGTGTTGTTTTGCTTAAAACAGGGAAGGCTGAGGGCGACCTGATTATGGTGTACAAAGTTATGAGGAGCATGAATAGGGGATATAGGAAGAAACATTTCCCTTAGTAGAGGGGCCAGCAATCTGGGAGGAAGATTTAAGGAAAAGGTAGGAGTTTTAGTGTGGATTTAAAGAAGATTCTTTTTCACCCAGTGATATTGGGTATCGGGAACCCACTGCTTGAAAGTATTATAGAGGCAGGAACCATTATAACATTTAAGTATTACAACTTGATCAAATGGGTCAATGGGCTGAGGAGTGGCAGATGGAATTTAATTTAGATAAATGTGAGATGCTGAATTTTGTAAAGGCAAATCAGGACAAGACTTGTACACTTAATGGTAAGGTCCTGGGGAGTGTTGTTGAACAAAGAGACCTTGGAGTGCAGGTTCATAGTTCCTTGAAAGTAGAGTCCCAGGTAAATCGGATAGTGAAGAAGGCGTTTCCTGTGCTTTCCTTTATTGATCAATGCATCGAGTATAGGAGTTGGGAGTTATGTTGCAGGCTGTACAGGACATTGGTTAGGCCATGTTTGGAATACTGCATGCAATTCTAGTCTCCCTTCTCGAGGGAGGATGTTGTGAAACATCAAAGGGTGTAGAAAAGATTTACAAGGATTTTGCCAGGGTTGGAGGATTTGAGCTACAGGGAGAGGCTGACAGGCTGGGGCTATTTACACTGGAGCTTTGGAGGCTGAGGGGTGACCTTGTCAAGGTTTATAAAATCATGAGGGACAAGGATAGGGCAAATAGACAAGGTCTTTTCCCTGGGGTGGGGGAGTCCAAAACTAGAGGGCATAGGTTTAAAGTGAGAGGGGAAAAGTTTAGAAGGGACCTAAGGGGCAACTTTTTCACACAGTGGGGTGGTGCATGTATTGAATGAGCTGCCAGAGGGAGTAGTGGAGACTGGTACAATTACAACATTTAAAAGGCATCTGAATGGATATATGAATAGGAAGGCTTTAGAGGGATATGGGCCAAATGCTGGCAAATGGGACTAGACTAATTCAGGATATCTGGTTGGCATAGACGAGTTGGACTGAAGGTTCTGTTCCCATGCTGTACATCTCTATGACCCTATTTAGATCAACACTTGAAGTGCCATAGCATACAAAGCTACAATTAATCGCTGGTAAATGGGACTACAGTAGATGGGTGCTTAATAACTGATGCAGACATGATGGGCTGATGGCAGAACCAGCTTATTTAGATAAGAAGCAAAGCTCACACTCTCCTCTGCCTCAGAAACATACCTTAAATATATTTAGATACAATCCTATTGCACAAGAGTGAATTGTTCTAGTTTCTGTGATTTTTCTCATTCTAGTCTCCTTGAGTGAAAATGTTAGTCTGTTTCCTACAAGTGCAGAATTTTGTGACTGTTTCCAATTTCGGTTAGTACAGGACGCTCTCAATCAGTAAAGGGGAGAATTTGAGTCTGGGATTGCATTCAAATCTCAAATTTCACAATGGAAGATCAAATGCCAACTAGTCCGACCATTTTGTTCACTAGTAATAAAGAATGATTCATTTGTCGAAGTTGCTGTATTTTTAAGTTTCCAGTCAACAGTGATGAGAATCTGGTGCAGAAAATAATGGACAATCAGTGTGTCACATGAAAGATGCATTTGCAGTATTTGAAGGAGAACAGGACTGTTCTGGTCAACGGACCGAAATTCATTCATTAAACAGCACCACAACAAAATTCCCATGCTGTATGACTCTATGACTGTAAAACAAATGAGCTGGTCATTTATCTCTCAGTTCTTGCAGCGTACAGATTCTCTGTTTTTCTTAACAAAAGCTGGATGACTACCCTTTTAGAAGTACTTTATTACCCAAGGGAGGATTTGGGATGTCATGAGGTTGTGAACAGTGCTATGCATATTTTTTGCACTGAGACAAACATGGTATTGTTATTCCCATTAAAGAGGAAACTAATTAATGCAATAATTCAGCCTACCCTAAATTGCTATCTTTAAAACAGTTCAAAGTAGAATCATGAATGTGAATATTTTGTTGACAGCACAACATTACATGGTTCCCGTAAACTATTACTGTTTAAAGTCTCTAAAAATATCTTTGTGAAAAGATAAGAATGGCCCCATAGTCCATAATTCTATTTAGCAATTTCTGCATTGACATGGAATGACTTCAATACAATGACTTACAAAATATGTTACATTTCAGTCTGATACACCATTCAAACGGTCTTTCACACCAATGGACAATACCAGCCATACTCGGACACGGAGAGCTTCCTTTACAGGTAAATAAGCAGCACTATGCGTAGCATACTCTACCAGAAACTGGGGAGTATTTCTATGACCCTGAGAGCATTCTCATTGCAAACCTTTGGAATATAATAACTTCTGGTTGCTAACTGATAACCCCAGCTAGAAAATGCACCTGTGAACTTTGGATATGACAAAATAAATCTCCATTATAATGGTCATCACTGTTTAATATCGTTCAATATTCAGTTTTGAGGCTTGGAAATGAAGAGTGAGCATTTGGTCATGGTCTTTTGGTACTCATTGAACAGAAGTCATTGAGAAGGGGAGGAAGTATGCCTTTGTACTAATAATGCACAGAAATCAAACATTTTGGTTATTTCAAAACAGGCTCCTAGTAGAGTGAGTAGAATTTTTTTTTATTTTTATTTTTCTGAGCATCCTAAATAAATGGACCAGTCACTGATGTGGAACTGAAAGTATCCCCAGAGATGGCTTAACAATCTTCAGCTGCTTCATCAATGACCTTTCCTCCATCATTAGGTCAGAAGTGGGGATGATCATCGAGGATTGCACAATGTTCAGGACCATTCATGACTCCTCAGATACTGAAGAAGTCCACGTTCAAATGCAACAAGATCTGGACAATATCCAGGCTTCGGCTGACAAATGGAAAATAACATTCACACCTCACAAGTGCCAGGAATTGACCATCACCAATAACAGAGAATCTAACCACCGCTCCTTGATGTTCAATGTTATTACCGTCACTGAATCTCCCACTATTAACATCCTGGGAGGTTACCATCGATCACCACTGTACTCCCCACATAAGCACAGTAGCGACAAGAGCAGGTCAGAAGCTAGGAATACTGCAGCAAGTAACTCACCTCCTGACTTCCTAAAGTCCGTCCACCATCTAAAAGGCACAAGTCAGTAATGTGATGGAATACTCCCCGCTTGCCTGGATGAGTGCCGCTCCAACAATACCCAAGAAGCCTAGACAAAAGAACTGTTTGATTAGCACTGTGTGCACAAAGCAGTGTATACAGGTACAAATGCACTGAAGAAATTCAGCATACTTCCTTAAACAGCATCTTCCATATCCTGACCACTACCATCTAGCGCACATAAGCAGCAGATACTTGGGAACACCACCACCTGCAAGTTCCCCTCCAAGCCACTCACCATCATGACTTAGAAATATAATCACTGTACCTTCAGCATCGCTGGATAAAGATTCTGGAACTGCCATCCTAACAGCACTTTCCTTATCCCCACTCCCCCAACCCACGTAAACTGCAGCGGTTCAAGAAGGCAGGTCACCACTGCCTTCTCATAGGTGGTTGGGGATGGGCAATAAATGCTTGCCTTGCCAGCAACAACCACATCCTGTGAAAAAAAATGTAGGAAAATAGATTAATGAACAGAAAATTGCAGCTAATAGATGCTGAGATGTTCTTTCTGGGCCAGGAGCACTGTTTTGTAAGAATTTGAAAAGTACCATAAATTGATTTTGTTTGTGGAATTAGATAACTTAGGTACATTTTAAAATGGATTAACTTTCCAGGTTGAGAGTTATACTACTATTTTACTTTTAAAAAAAACTTAACATAAAAGGAAATGTATTTATTGAATCTGGTGAATAAAAGATTAATTGTCCAATTATTTCAGAAAATAAAATGGAAGATGAATAACATTTAACTTCTGAAGTTTCCATTTGATTGGAACCTGTAAAGATTAATGGAAGGAGACGATGCTAATAGAATCCCACTGTAATACTGTTGCTTCCACATCTCTTGAGCACCTGAAGTAACATACAAGAAACCTAAATAGTGAATATTTCATTTATCTAGCTGCAGAGCATACAAACCTTAAAAAGCAATATCTCAAAGATTGGTCCTGCTGTATTGAGATCCTATTGGCATGCTCACAATACCTGGTTATTTTGAAACAGGGGATGATATACAAACATCCATAATATGTAATTGTGACAGATTTAGGTGAGTTCAGCTGGCAGTTGCTGTCATCTCACAGCTACCAGTCCTCCCCCAACTTCCACTGGGAGTCCCAGCCAACTGTCCTCTGATGGATCGTGGACTCATGTGAATGACCTTCCAGTTCATCAGTCCACAATTTTAATATGGAGAACATGTACATAGATGGAAGTATAATAACATGTATTTTGACGATATGATACTTACAATTTAAAAGGAATCAATTTGTGGGTGACATGCCAGTTGTGAGGTCATTGATTGTGACATTTTTAAATTAATTCCTTCAATATTGATGCAGTTTATGCCTCACATCAGTCTATTTTCTTCCTATTAAGAGTCATAAAATTAAGACAGTATCATTTATATGAAAGGATTAATTAGAATAGGAGAAAGAGAAAAATTTTTTTTGGACAATGCTATTCTGTGAAACAGTCTTTCTCTGGTCTCTGTGTACATCAAATTCACTGAATTGCTACCTGGTATAGAAAAATATGAATGTAAAGAGAAACCTGAAAGACTGGAGTTGTTTTCATGAGAACAGATTATGGGTAATTTCTGGAGGTGTTTGAAATTACGAAATGATGGGGCAATCAATAGAAAGATATTACTTGCAGTTAATGAAGGATTTAGGATCAGGGTGAGCTGGTGGTGGAGGGTAATATCACTGGACTCATCAAACAGACCCCCAGGGTACAGGTAATGTTGAGGGGAATTGAATGGGGTCAAATCCCATCGTGACAGATCGTGAAATTTAAATTCAATAATATCTGAAACTAAAATCGTCTTGATTAGACAGGCTTTAACTGACAATGTCCTTTTAGGGAAAGAAATCAGTCACCCCTTCCTGGTCTGGCCTTCATGTGTCTCCAGACTCTCAGAAACATGGTTGCATTTAACTACCTTCTGAAATGACCTAACAAGCCATTCATTTCCTACAAAGCCTGAAGAAGATGATGATGGAACACGTGACATTGACTTAGGTACAACAGCAAACAGTCCTGCCAACTGTACAAATATCTAGGGGTTTCTGCCAAATTGGGAGAGCTGTCCCACAAAATAATCAAGCAACAACTACAGTTGTACTCACAGAAGCACATTTTACAACAATGTCCCTGACACCACCATCACCATCCCCGAGTATGTCTGTCCCATTGGAGTTGGTAGCACAGTGAAACTGTTGCCCTGGGAATCCGCAACATTGATGCCGGACCCAATGAAGTAGTCAAACATGCGCAAGGAAACTTCTTGCTGATTGCCATATACCGACGAATCAGTGCTCTTCCATGTTGAACAGCACTTGGAGGAGGCACTGAGGGAGATAAGAGCACAAAATATACTCAGTGTATATCTTATGCCCAGTCTGAAATGTCCATCACTGTGAGGGTCTTGGTTAGTCCCATTGCTGACTGAGCTGGCTGAGTCTGAACGTACGTAGCTGATAGCTTGGATTTGCTGCAAGTTAGGAAGGAATCAACAAGTTGGAAAAATGTACTTGCCCTCATCCTCACCAATCTTCCTGTCACAAATTACAGTATTGATAGAAGTGATCACTGTGAAGTCCTCATGGAGACAAAGACTGATCTTCACATTGAGGGTAAGATCCATTGTGTGGTGTGGCACTACTACCCTGCTCAATGGGACAAATGTGGGGCAGATGTAGCGTAACAACACAAAACTGGGCATTCACGTGGAGCTATGGGCCATCAACAGCAGCAACATTTCATTACACAACAATCTGCAACCTTATGGCCCAGCATTTCTCCTATTCTACCATTACCATCAAGTTAGGGGAATAACTGTGATCAATGAAGGGTTTAGGAGGGCATGCCAGGAGCAGCACCAGACATACTTAAAAATGAGGTGAAGCTATAATAGAGTAAGTGGCATGCGGTGGACAGAGCTATATTCTTGCACTTGCTGCCCTCCCTGTGTTGATGGGAAAGGACATACCCAGCCTCTTTGGGTATGTCTGGGATATTGTTTGCAATCATGGTATGGTTCTGTGAGAATGAATATGCCAGCTTGCTGCTTGACAAGTCCGTGACGTAGCTCTGCCAATTTTTGGAACAAGCCCCCTGATATTGATAAGGAGAACTTTGCAGTGTTGACAGCACCGTGTGCACTGTTGTCTTTGTCAGTGCCATGGTTGATACCAGAGACTTGTCTTGTTTCTTTCCTGTTATTAGACTTTGGAGTGGTAAGGTGTAACTGAGTGCCTAGTTATAAGTCAACCACATTGCTGTGGAACTGGAGTCACATGTAGACAGATTTTCCTTTCCAAAACAACATTAGTCAACCAGATGGGTTTTTTTTCATGTTAATTGAAAATCATCAATGATTTCGTGGTCACCGTTAGATGAGCTTTTAATTTTTTAAAAAATTTTTTAATTACAATTTTGTGAATTGAATTTAAATTTCATCATTCAAATCCATATCCCCCAGAGCATTAGACTGAGTCTCTGGATTATTTGTCCAGTGACAATACCACTATACCATCTCCTCCCCTTTGATAATCAAATATTAAATGCGAACAAAACTGGAACTGACAAAGTTGGGATTCAAGGGATATGGAATTAGAGCAAGAGAGGTCACACCAGCCATGATTTTATTGAATGGTGGAGTAGGCATGAAGGATTACGTGACCTTGTCCTTCTCTTATTTCTTATGACCTTGAACTACAATAAATATGAATGGATTAATACAGATTTTACCAAAGGAAGCTAATGCCATTTAATGTTACCGATACTTTAGAATTTTTTTTACAGATCATGCTGGAATTGGTGTGACTGGGATCAGCCTAGGAATTTCTGCCTCCAGCTCTAATTATCCCACAGATTTTGCACATCACCATCATCACCTGTTAAACCAGCCACCCGTTGAAGGCGATGAGGACGAGTATCGAACAACATGGGGTACAGACTTTTTTTTACTTTTATTGTTCCTGTAAAGAGAGGAAAGCTGCAAACTGGTACATTTGGACTATTTGGTGGCAATCTACTGGGATACTGGGTTATTTAATGAAAAAGCTAGAGTGATCAGGAGAAACTATGGTAATCCTTCAGGGTCTGGCTGGGCCTAACCCAACTATATGTAGGCCCGCAGCTGTGTAACATGCCTGGTAGGTAAACCCATGTGGGTAGCTTTTGACTTGGGTCAGGAGGTTGGGCCTCCCTTGAGCAAAGATATGAAATCACCTGATTGAAGAACTGGATGTGGTGTAGGAGGGAGCCACCTGAAAGCCACTCACCTTTCCTTGCTTCCGACCTTGTGACTTGCAAAACCAGAAACACACTACCTCCACCCCACAAAAGACTTGCTCTGTGCCTTGATCTTCTGTCACTCTAGGTGTCCTGAAAGCAGCCACAGTCTCATCTATGATGCTGAAGTGTGCAAGAATCTTTGGATACTGAACAGTTGACAGATCTGAAAGAAACGGCAGATCTGTGACTCCGTGGTTAGCTCTGCTGCCTTACGGCACCAGGGATCCCGGTTTGATTCCAACGTCAGGTGACTGTCTGTGTGGAGTCTGCACATTCTCCCTGTGTGTGTATGGGTTTCCTCCGGGTGCTCCGGTTTCCTCCCACAGTCCAAAAATGTGCAGGTTAGGTGGATTGGCCATGCTAAAATGCTCGTAGTGTTCAGGGATATGCAGGCTAGATGGATAGGCCAGAGGAAATGCAAGGTTACAGGGATAGGGTAGGAGTGTGGGTTTGGCTGGATGCTCTTCAGAGGGTTGGAGTGAACTCGATGGGCTGAATGGCCCGCTTCCACACTATGATTCTAAAAACAAAAATGCAACTTCTTTGGTTCTGAAAAAATTAACTCTGCCTTCTCTTCACAGATGAGTTTCTCCAGCTACTTCTGTTTTTGTTTGTGGCCTAATCTATGTTTGACTGGTACAGGAGTCAGTACAGCTTGCTTGGAAGATGCAGCACAGGTCCCCAGCTGACTGATGAGACTCCTCTCACTGCCTCAATTGTATTGCTCTTTATCACTGTCATCAACATTTCAGTACAAAAAAAAGGCTTTTTTTTAAAGTAAGCTGTTTTTTATTTGGTTGTCTGTCTCTGTCCATTCTAGGCCCACAAGCACATTTCCAATCCAGACCTTTCAATCGTCTTCCTACAAATTCCAGAAGACGACCCCAAGTGGTTTCATAGGTAAAGTCAGTTGAATCACTGCAGTGTGGAAAGCTGGAGAATTAATGAAGATGGTTTGCTTACATCAGGTCACAAACAGGACTAGCTTCATTAGAAGAAACCATGAATTGATGAAAGACTCACCATGAAGCATCATTCACTTAATTCTGTTGCGGTGATCGATGGTGTACAGTGTCAGCTGTCTTCCTATTAATTAGTACTGATTAAACTATGCAAAAATGTACCAATTTATAGGTACATACAAGACTATTTGTCAAGGCAGCTTGCAGTGGAAAGCAACATTTCCTGGTATTTTAACTATCGACCTGACACTTTTATTCTGTTGCCCTTAATTGTTCATTACTCCAACATGCTAGTTATACCTCAGTAACCTACTGACAGGCAGCTACTGCAAGTACATTTTTTGCTAATTAAGAAACTGGACAGCTTTAATAACTCCAATCTGTATTGTGAGAGTGTTCTTGTTGAATTTAATGTGAGCAAGGTACAGTGAAATAATCAGTTTGCAGATAGGCCATAGAAATGCAATTTATTTCTTTGTAGTTGTGTGCTTCTTTGTAGATTGTCAGTATTTGGCTGAAATGAACATCTGTGGCTAGGGGTGGCACGGTGGCTCAGTGGTTAGCACTGCTGCCTCATGGCACTAGAGACCCAGGTTCAATTCCAGCCTCGGACAACTGTCTGTATGGAGTTCGCACATTCTCCCTGTGTCTGTGTGGGTTTCTGCTGGATGCTCCGGTTTCTTCCCGCAGTCCAAAGATTCGCAAGTTAAGTGGATTGGCCGTGCTAAATCACAGATAGTGCTCAGTATGTGCAGACGGTTGAATTAGCCATGGGAAATGCAGGGTTAGGGCTGTGTGGATGCTCTTTGGAAGGTCAGTCTGGACTCAATGGGCTGAATGGCCTGCTTCCACATTGGGGATTCTATGATATGCTTGTCATTCTTTTTCCACTTTCATAAGGGTGTAACAAACTTGTTTTATTTTCCTATTTGTGTTATTTATAATGCAAAATCGCATTCAGCAATCATGTTGAACATACCAGTTCATATATGGTATGCTGTATTCAAGCAATCTATGCAGTGACATGATTAGAGCTCAGAAGCACTAGATGCCGGAAATGTTCTCTCTCTAATGTATTCAGGTGTTACGACATTATGCATCTAATACTCCAAACCTAATTCACTAAGTCAAATCTTGCTGGTGTGGGCATATTGTGACATGTGTCATTGAACTTTTTTGCATTTAATTTGCACCATAACTTTCTGGACATGTGAGCTGATAACTTCCTGGTGAAGGTAACGATGCACTGAATCTGAGTGAATGACAAGGCTGAAGGTATAATGCCTTTACCAATGAGATTCAGGTTGAGAACTGAACAAGAGAGAATTAATCGTTGTCATATTCAGGTATAGAAAGAAAAAACAAAATACCGAAAGGATAAGTACTACTTTTTTAACCTTTCATCTAATATTGCTTGCAGTAATGAGGCTGAACAATATATATTGGCTCTTTTTGGAGTTGGACAAATTCATTGACATTGCATTAACAATAATCGTATAAGTCAAAATGTACTTGTACTATTGAGTATGAATCCTTGTGCTGTGTTAAGCTTAATGGTTAGTTTATTTACAAAGCCAGTAAATTCTTAACTATAATCCAGAGAAGCTAAGGACAGGATACCATTTATGCAAACCAATGGTGGGATAGCACGTATCAAAACAAAAAAAATCAGGAAAATCATAATTCTTGGCATGTTTATTCGTTCCCCGAATTTGCTGGCGGATTTGTGTATTAACAACAGCATGCATTACGAACACATTGTTCTTTTACCAGAAAGATTTGGTCCATTATTTTGTAAAGTAAATGTTTTTACATATGTGAAGGTATTTTTGATTGTATTTTAATGCCTGAATTTGCCAAACCTTTTATGTTGCTCAGAAGTGTGTGTATTAAATACATTATAGTATAGAATATACTGTTTGTGAAATAGGTGGAATAATACTTAATTAATTTGTATGACATTTTTATGCATGCCATCTTAACTGAGGCATTTACTTCTAAATAAATGGATTCATGCCTGTCCTAGAAGAGGAACCTCATACACAGAAATTCAGTGTTCGCCTATTTTCACAGTAGATTCTAAATTAAAACTGCTTGAATCTTAAGGAGTTTCATTAAAAGTTTTATTTATAAGTTCAAATATTCTTGGTATTTCTGGTATTTTCTCCTTAATTTTATTTTGTAAATTAACAACTTATCACGATGCAACAAAAAAATACCGTTTTCCTTATTTTCTTCTAATTTGAAAAGTAGGTATATTTACAAAATAATATTATTTGTCTATTTATCAATGCAAAAGTATTTGACATTACTTTGGATAAAATTTGAGAGTTACGTTTCTCTTTAGAAAATAAAAGCTTAGCAAATAAACTAAGCTGCATTCCAGTGCAGTGTGGAGGTATTGCTGTGTTTGAAACGTCCCTCAGATGTAACATTAAACTTTCTCTACTTCAATGAATGCTAGATGTTAAACATCTCAAGATATCATTCAGTGAAAATCAGCGTCTTGTACTAATATCCTGGCCTCTCTCCAAATTATTTTGCTTCAGCAATCCAGCCAATAGCTGCTTATAAAGGGTTTTTAAAAAATTTGATACTTTTGCCGTTTATTTTTCTACAGTTCATTTGCAAGATTCCTTTCAATTTGACAGACCTATTCAGAACATGTGTAGTTTCAAAAAAAATTTCAAGCATGGCATCTCAAAATAAGGCAAAATACTATTCCCAATTGTTATTTACTACATCAAATTATACAACTTGTGGAAAATGACCTGAACCGTTATTCTAGATGACAAATTATGTGATGATCTGTCGAGGGACCAGTAACCTTCTTTTTATTTAAAGTAAATGACATTTGAGATCCTGAGAATTAAGGGAATAAAGCCACAGTTTTAAATTAAAAAAAATAACATTTCCTGTACAAGGTTAGAAAACTGAAACAAACTTACACAACTTATGCTAGCATCCAAAATTATCCTGAGGTAGAAGTCAGCAAATAAGTAAACTGTGGTTGAACAAGAAATAACAAGATGTGGTTTAAGAACAAAAACAAAATTGCTGAAAAGCTCAGCAGATCTGGCAGCATCTGTGTAGGAAAAACACAGTTAATGTTTCAGATCCGGTGTTCTGCGAAGCGGTCACCCAGTCTACGCTTCATTTCCCCAATGTAGAGGAGACCACATTGTGAGCAGCAAACGCAGTGGACTAGATCCTGGGAAGTGCAGGTGAAGTGTGCCATCACACACCACCTATTGTCAGTCACTAACAGTCCCCATTAACAACTACTCACCCTCCTAGCCTGATCGTTAGCAACTCCTTTGTCTATCCAACAGCTCTTCTTTCTCTTTAGGCTCTGTCCTATCATTTACTCCCTACCCCATCCCCCTCCCTTTTTTCTGCATATAAACTGACGTTTTCCCAGCCACCATCAGTTCTGAGGAAGGGTCACCAGACCTGAAACATTGACTCTGTTTTCTTCTTCACAGATGCTGCCAGAGCTGCTGAGCTTTTCCAGCAACTTTGTTTTTGTTCCTGATTCACAGTATCTGCAGTTCTTTCTGTTTTTATTTAAGATGTGGTTTAAAACAGATACCACAGATCTCTCAACAATTCACCCAGACATTAGTGATACCATGTGCCAGCAAATTTTATTAGAACTTTATTTCCTTCACAAGGTATTGCAACTCTTGACTTTCAAAGATCTGGCATTGAAACTCTCTCAAAAAACACCTCGCCTGTACTGTCTCAATTAATGCTCACAGCTTGGTAGTTCAATCTCTTATACTGCGCATCCGACTGGATTCCCAAGAATGCAGCATCTACCAATGATACCATTCTATCTCTTGCCCAGACACTTGGCTTCACTAAGCTGACAATGCCCAGGGTTTCTGAGCTCTCATTTTCCCAGTTGCACCATGCAAATAATGGTTACGGGTTTCCTTCACACTCATACTAATAGGTAAAATAAATGTGTTTAAATAGTGCCAAACTAATTTAGCCTAATATAATTTGCAGTTAATATTAAAATGAAATCTGGAATTAAGATTTTGTTGTTGAGAATATGAGCAGGTTAATTCTGAGGGGTTGCATTTGTGGTGCAGCCCAATTAAGAACACCTTAAATGGGATCCTTTATTAACTGAGTGAGAGAGACCTTTTTTGGTGTATACAAATTCAACTCACTAATGCAGTTCAGCCTTAGACTGAGTGTTTTCATTTGTTGGGTATGAATGTATCAAAATCTTTAAAATTTATGAACCTGATTTACATTAATTTGTAGTCTACATAAAAGTAAAATCTGCAGTTTAGGTTCTGGAGTTGTAAGATTTGTGCAGGTATATTTTCAAGGATTTAATTGGTGGAGTAGCCTATTTAAGAACTTGCTTAAACGGGATCATCATGAACTGATTCAAATAGGCTCTATAAAGTGATGGAGTTGAGCGTCTCATGGAGTTCAGCAGAAGAAGAACAGGTATTTGATTGCTTTTGCCTAAATGAAACATGTAATTGGTAAGTATTTCTAGACTAAGTTAAAAGGTCTTCAGTTTGTGTCCCATTCTCTAGTTCATTTTCTCTTTTCTTACAAATTGCTTGGTAGGTACAAGATTGATACTTGGGGGCAAAAGAATTGTCAAAAGTGGGAGTATGGAAGTGGTTAATAACTTAAAGAAAAATGATAGAGATTACAGATTGGGTAATGTTATAGCTGCAGCTTGAGAGAGCTGGTTAACTACAATGAGCACACTCCAACAACTGGCGGAGGCAATGATTCACTAATGATTAAAGCTAGAGTTAGATGTCACCTTGAATTCAGTGGATATAATGTGGGGAACATGGTTCATCAAAATAAGGAGAGGCTTGAGTTTAGAATGTACAGCTTCAATTAAAAAAATGTCAACACTCTCTCAGAAAGAGTACAGGTGAGAATGTGCAGCTACACTCTAGCAATACTGAATCTAGGGAACAACTACATTTGAGATTCTGTAAATTCCACAAGTGGGTTTGTAGTTTTCAATGTCCTTTCTAAAGAAGATTAGCCAACCATTAACATTTATATTCTAAAGACTTCAGAAATTTGAGAGCATTCTTGTCTCAGCAGTAATAGCATAAGGTCACCTGGCGGTCACCTAGCTCCCCCCTGCCCAGACTCCACCTTTGCTCAAAGTAAAAACCGAAAGAACTGCGGATGCTGTAAATCAGGCACCAAAACAAAGTTGCTGGAAAAGCTCAGCTCCGTTCTAAGGAAGGATCACTGGACCAGAATCGTTAACTCTTGTTCTTTTACTTCACCAATGCTACCAGACCTGCTGAGCTTTTCCAGCAACTTTGTTTTTGCTCAAGGTAAAATGTGTCAAATGACATGCAATAAATTCATGGGCATATATTGTGAGTGGCACATTAGATATTGAGGAGAACTGAGGGAAAAGGACAAGACCACTATTGAAATGCAAAGATAGATTTGACAAACCTTGAGGGATGGTGATTTCATCACTTTCCGGTTCAGAACGATGTGAACATGGGCAAGTGAGGTGTACGCTAGACTGAAATCACAAAGATAATTAGAAGATCTAAGGCTTTTTTAAAATGAATTGGATTTCTTAAAGTGTAAAGTGCAGAAGTGAAATAGCTAAAACACTAAAACAGAAGTATTCTGGATTACTAGCTATACCTACATGAATATTTCGTAATAATATTATCTCTAAAATAGACGGAGAGATTCTGATACTGGGAATGTGTCAGGGGTAAGTGCAAGAGGAAAGTTTTGGAATAGGAGTTGGGGAATGGGTAACATTTGAGAATGAGGAGAGCTCAGGGTGAGAGAAGGAGATTTGTGAATCAAGTTTCAAATTTAGGGAGTGTCAAGGGTTAGAGGCCAATTCAGCAATGGAAATCAGGGATAGTGAGGAAGAAGCAACTTGGCACCATTCAGGATAAAGCAGCCCACTTGACTGGCACCACATTCACTCCCTCCAACATTTGATGCTCAGTAGCAGCAGTGTATGTTATCTACAAGACGCACTGCAAAACTTCAAATTTCCTTAGCACCTTCCAAATCCATGACCACTCCCATCTAGAAGGACAAGGGCAGCAGATGCATGGTAACACTACCACCTACAAGTTCCTCTTCAAGTCACTCATTATCCTGTCTTGGAAATACCTAGCCGTTCCTTCATTGTTACTGGGTCAGAAATTGAGAACTCCCTTCCTAATGGCATCATATAATACATCAAATGGGTTGAAGTAGTTCAAGAGGGCAGCTCACCACCACCTTCTCAAGGATAACTAGAGATGAGTTATAAATATTGGCCCACCCAGCAACACCCACATCCCATGAATGAATTTTTTAAAAAGTTCTCTCCATCTAATTAACCTCCTCTAATAGTATGACCAAAGCATTTTACGTCTTTGCTCGCATCCAGTACTCGATATAACCTCACCAATGTTCTGCATGCCCGAGGTATAACTTTTTATTCTTCAATTAAAATTCATTTCATGATAGAGGATAACATCCCATTAGCCATCCCGGTTATGTACTATCTCTGCATTCTAACTCTGTGATTAATGCACAAAAATATCCAAGATCCCTCTGCGTATCAGAATTCTGCAATTGTTCTGTGTTTATTTAATATTCTGCCTTACTTATCTTCTGCAATGATCTGTGACATCTCATCCAATGCATTCTGGAAAACCATGTACAGTATGTCTATTGATTCCTCTTTATTCACAATGCATGGAACCCCTTTTGAGAATTACACTGAATTGGTTAAACATACAGTTCTTCTTTTCCATAACCACACTGAGTATTTCCAATTATTGTGTGGTTTATCTAATTGTGAAGCTCTAATCCCTTTAATGACTTATTTAAACACTTTGCCCATGACAGACTGGCCTACAGTCTCCTATTTTTTTCGCCTGTCTTCCTCTTGAAAGGAGAATCTTATATTTACTACTTTCGAGTCAGATGGGAATCTTTGCTGAATAGAGAAGATTTTGGAAAATTGACGCTAACATATCCCACAGATATGACTTAGATCTAGCAGGAACTGCAGATGCTGGAGAATCTGAGAATAACAAGATGTAGAGCTGGATGAACACAACAGGCCAAGCAGCATCAGAGGAGCAGGAGGACTGACGTTTCGGGCATAGAAGGAGGGTCTAGGCCCGAAACGTCAGCCTTCCTGCTTCTCTGATGCTGCTTGGCCTGCTGTGTTCATCCAGCTTTACACAGATATGACTTTATGGGTTATTGACCAAGTGCAAGAAAATGGGATTAGTGTAATTTGGTGTATGTGGTCAGCATCAATGAGATGGGCCAAAGGGGCTGTTTCTATGTTGTATGACTGTATAGATGAAGGCCATTCAACCCATTGTGTCTGCACCAACCCTTCAAAAGAGCATTATTACCTAGTGCCATTCTCCTACTTTTCCACCATATATTTGCACATTATTTATATCTAGATGTCAAAAAAAAAACTGTGGATACTGGAAGTCAGAAACATAATCAGAAATTACTAAAAGCTCAGCAGATAGTGGTAAGGGGGACATTTCACTAGATGGTGCCCTGTCACCCTTAGGGAACTGTTTGGTGCTCTGAGGGGTGTTGGTTCACTATTTCATTGCACTTAATTTTAAACTGAAGCTCACATATCCAAATCCTTCACAGATGCTGCCAGACCTGCTGGGCTTTTACAGCAACTTTGTTTTTGTTTACTTATCCAAATGGTGCTTAAGGGAGATGAGGTGATTGCACAAAGCCTTAGTCTGGGAGATGATCCAAAGGTTCCATCAGTCATAATTTGGGAAACACAAACCAAGCAGTCATAGTGTCCCCTGGTGTGTTTGGTGTATAACTCAGGTGGGATTAGTTGAAGGGCACACAGACCCCAACGCCAGGAGTATACAACAGGTTGGAGGTGTAATGTGTGTGACAATTGTATTCCTGGGGGGGGGTCCTTTTATGGGAATGTCCATTGCTTTCCTGTGTAAAGACAAACTGTATAAAGTGTATTTAAGATTTAAATCTAGTATTAGGTATGTGCACTGTGTACTGTATACCTGTATGTTGTGACAAGATCCTGGACTTTTCCAATATCTAAACTACTGAGCAGAATCCCGGACTCAGGATGTAGCAAATACACAACGGAGCCAGCAGAATGGAAATTTCTGTCCAGGGACTATTGCTCAGCCTGGAATTCCATTTTACAACTTCACTCCACTCCTCTAAAAGAACAACCAACCAAGCCTAACAGACTCTAGCCCGAGACAGATTTTACACCTTGGGCTAACCAGCACAGACAGTATGGAGCCTACAGAGATACTGGACGTTCAACTTCAATCAAAATCCATTCACATGTTCTTAACGATCAGGACACTATTTGACTTCAGAAGAGAACATCAAGTATAACCTTCAGCACGGTCTCACCTGGGTGATAGCCTTTTTTTTTCAACAAGCTCCTGCACAAACCGCTTCCCTATGAGCTTCCAGTCCCAATGAGCAACTTTGGAATCAAGAAACAGAGGCCGAACAGAGAAGCTGAATTGGGAAGCCAAACCAAGAGCGTCATTGGAACAAAGGAGATCTGAGCAGTGGAGAGAGGCCAACCAAGTGGTACCTGAACAACAGCTTCCAGACATGGAATTGTTCTGAACCAAGAGAACCGACGGCAAGAACCTTAGCAACTGAGTGCACTTTAAAACTGCGTTTTCCTCAGTGGTGAGGTGAAACGCCAAAGTTCCAACCTATCTAGTAGGGAGGGGAAAGCAAGGGGTGGCAGTGCTTGGGATCCCATGGGTAGAAAGCCTGATTTAAAGATTCTGTAATTAACGCTGTGTTTAGGTTCTAATAGTGTTTTAATATGATAATAGGTTGGCACAACATCGTGGGCCAAAGAACAGTACAGGCTCTATGTTCTAATCTAGCTAATATTGTATTTAATAGGATTACTGTCCCTGTACAGTTGATTTGTATCAATTTCTCTGCCTGTTGCATTTACCTATATTTCTTGTATTATATTTACCTTTTTTTGTATTTAAATAAACAGAGATTCATTTGCCCTGAAACACCGGTCTACCGCCTTCATTTCACATTCCCTAAATAAATTGTGTCTAGAACGAGGGATTTGGGGGTGATTTAAAATGACTTAAAACTCAGAAAATTACTGATTGCAAGCCAGAACCCTACATTTCAGCACTGGTTGTAGCTAGGTGTGTGTGTGTGTGTGTGTGTGTGTGTGTGTGTGTGTGTGTGTAATGATAGGTGGAGTTGGAACCCAGAGAGGCTGAAAAACAATTGCACAGAGAGATGCTACTGGGGACCGTTGGTGGCTGACAATGGGTTGTTTGTAGTAGAAGTCTATGTGCTGAGAAGGTGTAATGTGGGGGTTGGGGTAAGAATATGGGAGAAGATTCTAAGGCCCTAAAATTTTTAAATTTGATATAGTCCAGAAGACTGCAGAAATCCAGAGTGAAAAATGAGGTGTTGTCGGTGAGCCTCGTAGGAACGCTGTAGCAAGCCTCAGACAGATGTTAGCCAAGGAACACAGTGGTGTGTTGAAATGGAAGGAGCAGCTGAATACTCAGAGATAGTAGGAACTGCCAATGCTGGAGAATCTGAGATAACAAGGTGTAGAGTTGGATGAACACAGCAGGCCAAGGAGCATCAGAGGAGCAGGAAAGCTGATGTTTTGGGTCTAGACCCTTCTTCAGAAATGGGGGGGTGAAGGGGATTTTGAAATAAATAGGGAGAGAGGGGGAGGCGGAAAGAAGATGGATAAAGGAGAAGATAGGTGGAGAGGAGACCGACAGGTCAAGGAGGTGGGATTGGAGCCAGTAAAGGTGAGTGTAGGTGGGGAGTTAGGGAGGGGATAGGTTGGTCCAGGGAGGACGAACAGGTCAAGGAGGCGGGATGAAGCTAGTAGGTAGGAGATGGGGGAAGGCTTGAGGTGGGAGGAGTAGATAGGTGAGAGGACAGGTTAGGGAGGCGGGTACGAGCTGGGCTGGTTTTGGGATGCGGTAGGGGGAGGGGAGATTTTGAAGCTTGTGAAGTCCACATTGATACCATTGGGCTGCAGGGTTCCCAAGCGACATAGGAGATGCTGTTCCTGCAACCTTCGGGTGGCATCATTGTGGCACTGCAGGAGGCCCAGGATGGACATATCATCCAAGGAGTGGGAGGGGTAGTTGAAATGGTTCGCGACTGGGAGGTGCAGTTGTTTGTTGCGAACCGAGCGTAGGTGTTCCACAAAGTGGTCCCCAAGCCTCTGCTTGCTTTCTCCGATGTAGAGAAGGCTACAACGGGAACAGTGGACGCAGTATACCACATTAGCAGATGTTCAGGTGAACATCTGTTTGATGTGGAAGGTCTTCTTAGGGCTGGTGAGGCGGGAGGTTTAGGGGCAGGTGTAGCACTTCCTGCGGTTGCAGGGAAAAGTGTGGGGGGCTGGTGGGGAGTGTACAGCGGACGAGGGAGTCAGCTCAGAGTCATTCTTGCAGACAGACCGTTCTACCCAACTAGTTTTCTCTCTCTCAGGACTCATCTCCAATTGTCCAATTGTCAAATGTCTCAACTGAACCTGCCTCCACCGTATTTCCAGGCAGTTCTTTCATGTGAATGACCATTCTAGTCAATCTCATCCGTAATTATTGAAAATGTCTCCTGCAGTCTGTTACTATCTTCGCTATTTATTTACAGCATTTCTGATTTCACCAGCATCTGCAAACTCTGACATGATGCCCTATTATATCCAATTGCAGGTCAAGCAGAAATCTCAACACTTCACTCTTATCTGTGAAACAACCTTTCGGCATTAGTCTCTGCTGTTTGTCTCTGGACAATGCTATATATAAGTAGAGATTTACCAAGCCTGTCAGGGAACTTGGACAATGCAACTTCGAATCAGCAACAAGAGGCACAGTAACACTCACCAGAGTCCTCACGTGATGAGACAGTCACATGACAATGTTTCCCGGAAAACAAAATAATATAGAGCTGACACTGCCCAGACTGGAGAACTTGGTGGCAGTGTGAGAGTTATAACAGGGAGAGTTCACCAAAGAGGGGGTTACTGTGCTGAGGTTGGAGCCGTTCCGCGGACACTGCAGCCCGGCGGGATGGAGGCGCTGCCTCCCGGCGCTGTACTGACTGCTGTCTTCCTCACTGTGCTGGTTGGGCTCGCTATCCACTTGTTCGCTGACTATGTCCGTAAATGGAACCAGATGAAACGGATCCCCGGGCTCAGCCCGACCTACCCGATCCTGGGGAACGCACTCCTGTTCAAGCCAAGTGGAGAAGGTAGGTACACACTGCCGTTGACACAGGCTCTGAACTCTTACTTAACCTACTGAGCGGCTTTGATTTAAGTAACACCAGGGTTAACTTGCCACAGCGAGGGCCTGCCCATTTTATTATCAACTTAGTCAGAAATGTCATAACGTGAACCTAGGCCTCCTGTCTCGGAGGAAGGGACATACCATCGCGCAACAAGAGCCCTCTGGGTATTATGTATAAAATGATTCACAATTTACTGAGAACGGAACGAAACTAACTCGTTTATGGTTAATTTTGAAATGCTGGGCTCCTAACTTTCAGTGTTTGTGAAGAGTCACTAATTTAAAACAAAACATTGTAATCCTCTTTAAATAAACTTATTTAGTAAAGAGCTCTGCTTTGCTTGAGGGAAGGAAATCTGCCATCCTTACCTGGTCTGGCCTACATGTGACTCCAGACCCACAGCAATGTGGTTGACTCTTAACTGTCCTCTGGGCGATTAGGGATGGACAATAAATGCTGGCCTAGCCAGCGATGCCCTCATCCTGGGAATGAATTAAAAAAAACTTTGTTACTATGGCACACACTTGATCAAACGGATTCAGTTGTATAAATAAGTGGAAAAAAACATGTGATTTAGTTGTGGATTTAAAATAGGTTATGTATCTTTTGTTCTATGTTTACAAACAACATGTGATCATTCAAACATTTTAAAATGCAATTTTTGATTTTTTTTGCCTTCTATGGGATTTCACTTTCAGTTTGAGGGTATTAAATTTCTATGACCTTGAAGAAGGTAAAGCTTTTGGAGTGATGAGAGAGAACCAGAATGATTTAAAAGATGCTAACTATCTATATTAAGAATTGAGAATTAAAGTTCTGGGAGTTTCTAATTCAGTGATTAAAATGACTCCTTTGTATTAATATATTTCACTTATGTGTTTAACGCTTTTTGAGCATTTCTGAAAAAAGACACATTTTGTTGATTTTCATCTGAACAGGACAATTCACCAGAAATACGGGAGATGAGAGTGCTGATTGGTAGAGGCTTTGTCTTGGTTATAGGATTGGCAGCTAACTGCCAGATTTGGTTTAAATTTAAACAAACCATGTTGACATTAGTCAAGGTAATGTCTTGAAAAGTGAAAACAGAGAATGGCTGTCAATTATTTTGTTGAGTTTAATCAAGTGCAATGTGTCTATATGTTCTTGCCATCCATAAAGGGCAGGGCCATGTGTATTTCTAATATCTGCAGCTCCATTAGCATATGTGTGCCACACTGCAAGTATGACTGACAATCTAAGTTTAAGTGTGAGCACAATTCTTAGCACACTTGGTTGTTGAGCAAGTGTTACATAATCATCGACTAACATCTAGACACTATATTTTGTATGTTGTCAGCCTGGTTGCTTGATTTTCATTTATTATTGTCACATGTACATAGTTAAAAGTGCCGTTTTACATGCTACTCAGGAAGATTGTACCATATGAAGTGCAACAGGGTAATAGAACAAAGTGTGGAATACAACGTTACAGCAGCAGAGAAAGTGCAGAGAGTGAGATCGATTTTAACGTTTTGAGAGGTTATCAAAAGCCTGATAACAGTGGGGAAGAAGCTGTATTTGAATCTGTTGGCCTGTGTTTTCAAATTTTTATATCTTCTCCTTGAAAGAAGAGGATGGGAAAGTATACCCAGGGTGGGAGGTGTCTTTGATTATGTTTGACTCCATCTATACTTCCCGTTGCCTCAGGAAAACAATGAATGGAAGGCTGGTGTGCGTGATGTGCTGGGTTGTGTTCACAACTCTCTGTAGTTTCTTGGGAAGAGCAGTTGCCCTAACAAGCTGTAATGCATCCAGATAGGATGCTTTCTATGTTGAATCTATAAAAATAGGAGAGAATCTTTATGGATGTGCCCAGTTTCCTTTTTTATCCTGAGGAAATAGAGATTTTGTGTTTTATTGACCACAGTGTTGCTGTGGGTGGACCAGGACGGATTGTCAGTGATCATTACTCCTAGGAACTGGAGGCTGTTGATCATCTCCACACCAGCCCCATTGATGCAGACAGGGTTGTGCCCTCCACTGTGCTTCCTAAAGTCAAAAATCAGCTCCTTCCCTTTTCCTAATGGTGAGTGAGAGATTGTTGTCTTTACACCATGCCACTAAGCAGTCTGTCTTTCCTGTATTCTGTCTCGTTGTTGTTTTGAGGTCCGGCCCACAACAGTGGTGTCATCAGCAAACTTGTAAGCGGGGGCTGAGTATGCAGCCTTGTGGGGCACTGGTGTTGGCGTTCATGGTAAAGGAGGTATTGTCGCCTATTCTTACCGATTACAGTCTGAGTCAGGAAGTCGAGGATCCAGTAACAGAATGGGGAGCAGAGACATCGATCTTCGAGTTTGGAGATGCGTTTGTGGAATTTAAATGGTTTTGAAAGCAGAGTTGTACTCAATAAGTAGGAGCCCGATGTAGGTATCCTTGTTGCCCAGATGTTCCAGAGGTGTATGTAGGGTCATGGAGCTGGCATCTGCCATGGACCTGTTGCGCCAGTAGGCGAATTGCAAAGGATCAGGTCGGTCTGGTAGGCTGGAGTTGACGTGAGCTGTGACTAACCTCTCGAAGCACTTCATAATTATGGAGGTCAGAGTCACTGGGTGGTAGTCATTGAGGCAAGCTGCATGGTTTTTCTTTGGCACTGGAATGATGGCGGTCTTCTTGAAGCAGGTCAGATCATAGTAAGGAGAGGTTAAAGATGTCTGCGAACACTCCCGCCAGCTGGTCCACGCAGGATCTGAGTGCATGGCTGGGGGTTCCATCTGGATCAGTCGTTTTCCATGGGCTCACTCTCAAGAAGGCCAGTCTGACATCTGCCATGGTGACTGAGGGAACAAGTGCACCTGAGGCTGTCGAGGAAGGTGACATCATTTTGTTTGGGCATAGCCAGTAGCTTGCTTATTATGAAGAGCTGAAGGAATATACTCTTTGATACAGTCTGCCAACAATCAACGTAGCTGCCATTACACCAGTACTGAAATTCATATCTCATGTTACTCATTTGTATGCCAGGCAGGATGTCTTTTTGGCTTGACGACAGAAGTGTTTTGTAAGAAACCACTTGTGTTACTTCACGGTCATTTGAACCAGCTAGCTTCCTGTTGCTCCAACAGATAACCAACCTTTGTAGAGTAACCCTGAGGTAGATTGCAGATTTTTTTTCAGAATCAAAAGTGAAGACCTTGGTGTCTGTTTATCTGCCAAGAAGCTAAAAAGATGTGCTTCCTATGCCCTGACCAACCAGAGCCAAACTTCGTGGTTTAAATTAAAACAAAACCTGTCTGTTAACTGTCAGTCATAATCTAACTGGTACATTCTCCATGGCAACACCTTCAACAAACAACACTTTCTTCTCATCAGTATATAATTATTGTTTTCCCTTTTGATTGGTATTCCTTGTTAATTGTCCGCAACTGGAATATTGCATGCAATTCTGGTCCCCTTGCTACAGGAAGGATGTTGTGAAACTTGCAAGGGTTTAGAAAAGATTTTACGAGGATGTTGCCAGGGTTGGAGGGTTTGAGCTATAGGGAGAGGCTGAATAGACTGGGGCTATTTTCCCTGGAGCTTTGGAGGGGTGACCTCATGGAGGTTTATAAAATCATGAGGGACATGGATAGGGCCAATAGACAAGGTCTTTTCCCTGGAGTGGGGGAATCCAAAACTAGAGGGTACAAGTTTAACGTGAGTGGGAAAAGATTTAAAAGGGATCTAAGAGGCTACGTTTTCATGAAGAGGATGGTGCGTTTGTGGAATGAGCTGCCAGAAAAAGTGGTGGAGACCGGTACAGTCACTACATTTGAAAGGCATCTGGATGTGTATATGAATAGGAAGGGCTTAGAGGGATATGGATCAAATGCTGGCAAATGGGACTAGGTTTATTTAGGATATTTCATCAGCAAGGATGAGTTGAACTGAAGGCTCTGTTTCCATGCTGTATATCTCTATGACTCTGAGTGTGAAATGAGAAAGCTTTGCCAAAGTCTGTTTTTTTTTCAGCAATACTCAAGGTCTGTACTTTGAAACAATGACTTAATTCACAATTGTTTTTGGGTTCTTTTAGACTTTTTCCTTCAACTGATTGAATTTACCACTAAGTGCAGAGATGAACCACTCATGAAATTATGGTTGGGACCGCTACCCTTTGTTGTGTTGTTTCATGCAGAGAATGTGGAAGTAAGTTATTTTTCGATGTGGTATTTTGGGTTTGTGCTTGGGAAAACTATATATTTAAATGTATTCATTTATGGGATGGCACTGGCAAATCCAACAATTATTTTCCATCCCTAATTCCCCTTAAGAAGATGGTGGTGAACTGCCTTCTTGGACAGCTGAAGCTAATATTAGTGAAATATTTCCACATTGCTGTTAGGGAAGCCAATCCAGGACTTTGACCAGCAGTGATGAAGGATCGGTGATACATTTCCAAACCAGGAACAGTGAATAGGTCCTGTTCTGGTGACTCTCCTGCCCTTCTTATTATGGTTTGTGTGGTGCTGTAGTATGCATATTGCAGCTGCAGTGCTCCTAAGTGTAAATACTGTTTTTGGAGCTCCTACGTATTTAAGAACATTGAGGATATCTCATCAGATTGACTTATGGTGAGTTATGGTAGCCTGGATTCATGAGTTCTGGAAGTTTCAAATCCGACAAAGATATATTCTGTTAATTAACAAACTGGTCTTTGGCAGGTGGTGAGAGAGCAAAACATACCTTACCTCCTCCATGCCAACCTGACTGTTGCAGATGCATCTGTCCATGAAAGTGTTGGTGACCACAGCACAGCTTTGTGGAGGCTATGTCCCTCCTTTACTTAGTGCCACACACAATGGAGGGTATGGTCAATCAGGTATGCTCAATTGAACAGATTTTGAGTATCTCTAGACTAGGCATCCATGAGGCGCTGTGGGCTATTGTCAGCTGCAGAACTGTACTCCAATACAATCTCCTAACCTCAAAACCCGGCATATCCCCCATTCTACCATTGCTGTAAAGCCAGGGGATTGGTTTAATGAAGATTGCAGGAAGGGAAGCCAGGATAGCACCAGGCATACCCAAAATGAGGTTAAATGAAGGTACAAGACAGGACTAAAAAGCAATAAGCAGCAAGTGATAGCAATTCCATAACCAATGAATCCGATTTAGTCTCTGTCGTCCTGCTATGTGCAGGTTTGAACTGATGTGCCATTTGCATGATGACTTAGCTTTGACAATGGCACGTTACTAGATCTGTTTGAATATATCCCATTTAATGCAGTTATAATGATAGAAAATGTGAGGAAAGGGCGTTAAGAATGTGGTAGTGGAGTTTACCTCCAAATGGATTAGATGACAGTAATTTCCTGCCAAAATTAACATGGACCGATGCACCAACAACAGGTAGGTTAGTCAGTTGTTTTTTGTATGGAGTTGTGGGCGTATCCTCCACTCCTGTTTCAGACCCACTCCGGAGGCTAGGTCTTTCAGGCCTTGGTCAGCTCAGTCAGCATTTGTAAGGTTGAGCCACTCTTGGTGTCTCCCATCCAGAAGACATATTTTGTTACTGTCATTGGGCCTTCCCAATGATGTTCAACATGCTGGAGCACTGTTGTGTTAGAGTGAATTATAGAGTCATACAGCAAGGAAACAGGCCCTTGGCCCGACTTGTTCATGCTGACCAGGTTTCCTAAATAAAATTATTCCCATTTTGCCTGTATTTGGCCCATATCCCACTAATCCTTTCCCATCCATGTTCTTGTGCAAATGTCTCTCAAATGTTGTAATTGTACCCGTCTCTACCACCTCCTCTGGCAGCTCATTCCATATCGACACCACTGTCTGTGTGAAAAAATTGTCCCTCGGGTCCCTTTTTAAATCTGTCCTCTCTCTCACCTTAAACCTATGCCCCCTAATTTTGGATTCGTGTATGCTAGGGAAAAGACCTTGGCTGTTCACCTTCTGTATGCCCCTAATGATTTTATAAACCTCAATAAGATCACCCCTCAGCTTCTGATGCTTCAAAGAAAACAGGTCCCAGCCTATCCAGCCTCTCCTTAAACTCAAACCCTCAGTCTCGGCAACATACCTGTAATTCTCTTTTGTTTGTTTTTTGCACCCTTTCCAGTTTAATAACATCATCCCTATAGCAGGCTGACCAGAATTGTACGCAGTACTCCAAATGTGGCCTTGCTGATGTCTTTTACAGGTGTAACATTTTGCACCAACTCCTATACTCAATTCTCTGACTGAAGATAAGTGTACCAAATGCTGTCTTCACTGCCCTGTCTACCTGTGATGTCACTTTCGAGGAACAATGTTCCTGCACCCCTAGGTCTCTCTGTTCAACAGCACTCTGCTGGGGTCTACCATTAAGTGTACAAATCCTGCTCTCGCTTGTCTTGCTAAAATGCAACATCTCAGTTGTTTATGAATTAAACGCCATCTGCCATTCCTCAGCCCACTGGCTCAGTTCATCAAGATCCCATTGTGTTCTTAGATAACTTCTTAATTGTCCACTATACCAGCAACTTTGATGTCACCTGCAAACATACTAACTATGTCTTGTATGTTCTCATCCAAGTCATTTCTATAAATGATGAACAACAGCGGACTCGGCACCAATTCCATTGGCACACTGCTGGTAACACGTGTGTGTGTGTGTGTGGTCTGAACAATAACTCTTTACTATCACTGCCCTCTCTCCTACCATCCAGTCAATTTTTGTGTCCAATTGGCTAGCACTCCCTGAATTCCAAATGACCTAACATTACTAACCAGTCTACCATGCAGAATCTTGTCAAAGGCATTACTAAAGTTTGAGTGAGGCTAGATGATGCTGAGCAGCAGTTTGGTTTCTTTGATCATTCTTGACCTGGGTTTTGTCCCGAGTGACCCAAATTGTAACGTTGGTAAGGTGTCTTTTTAACCTGTTTTGAACTGCTGGAATAGAAGGTGGTAGTAGCTGATGATTTCTGTTTTACAAACTGACATATTTATTGAAATTCCAGTACAAATGCAAATTGCGAAGAATCTTAGTGTAACATCTTGTAATCCTATAGGTCGTATTGAGCAGTTCCAAACACCTTGATAAGTCCTATGCATACAAGTTTCTTCACCCCTGGCTTGGTACGGGACTATTGACAAGGTATTGTTCATTCATCCATGTGTAGACTTGTATCAGTGATCATATTAGAGTCGTTCTCTGCAGTGTTGTCATGGGTAATAAAGAGATCCTTGTTCTTTAGAACTCTTACAACAAAATTATCATACAAAAAGCAGCTATGTTTTGTATTAGCAACTTAACATTGCAGTTATTAGCTGTCATCTTTTATGTATCTGTGTCCTGTGACACAATAGAATATTACTGCAGCAATAGTGCAGCATGTTACTGAAAGATGTTTAAACTTTATTAATTGAGTAATCTGTGCTTTTGCTACCTACTCCTTGTTATCTCTCTTCTGCTTCAATCTCTGTGATAATCTTTGTATTATTGGGTAGAAGTCAAACAGGGGTCTTGTTGCCTAACATTTTTTTTTTGTTCCCAATGTCTCCTATTCAAGAATCAATTGAGTTTTGTTGACCTGCTGTGATGGTGTTTGTGAGGTGGGGAATTGCCCCTCAATTACTGCTCCGATACTTCACTGCAGAAGGTTCTGCTGCTGTCTGCATTAATTCTGGCATGTCTAGCATCCTTAAATGCCATTAATTATGGTCAGACCCTGTTAAATTTGGCCATTTGTAATCGAAACTAGGTATCAGTTGTTATTTGGCAAAACATTACTATGCTTGGAATCTGACATTCAGAGCACTATTTTTGCCACCATCAGGGAAGTAGGTGCATCCATCCCACTGAACATGCCAATTATTGCACTCCATACTAAATAATTCCAAGGTTTTTAATGGGTCCTTTTAACCAGCCTACTTAGAACAAACATTTATTTAAAGTGATTAAATACATGGGTTTTGCTCACAAAATAACTGTTCAAATTGCACTTATGCAAATTTCGAGGCAAGTATTTTATTTGACAATAATTGAACTTGTATCTAGAAATATGGTTTGTTCCTTTCCACCTTGTTGTGGAACATGGGAACATACAGGTGAGAATTTGAGTTGGCGTTATCTGAAGAGTTGAAATCGGCTCTAATGCAACAGCCGAGTCAGGAGCTGGAGAAAGTGAATTTAAATCTGATCTTGCATGATGGAATTGTATTACTGACTTACTGTTTTGATTCTGTGGCAATTGGTAGTCTCAGTTATACAACAGCAGAGTTTGGCTTGCCTACCTTCTCAAGTGTTGTAGATACAGTCTAGAGTTTGAATTTGTAAAACAGCAGCTATCATTTCAGTTACCTGCTCCTCCTCTCTGCTGATTATTGTTCTTCATAGCCAGTAATTAAATGAATATTGCATGGTTCACATTTTTCCCAAGGTGTCTTACCATGAAGTACAGGTAGTTTGGAATTGGAATTCATTATTAGGGTCACTCTTCAAGCATCAATGGAGTTCAGTGATGGAGAAACTGATTTTTTTTAAGTACTAAAAATGAAATATTTACTTAAAATATCTGTCTGTTTGCACAAGTACAATTTAAGTGTTAGCAAAATTGTATTCATTTATTTGATTGGATATTTTAGATTATATATAGTATACTGTCATAAATGAGTTTATTTCTGTGCTGTATGATTATGAACTAAATTGAGCTGAAAGTTCACCTTTTTTATTGGCAGGCTACTTAATTAACATACCAAAGGTAATGCAGTGTGTGTCTTTCTCTGTTAACTATCATGTTTGATAACAGCTTTCTCCACCTGAAGGCCTGTCTTTTATGCTATAGTATCGGATTATTTTCCCCTTCATGTTAGGTTATTATTATGGATTTTTATTTATTCATGGGATGTGGATAACATTAACAAGGCCAGATTTTATAGCTCATTTAGAATTGCTGTTAAGGAGGTAGTGAGTTACTGCCTTAACTTCTCTCTGAAGCTTCTCGGTTGTATTTAGGGTCAGCCACATTGTTGTTAGTCTGGAGTCAGATGTTGTGTAAAGATAATAGATTATCTTCCCAAAAATGAGTTAACCTCATGGTCAGCATTACTGAAACTTTTTTAAAATCTATATTTATTTAATTGTATTTAAATTCTACAGCTCCGTGGTGAGATTTGAACTCTCCATATCATTACCTCAGACCTTTCTCGATGTCTGTCTGGATCAGCAGCTGTACTCCATTAAACCTCGTTTAATTTGGTGTCATCATAGAAATGAGGCAGGTTTGGCAGCACAGTATGTGCAATGTCCCTACATCTGAACCAATCCCGCCTAGGGATTGATGGCCAAGGAGGAGTGCCAAATAGGTTGAGACTCAATCTGCAAATGCACCCAACATGTGCCAATGACAGCCAGTAAGAGCTGGAAAGATTTCTAATCAGCCTTCTTGTCAAGAGGAAGTTTCAGCCTGTATAACGTACCCACCACAACAAGGTCTTCCTGAATAGTCTTTATCACGCCACACCAATAAAAAATGACTAATTAGGTTAGGTATCGATATCAAAAACTTATCTCTGAGCATGCATGAAATAGTAGGTTAATGTGGTGTGACAGCATATTGCAACACCATTTGTCTGATAAAGTGTCACTAATTCCAAGTAATGTGCATGTTGTTCAATACAATTGTTTTTTTCCTTTCTTGAAAAGAAATGAATTGAAAAAAATTGAAACTGAGTTTATATTTTCTTGAAAGGAGAATTAATAGGAGAACTTTGGGGAAAGAATAGGAGAGTGAAAAGAAACTTAACTGGATTAACCAGGCAAATACTATAACTGAAAGAGTTGGTCAAAGGTTTGGTATTTATTGGTGAGTTATGTACTAGACTTCCTAGAGCCATTTCACCATCTATAGGGCACAAATTCAGGTGATTTGTGTGAATAAGTACACCATACTCAAAGCTCAAGAACTTGATTGGGATTTATCCACCATTTTACACGTTCATGCCCTCCTTCACTTCTTTGCGGTGGCAACAGTGTATCCAATTGACAAACTCTCTCAGCCTTCTTTGACAGTACCTTTCTAAAGCTACAATCTGTACTACCCAGATGACAAGGGTAGCAGAATTCCAAATCTTCCAAGTTTCTTGTGGACTCTCATTCTATTCTGAATTGTAACTGTATTGCTGTTCTTTCATCATTTCTATATTAGCATCATGGAGCTCTGTCTCCCTAACCACATGTAGGGTACTTGAGAACTAGGAATAGGCCTTTCAGCTCCTCAAGCCTGTTCTGCCATTCAATGAGATCATGGCTGATCTAAGCACATAAGGGGAGCTAAGGGCTGAGTGGTATAATCGCTAGACTGTTAATTAAGGTGGTGTTCTGGAGACCCAGGTTCAAATCCTGTCATGCCAGAAGGTAAAAAATTTGAATTCAACTTGGCGTGAAAGTATTGTCAATTGTTATGGAGGGAAAGAAAAGTCCTGGTTAACTAATGTCCTTTTAGGGAAGGAAACTGCTGTCCTTAGCTCGTCTGGCCTACATATGACTCCAGACCCACAGTAGTGTGATTGACTCTTAATTGCCCTCTGGCCAATTGGGGATGAGCAGTAAATTCTGGCCTAGCCAGCGATGCCCACATCCCTGCAAGTGAATTTAAAAACAAAAAAAATTCTTGATCACTTTAAAGGTTCTGCTTCAAATAATCACACTGGTCAATATAGGAGTTTGAGGTGCTGCAGATACTTGGAATTAATATTTTTAAATCACAGTTTATGATCTGAGTGGCATTGTCCCTTTACAGGTGCTTTATTAAAATGCACTAAAATAGTGTCTTCAAAATGTGGAACTAATGTTCTCCTCTTTGTTTTGCTTTGCAGCACTGGAAGTAAATGGCGTGCAAGGAGGAAGTTAATAACCCCGACATTTCACTTCACAATTCTGACAGAATTTCTGGAGGTTATGAACGAACAGACCAGTGTATTACTGGAAAAATGGGAGAAGAAAGTGGGAAAGGGACCTTTTAACTGCTTTACTGATGTCACTCTTTGTGCATTGGACATTATTTGTGGTGAGTTTGCATAAATTGTTAAAATGGGAGCATTTATTAAAAAGGGTCAGAATTAACAGCTTGGCGGAAGAATATTCAGTCTATTTAGAAATAGCAAGAACTGCAGATGCTGGAGTCAAAGTTGACACAGCAGGTCAGGCAGCATCAGAGGAGCAGGAAAGTTGGCGTTTCATGTTTACACCCTTCCTTGAAACTGATAGAGGGTCCTCACCCGAAATGTTGACTTTCCTGTTCCTCTGCTGCCTGACCTGCTGTGTTCCTCCTATTCAGTAAATTGTCTATGCTGCTGCTTTAGAGTAATTTAAAAAATGATTCCTTTTCCCTCCAAAGCAATGTATCCTGTTTCAAATATCCATTCTGATTTTTCTTTTTTTTTTCAAAAAGATGCAGTGGTCTCTGCCTCGAGCATTCTGAGTTACAATTGCCATATCAAATGTTTCTTTTTCCTTTTCTCAATGCTTTAGCAATAACTTCAAATTGATGGTCACTGAATCCTATTGAGGGTTTTTGTTTTTAGCCTATTTTATTCTTTCAAAGTCCTTCAGGATTTTAAAATTCAGTGTCCTCATCAGCTTCTCTGTTTATTTAGAAATGTATTGTTGTGTCTCAATACCTTCAACTTCCCTACCTTCGCACCTTAGAATCATACAGTACAGAATATGCTCTTTGACTTATCAAGTCAGTACCACCAAAAATCTATTGCTACCTGCACTAGTCCCACTTCCACGCAAAAGCCTTGAATGTTCCGATACTTCAAGTGCTAATCCCAAGTACATTTTTAAAGGTTGAGGTTTCCTGCCCTCTCAGGCAATGCATTCTAACGCCCCATCCCCCACCCTGAGTGAAAAAGGTTTTTCCTTAAATCTTCTCTAAAACTCTTGCCTTTCACTTTGAAATTATGCCCCTTTGTTATGGACCTTGAAAGACTTCATTTGATTTATTATTGTCACATGTACCGAAATACAGTGAAAGGTATTGTTTTGCAAACTATTTAGGCAGATCAAACCAAACATTAGTACGTTAGGGCATTAGAGCAGAACACAGAATGCAGTGTTCCAGCTAGAGAGAAGGTGCAGAGAGAGATCAGATTTTATATTTGAGAGGTCAGTTCAAACGTTTGATAGCAGCGGGGAAGAAGCTGTTCTTGAGTCTGTTGGTATGAGTTTTCAAACTTCTGCCAGGTGGAAGAGACAATAAACTAGGGTGTTGGCTGCTTTCCTGAAGCTGTCGAAAATATAGAGTCAGTGGATGGGAGCTTGGTTTGCGTGATGGACTAGACAGTTCATGACTCTCTGTAATTTCTTGTGGTCTTGGGCAGACCTGTTGCCTTCGCAAGCTGTGATGCATCCAGTTGGATGCTTTCTATGGTGCATCAATAAAAATTGGTAAGAGTCATTGTGGACATGCCAAATTTTCTCAGCCTTCCAAATTTTGAATATTAAGGTAATACTCTCTGGACAACAACCTGAGTCACAGGCAAAGTGGCATAGGGTAAATAAAGTCCAATGTGTGGATCAAAGATTGTGGATGGAAATAGGTTTCAGTTCATAAAGCACTGGAATCAGCGTTGGTTTGGAAGGGAGCTGTTCTGGAGGGATCGGCTTCATTTAAACTGTGCTGGTACCATTGTCCTGGTTAATTGAAGAGCAAGGGTAGCTTTAAGTTCGTTGTGGGGAGGGGAGCTGTGGAGAGGAGAAATGTAGCAATACAAAGCAAGATGATTTGGTAGCAAAACAGGCCAGCTATTTGGATAATAATGCCCAGATAAAACATAAAGGGGCAGAGTATCTGAACATAGAAAGCTGAGTGTAAATAGGGTACAACTGGGGGGGGTTGGGAGTGGTGTGATCAAATGGTAAACAGACAAAATTACCAATCTTTATTTGAATGTGTGTAGCATTCAAATCAAAATAAATGAATCAGCAGCACAAATACATGTAAATGGGTATGATCTTACAGCCCTTATGGTGAGGTGGTTACAAGGATCAAAGCTAGGAATCAAATATTCAGGGGTATGTGACTTTTGAAAAGGACAGGCAGGAAGCGAAGTGTGGTGGAGCAGCTTTTTTGATATAGAATATGTATGATAATAAGAAAGGATCTTGGATCAAAAGATATAGTATCCATATGGGTGGAAGTATGAAATAACAAGGAGGAAGATGCTAAATGAAAAAAATGCATGCTGGAAATTTGAAACAAAACCAGAAATAGCTGGAGAAATTCAGCAGGTCTGGCAGGATGTATGAAAGAAAAGCTGAAAAAGATGCTAGTTGGAATAGTCTACAGGCATCAACAATAGCTATTTGGTCGAACTAAGAATAAATCAGGAGATAGAGGCTGTATGACAAAAGTAGGACATGGATCATAAATGACTTTAATCTTGTAGATTGGGGTGATCAGATTAACAGAAGAAGCCATGATGAAGAATTCAGTGTGTTTTATTTCTTTATTCGTTAATGGGATGAGGACGTTGCTGGCCAGGCAGCATTTATTGTCCATCCCTAATTGGCCAGAGGGCAGTTCAGAGTCAACCACATTGCTGTGGGTCTAGAGTCACATGTAGGCCAGACCAGGTAAGGATGGCAGTTTCCTTCCCTAAGGGACATTAGTGTGTTCAGGATAGTTTCCTAGAATGGATCCACAGTGTATCAATCAGGGATAAGGCTATCTGGTGATAGTAATGAGGAAGTTTTATCAAATAATATTTGAGTGAAAATCCCCTAGGAAACACAGAATGTAACATGATAAAATTTGGCATTCTGTTTGAGAGGAAGGAATTGGGTTAGAAATAGCTGTGCAAAGCTAATGTAAGGGTAATTGCAAAACATGAGGGCAGGGCTGGGTGCATTGGACTAGAAAAGGAGTTTAGCAGCAAAGTCAGTTGAGGGATGATGGTAGATGTTTAAGAAAATAGTTCATGGCTCACAACAAAGATGAAATTCCAGTGAGAAAGAAGGATTCTAGGATTCAATTCTGTTAATTGACAACACGAGGCCCTGATTTGGGGGTGAGTTCAAGGTTACTGATGGACCTTCTTGCCCAGCATTTAATTGCTTGGGTGGTTAAAAGGGATTGAGTGTTCCTCCACGGAAACTTGCCCAATAACTAATCCTTCTCGCCACCTCTATAAGACCATAAGACATAGGAGCGGAAGTAAGGCCTTAAGCCCCATCGAGTCCACTCCGCCATTTAATCATGGCTGATGGGCATTTCAACTCCACTTACCCGCACTCTCCTCGTAGCTCTTGATTCCTTGCGAGATCAAGAATTTATCAATCTCTGCCTTGAAGACATTCAACGTCCCGGCCTCCACTGCGCTCCGTGGCAATGAATTCCACAGGCCCACCACTCTCTGGCTGAAGAAATGTCGTCTCATTTCCATTCTAAATTGACCTCCTCTAATTCTAAGGCTGTGCCCACGGGTCCTAGTATCCCCACCTAATGGAAACAACTTCCCAGCGTCCACCCTTTCTAAGCCATGCATTATCTTGTAAGTTTCTATTAGATCTCCCCTCAACCTTCTAAACTCCAATGAATACAATCCCAGGATCCTCAGCTGTTCATCGTATGTTAGGCCCACCATTCCAGGGATCAGTATGTCCTTCCTGAGGTGTGGGGCCCAAAATTGGACACAGTATTCTAAATGGGGCCTAACTAGAGCTTTATAAAGTCTCAGAAGCACATCGCTGCTTTTATATTCCAACCCTCTTGAGATAAATGACAACATTCCATTCGCTTTCTTAATCACGGACTCAATCCTGGACTAGCACTCCCAGAGCCCTTTAGGGAAGGGATAAGCTCGTCCATTGTGTTAATACGTTCGGTGTAGTTTTGATGCTATTTGTTTTCTCAGTGCTCATAAATGTAAGCTTATTTGTATATTCCTAATGTTAAGGTTAATTGATTAGATCAGTACCAATATGTGACTTACCTTCTGGATTTTCCACTGTAGAAACTGCAATGGATAAGAAAGTCTATGCTCAGAATAACAGTGACTCGGAATATATTCGTGCAATTTACAAGTGAGTTCCTTGTGTTTCCTGAATGGTTTTCTGCATTTTCTTATGATGTTTCTGTGAAGTAGAAGATAATCCTTTTGTGATACAATCCATTTGGGTGAATTGATGGTGATGGAATAATCCACAAATTCCTGTCATTAATGTTAATTACTAAACTTGTTAAATCACTTTGAACTTAAGCTTTTGAAGAACATCATCTTTCCAAATTAAGTAACATTTTTATAGAAACAAGATTTCTCATACCATGTTAAACAGAAAATGAAAAACAAGGTGTCAGGCAATGGTGATCAGTTGTATTTTAATTGTGTCGATGGTGGTATTTGTTGCTAATTTTCCTTTCTATCTCCCACAGCTTTTAGCTGTTTATAGGCCAGACCCTTTAGGAAAACAGATTTTTAACTCCCTCCACCAGATTTTTAGCTGTACCATAAGCAGTTAAATTTTTTTGGTGATTTGCCCATCAAATTGTTTGCCTCTTATCCACTGAGCTTGATTTTAAATTTTTGAAGGAGGCAAGGGCACCCTTCTCAATGCAGCAAGTTCATTCTTTAAAATGGAGATTGGGACTCAATGATGTGAAAACAAACTAAGAGCTAACCTCTGAGTTTGCAGACTGGAATGAAAAATTGAACCATGCACAGTATCGAGGGAGAAGTCTCTGTCATCAAACAAGGCCTACATTGAGGAGAACAGAGTCCAAGTGAGTGCAGTGCAAAGTCCATACCTCCATCTGTCACTCCAACAGTGGCTTTATGTGTGGCATTCGCAATCAATTATGCAAACTGAGACTTTGCCTCCTGTAAGACATTAGGCCATGTTAAACTAGATTATAAAATATCTTGTGTAGATATTGCAATTATTCTCCATTTCAGTTAGAGGGCAGGCTGCCTTCTTGGTCACTGCTGTCTGTGATATGTTGTTAATTAGGCCATATCAGGATGTTGGCCCAGTATCTATTGAAGGAAATGCAATGTGTTGTGCGATGTGACTTGAAGAAATGATAGCATTCTCATGACTTTGCTACTTGTGCTCTCCTTAATGATGGAGGGTTTGAAGATGGGATTAAAGCAAGCATGGTAAATTGCTTTGGTGCATCCTGTTAGTGTATGCTATAGCCACAGTGCATCAATAATGAAGTGTGTGGCAAAAATCTTCTTTTGGGATTTGCAGGGAGGAGGTTATTAACCAAACTGGCTGTTCTGTATTAGATGCATTTTGATCACTTTTGTTAACCGTGAACACTGCAGCCATTCTGGTGGATTTTCCAAGAGAGAAATTTGCCCTTTTAAAGGGCAATGAAGCCTGGAGAAGATGGGTGAGCCGAACACTGACCCCTTATCCCAGTGCTGTAGCCATGATGTTAATGATTTGGAAAGGCTTCTGCTCTGCACTAATGTTGCTTAATTGAAGATGTGTTTGTGTCAAAGATTAGCATTGTCCAGTGTAAATGCTGCCAATTGCCTCTCAGCCAAGCTTGAATGTTGTTCAGATCATGTGTTTTTTTAAAAAAAAAGTCTCATTTCATGTTGTGAAGAGAGGGTTTTGAGTGAACTGTAATGAGGAAGATGATGATTTCTCTTTACTTAGGATGAGTGATTTGATCCACCGCAGACAGAAAATGCCTTGGTTTTGGCCTGACTTCATGTTCAACACATTTGGTGATGGAAAGGAACATGACGAAGCCCTCAAAATTCTGCATGCCTTTACAGAGAAGGTAGACTGATGGTCAAGCTGTTTTGTTTCAAAAGAAAATATACAAAATGTTGAAAACCAGCAATTGAAAGAGTATCTCTGGAGCAGGCAAAGGAAGCTACACAGAGTCTAAAAGCTGAAGTATATAACCGATAAGGACAAGTTAAATATTGGTGGTCTGAAATATATTTCAGTTTTAATAATGGGTTTGCTCTGCTCGACTCCTAAAAGGCATTACTACTAGACTGGTCTGCAGCAGCTGGTGAAGGAACCAACGGGAGAGAAAAGCATACAAGCAGTCCTCGCTGTCTGCTGGTTTTTGCTACCTGGGGATCCATGTACTTGTGAAGTCAGCCTTGACTTCATCTTTCCTTTTTTTTTTTCCCCCCATTGTCCTCCGTATACCGATTGTGCAGTCTTTCACAGCAGTTAGGAGTGATACCTGCCTTTTTGTTTTATTACCTGCAGGTAGTCCATGTCCCTATCTCTCACATGTAATGACTGAATGTATTAGACAAACCTCGCCCTCCCAATCTACCTGCTGCAAATGGATCTATCCATGACAGTAGCACTAGGAGCAACCACTGCACAGCCCTTGCAGACTTTGCATCCAGCATGCCCTTTGTCGTCTTCTGTGACATGATACGTGATGTGGAAGTGCTGGTGTCGGATTGGAGTGGACAAAGTCGGAAGTCACATAACACCAGGTTTTAGCCCAACAGGTTTATTTGAAATCACAAGCTTTCAGAGCGAAGCCCCTTCGTCAGGTGAAGGGACTACACTCTGAAAGCTTGTGATTTCAAATAATCCTGCTGGACTATAACCTGGTGTTGTGTGACTTCTGACTAAATGGGATAGATCTCAAACAGACCTCTCCATGCACGACTGGAAATTGCTAATTAGACAAGCATTTAATGCCCATCCCCAATTTCTCTTGAAGGTAATAGAGAGCCAGAAATGTTTGAGTTAGATGTTGTATGGAATAAATGTGACGTCTGTATAAGAAGTGAACAGTATAACAAGACAATATTGTGTGAACTATTCAAATTGCTATCCCATGGTGTTGCTGTTGATAACTGTCAAGTTTGACTAGACTGAAGTGTTTTTGTTTTCAATGAGTGGATTACTCTGACAGCAGTAGAAACCAGGCTCTGGATCTGTCAGTGCGTGGATTGTTTGGTCCAGCATTTTCTTAAGAGTGCCTGTTGGACGTAGCAGATCAGGAAGACAGTCAAAATGGCCAAGTGTCTCCAGAGAGGAATCAGAGATTGCTGGCGAAGAGTGCTGGGATCTGCAGACTTAGTCAATGGATTACCTAAGTGTCTAATAGCTGCTAGCGGAGGAACAGATCAGTCCAAGCCCAGGATTAAGACAAATACAGTTCTAATCTGTTCTAATCACTAGATAAGTCTCATTCTGAGAAAATCCATTTGATTTTTATTAGGTGATTATAGAGAGGTCTTGCAAAACGGAAACTTCTGAAGAATGTAGCAGTTCCAATCTGGATTTAGTGTCTGAATCACAGAGGAAGAAGAAGCGCAAAGCATTTCTTGACCTGATTCTCAGCGCAATGGATGAAGATGGAAAGAAACTGAGTCAACAGGACATTAGGGAAGAAGTGGACACATTCATGTTTGAGGTAAGATAATATTCAAAGTAGTGCACAGCATTTTTCTATTTGTTGAATCAAAGGCTCAAATAATGAAATTATTCTTAGCGTGTGGATCATGAAAACATGTGGATGATATTCTTAATGGAGGAGTTAAACTAATTATGACAAGTGCCTCTATTGAAATAGCGAATTATGTCATATGTTTGATAACAAGGTGTGGAGCTGGATGAACACAGCAGGCCAAGCAGCATCATAGGAGCAGGAAAGCTTGACGTTTCAGGCCTAGACCCTTCATCAGAAAAT